>JARQOD010000003.1:199711843-199839113 GCA_033576555.1 Oophaga sylvatica
GCTCCACGGCTACCTCTAGTTGTGTCGTTAGTTTAGGAATCTGCAACCCATCAGTTACCAACATCTCAGGTGTTCGGCTGCCCTGCTGTTCCTGTCCTCCTCAGCTACCGAAACATAACACCAGCACCTGTATATACATCATCACGAGCCCCAGTCCACTAAGCCCAGCACCTATATATACATCATCACCAGCCCACTAAGCCCAGTACCTGTATATACATCATCCCCAGCCCACTAAGCCCAGAACCTGTATATATCACCAGGTCCAGCCCACTGAGCCCAGCACGTGTATGTACATCATCACCAGCCCACTAAGCCCACCACCACCTGTGTATACATCAGCCCAGCCAGCCCCAGCCCCTGTATATACATCAACTCAGCCAGCCCCTGTATACATATCAACCCAGCCAGCCCCCAGCCCCTGTATATACATCAGCCACAGCCAGCCCTCTGTATATACATCAGCCCAGCAAGCCCCTGTATACATCAGCCACAGTCAGCCCCTGTATACATCAGCCACAGTCAGCTCCTGTATACTTCAGCCCAGTCATCCCCTGTATACTTCAGCCCAGCCATCCCCTGTATACTTCAGCCCAGCCAGACCCTGTATACTTCAGCCCAGCCAGAACCTGTATACTTCAGCTCAGACAGCCCCTGTATACTTCAGCCCAGCCAGCCCCTGTATACTTCAGCCCAGCCAGACCCTGTTTACATCAGCCCAGCCAGACCCTGTTTACATCAGCCCAGCCACAGGCCCCAGCTCAGCACCTGTCCTGTCTCCTGATACTGTAGATTACCTTAGGAGTGGGGGGGGTAAACTCGTCCAGATGCCTGAGTCACTGACCTGATACATTCAGGTTCAACGGCACGCTGCAGCCAGGGGCAGGAGACGGGGAGAGCAGAGCGCTCTCTCTCCGTCCACAAAGAACGTCCTGACGTTCTTATTAACCCCCTATGTACAGGGCATGCCACTGCGTGCACCTGTAACGCCGCCGTGCCCGAAGAATTAAAGGCCGGCAGCAGAAAAACAGGTGACCAGGCCTCATGATAGATGCATGGCGTGCCAGTGCTTCTAGGGGGGGCAGCTGCCCCCCTGACCCACGGTGGGTACGCCCATGGCCTGTAGGCATATTGAAGACAACAGGGTTTAGTCTCCACTGTGAATAACAAGGTCTTTAGTATGCTAAGTAGATCAGGCCCAAAACAGGACTTCAAAGCTGGAGTACGGAGCCACGCCAGCATGGGGCCTGGGGATGCCTGGAGGCTTCAATTAGATTATACCTGTAAGCTAGACACAGAAAACACATCCATTGTCTCACCCAGCCACTACGACTCCGCTCTAGGATTATGAATTATGAGCACGCTGTTCGAGGTACAGACTCATAAAAAATATCTGCGTGATCCTGCGGACCTCGGGCATCTGACAGTGCGACTCCCGAGTCGGTGATGGCTCGGGGACCTGAAATATAGAGATTGGGTCGCGGTGGAGGGCTAAACGGGCCATGTTTGATCTCCACGCGACAGGCAAAACAAACTGCATTCGCTAGTACCTCTCGTGTCCTGATCCGATTGTCCTGGAGAAAGTTAACCCCTTTCTTAGATATTGGGAATAAATTCTGCAGGGAGCTGAAGGGTGGAGATTATTAGCCCACCCTCTGACACAGAGGGGAGGGACCTAGCAGGTTTAAGAACTGTGAGCGGATGGCAGACTTGCTGTATTCTCACAGAAGCTAAGACGATGAAGATCTAAGAAGGAACAAGGGACAGATCTGCCAAGGGAGCAGCGGCACACGTTTTGTGGACTGTCCAGCAACTAAGATTCTTACCTGTGGACCGCAGAGCTCCCGGCGTCCACATGCAACCTACAGCCTGGTAACATTGAACTTTAGCTAACACCTCTAAGTCTTGTACCTTATTGTTATATTTTACTCTGACTGCAAATCCACTGTAATTCCGTTGTATAGCTTACTGTATAATTTCTGTAATTATCTAGTACACCCTTAAGGCAATTATACCTTAAAATTAATTTTGGGCTGATGCTTTTACTTTGATCATGAGTCTTAGAATACCCAGTGGGTAACAGGACATCCTCCCCGGCGGCCATTTGCTCTAGGTGCAGTTCCCTTACTGACCTGAGAGACAAAGGGGGCGCCGGAGAGCTGTGACTGTGTAGTTACGTCACATTGGTGACGTGGAAGGAACCGGTTTCCTTCACAGGGTGTTTTTGTTTAAGCAATTGTGCAAGAAAAAAAACTGCTGATCCAACTGTACTGTCACCGCAGAAATCTCTTCGATCTGCACTTCACTCCTTCATTGTGTACTTGGAAGAAAATCTCACTTTGTAGAACTCAAATACTTTCTGCTTGTATTGTCTGTGCAGACATTGTTCTGACTGGTCTGAGTGGGTGAGATTTTCCAGGAGACTGGAATTGTGCCCCAAGGCATGCCAAATGGAATTTCCAGATTGGCATATTCAGCATATTCCATAGCAAGGGGCATACCTGTCAAGTAAGGTGGTGCAATGCACATGTTATATATGAATGTACTAAACATAAACAGGACTCTTGTGTTTTCTATATGGCCTTGCATATAAGAATAAGTTACCAAAAATGTTACAAAGAGACATTTACATATCTATGTAAAAAATATCTTATCACCTCGTTCCTCAGGGGTGTGGCTTGGGTTTTTAAAATATCAGGGGCACAAGACCAAAGGAATATGTCTCCTCAAATGCCCCAACCTGCCACAACTTAAATAAATGTATAAATACTGTATATATTTATTATATAACACTGTTGCTGCTATACCAGGATTATTTTATAAATATAAAGACCATTATTATTAATGAATAAATAATATAGCATACGTCTACTGAACAAAACACAACATAAAAAAAAACAATATTGCCAATACCACTATATACCTAAGCACTGCATGGTGACTAGACTACCATCAAACTGTTAGGAATAAAAAAAATACATATCATCTTTCAGGGACCATACAGGGGTACAATAAGTTCTGGAGACAGTATAACAGATTACAGTATGGTTATATATATCGTGACACACAGGTGACGTACTTTCTGATGGGAGTCGGTCACGTTGGTCACTTGTCCTATCTTCACTCTCTGGCCATAACAACAACTATTTGCAACACATGCACATTTAACTTCTCACATTTGCATCACTCTCCCACCAATTCCCAACCTAGATAAATTCTCAATCCTGCAGCTTCTACCAATGACCCCATTACTCAAAGAAAATGATTAACATTATAAACACCTCTCACAAAAAGTGGTACATAAACAACACCCCTGAAACCCAAGTGCTCATAAACAAATGTGCCAAATAGACAGTGCAACTAAGAATAAATGGTGTCAGACACTAATAGTACCCCACGCAGTAATAGTGATCTTCTCAATTCCCCTACACGACTGTATTCCCACATAGTAATTATGTGCTTTGTTTGCTCGCTGTGTAGTAATAATGACCCCTGTAAACATTACAGAAAGTAATTTTACCCCCCACATGTGCTCCCAAAAGGTAATAAGACCTTTTGTGTGCATACTAGAAATGAAAGTAATTGTACCCTATTTGACTTTAAAGGGGTGTTCAGTGGGGGCCACAGCAGTCAGACCCCCAGTGACCGGAAAGTTATACCGTATTCCATGACCCCTGGGAGACAAGGCGCTGACATCACTGGAACGTAAGCATAAGCTGTTGTTATTATACAAGAGGAATATAGCAATTCAGGAGGGAAAGGAGCAAGAATTCTGTCCATGGTCTATGGCTTTTTGAATTCTTAGTTTCAGGGTCCCATTCAATCTCTCTACTCTACCACTACTTTGTGGATAATACAGAGTATGAAAGGCCTGTTCCACTCCCAGGGCTGACATAATTTCCTGCATTACTTCTCCCGGTAAAGTGGGTGCCTCTGTCACTCTTTATGGTCTCAGGCACCCCGTATCTGCAGACGACTTATGAGATTAGATTCTTCGCTGTAACCCTGGTGGTGACTTCACATAGGGTATGCTTCTGGCCATCCCAAGTAAAGGTCGACACACACAAGAACACACTTGTAGGTTTGCATCTTGGGAAGTTGAATGTAGTCTATCTGAAGACGCTGGAATGTGTACAGAGGCCTCTGTATGTGTCTCTTAGGCGTCTTGGTGGTGCAACCCACATTGTTCAGCGAAGAGGTCAGCCAGGCTTGAATGTGTTTGGCTGTCGTGACACCGAACCTATGAGCATACCAATGGCAGCGTACGAGGTCTGTCATGGCATTCTTCAATTGATGTGCATTGCCATGGGTGGCTTGAGCCATCATGGGATACAGAATAAGGCAAACTTTGTCCCCCATGTGACACAGTCCTTCTGGTGACTGCATAGCTCCCTTCTCTTGCCATCTGGTGAATTCTTCAACACCAGCCTGTTGTAGCTTCTGGAGAAGGTCATAGGTCACAGGTGCGTCCGCAGTGGAGGCCACCTGTCTCTTGGTTGGTAAGCTCCAGATTTTGCTGCTTGGCCAGCCAGGTGGTTGCCTTTAGCTGTAGTTGAGTAGTCCTTTGCATGACCTTCGACTTTCACTATGGCAACTTTCTCGGGTAAAAGTAGGGCCTCCTTCAGGTGTTGGACAGATTTATAATTCTTGATAGGCTTGTCTGCTGCTGTCGCGAGCTATGCCAAAAGCATAGTGTCTGTCTTTATAAATTGTTGCAGTTTGGTCTTTAGCATGTCTGGCAGGCTTATTCTAGGGCACAAAGTTCAGCTTTCTGGACAGACATGTGTGGGGGCAGCGGTTCTACTTTTATGATTTCATGGAGGGAAACAACAGCATACCTAGTGTAGAACCGGCTATCCATTCCATACCGCGATCCATTCACAAAAAGCGCATGGCCAGAGTTATCTGGTGGGACATCGGTAACATGACTGAAACCCCTCCCCCCGTTTCCTGGGACATTGGTTATATACAGTCATGTTCTTCTTCTGGCTCAACTAGCAGATCACCCAGGTTACCACTACCACTCCCTCCCCTCCAGAGGCAACAAGGTGGCTAGATTCAGAGTAGTGCAACTGTGAATGGTGATGTTATCCGCATGAGGAGGGCACATTGAAACCTAAGATGGCGAGCAATACTGAAATATTTTGGTTGTACTTGAAAGAGAATGGCAGTAACATTATGAGGGATATAAACAGTGAGGGAGAAAGTCAGAACAATTTCAGCAGACTTTTCCAAGAGGAGCTACATAGCATTTATGGCTCTCAAACAGGAGTGAGCACTTCTTGAGTAGTCTGGAAGGCCTAAGGCAGAAGCAATGGTCAGTTTGAGGGTATAGAAGTTTTCTAGGTCTTCAGATGTCAGTTGGAAAGGCTGAGTGGATAGGCAATCGTGCATAGGCTGCATAAGGGCCAGGGCATTTCGATCCCATGGGCGGCAATATGAGACAAGGCCAAGAAAAGTTCTCAGGGTTGCAGGATTGGATGGAGGGGGGAGCAGCTCAATAGCCTTCATTCTGTAGTGTGGTGCTTCACCTTTGCAGAAATACAGTGGCCCAAAAACGTGAGAGTTGTACAGCAAAACTGGAGGTTCCTTTTAGAAGCCTTGCAGACACTGTCTGCAAGGAGCTGTAGAAGGGACAGAGTATTTCCAATACAGAACTTTTTACTGGGGCAGCAAAGGAGTAAGTCATCGACATACTGGAGAAAGACTGCCTGGTCAGATGGTCTTTGGCAGTTCTCTAGGACTGAAGACATGGCGGCCATGTACTAGCTGGGCGAATTTTGGGCACCTTGCCATACAGGTGTAATGTGTGCTCTGGTGTGTGGAGGCAAACAAATGCCAAGAATTAGGGTGGAGTAATACTGAGAAAAAAATATTGGCTAGATCAATGACAGTGAAATAGGTGGCCGTGTGAAGGATCTGTGCCAATAGGACATACGGGTTAGGCATGGGTGTTTTAAAGACAGTGGCCTCATTAAAAGCCTGCAAATCATGGACCATATGGTAATGGGCAGGCTAACCTTTCTCTACCTTTTTTCTTGACTGGCAACAGTGGGGTATTGCATGGTGATATAATTTTGACAATAACTCCTTTTTCTAAAAACCCCTTCACTGTCTTGAATATTGTATCTACCTGTGCCATGCTCAATGGGTACTGTGGCTTCCTTGGCAAAGGGACTCAAGGCTTTAAGTCAACTCTAAGTGGGGGCACAGACAGGGGGCCTGTATCAGCTGGCCACTTGGGTCAGAGGTATTCTGGTATAGTTATCAGAAACTGGGCAGTCCACTCTTCGGAGCATACTGTAACAAACGTGAACCAAGGGTTATAATCACAGGCAGCTAGTAGGAAAACCTCCTTATTGTTTAGAGTACCGGAGAGTGGCACAGTACAGTCCTCCAGATACTGTATGTTGGCATGTATCTTCTGCAGCAGGTCAGCACCAAGGAGATTCACAGGGGTGGTGCCGCTAATGAGGAGTCTGCTGAAAGTGGACTGATTGGGTTGGAAAGAGACTGTAATGGGGCATGTCAGTGGGGTGTGCATGGTTTTTCCTTCTACACTAACATAAGGAAGAGACTGCATGGAGAGTCAGCTAGCATCTAAACCTTTCCTGCGCAGTACTGATTTGGCTGTACCACTGTCAATGAGAAAAGGCAAGGGATCACCACCCACAATTGAAATGGAGACAATTGGTGCAGGACCAAAATTACTGAAGGACATTACCTAGTGAGATCCTGACTCCTCTGCTGGAAAAGAGGGAGTAGGGGGATTATCATGCTCTCCTGTGGGTCTAGGAGGGAGCCTGCAAATTCTCTTTATGTGTCCAGGTTTTCCACAATTATAACATGTGATGATACTTTGTCCTTGCCTGTTCTGGTCCCCTTGCTGGGTCTGGTCATGCATAAGGGGGGACTCGGGACCAAATTTTTGCCTTGTTATTCAGGACATTGGTTTCGTCCACATCCTTGGCTACTTGGAGTATCACAGCCTGGGACATAGTCCGGTACTCCAGGTGGGACACTATTAGTGGCTCTTTAATCATGGGCTTTAAACAGAGGCGTAGCTAGGGTTTCGTTTTAGGGGGGGCGAAACTTCTTAGTGGGCCCCTAACCAGAGAACCTCAGCAGATGACTGCGCTGTTGCCAAAAATAATCTATATATAAAAAGACCAATATTGATATCACCGCCATATGGTCAGTGGTAAATAATACCAGTCCTACAAGAACATATAATAGATTACTGCAGATAATGACTTACCGCTGACGTTCTTTCTGATGGAATTGTTCACTTTTCATGTCTTTTCCATCTGGCCCAGACCGACATGACGACTCCTCCAGCCACGACTCAACTGCAGAAAATACAACAAAGACACGTTTCACTTCTCATATTTTCAGCACCGTCACGGTCACCAATTGGACTATTCTCAACCTGCACAAACTCCTCATCCTGCTGATGCCCCAATACTGAGCCGCTGCTGCCGTATGTGTCCCTATTACTGCACCTGCTGTGTGGTTCTCTGAGCCCTCTAAATTCTAAAGCAACTTTCTATAATATAGTAATGCCGGGTGCAAGTGCCCTAGAAAACAGTGCCCACATTGTGCCCTCTAGAATGTAATATTGCCCTGTGTGCCCCTTTGACAGTCACAGTAACCCGAGTTCCCCTATAACAATAAGTGCCCACTTTACATTTAATAATGTCCCGAGTCTCCCCCTGTACAGCTCCCCTATACACAGTGTGATGCCTCCTCACTGTATATATACTGACCCTTTAATATCCCCAAACTATTTAATGGCTCCAACACTGTATGATGACCCCGCCACTATAATCCCCACACTGTATGATGGCCCCCTAGATTGTATCCATATAGCATAATACACCAGATAGTCCTCAATACTGTATAATGCACTCCCCATAGGCAGCCTCTGTATTATAATGCACCCCCATAGGCAGCCTCTATATTGTAATGCACCCCCATAGCCAGCCTCTATATTATAATGCACCCCCATAGCCAGCCTCTATATTATAATGCACCCCCATAGACAGCCTCTGTATTATAATGCACCCCCATAGGCAGCCTTTGTATTATAATGCACCCCTCATAGGCAGCCTTTGTATTATAATGCACTCCCCATAAGCAGCCTCTGTATTATAATGCACTCCCCATAGGCAGCCTCTGTATTATAATGCACTCCCCATAGGCAGCCTCTGTATTATAATGCACTCCCCATAGGCAGCCTCTGTATTATAATGCACTCCCCATAGGCAGCCTGTAAAATATAATGCACCTCCATAGAGAGCCTCTGTATTATAATGCACTCCCATAGGCAGCCTCTGTATTATAATGCACTCCCATAGGCAGCCTCTGTATTGTAATGCACCCCCATAGGCAGCCTCTGTATTATAATGCACTCCCCATAGGCAGCCTCTGTATTATAATGCACTCCCCATAGGCAGCCTGTAAAATATAATGCACCTCCATAGAGAGCCTCTGTATTATAATGCACTCCCATAGGCAGCCTCTGTATTATAATGCACTCCCATAGGCAGCCTCTGTATTGTAATGCACCCCCATAGGCAGCCTCTATATTGTAATGCACCCCCATAGCCAGCCTCTATATTATAATGCACGCCCATAGCCAGCCTCTATATTATAATGCACCCCCATAGACAGCCTCTGTATTATAATGCACCCCCATAGGCAGCCTTTGTATTATAATGCACTCCCCATAAGCAGCCTCTGTATTATAATGCACTGCCCATAGGCAGCCTGTAAAATATAATGCACCTCCATAGAGAGCCTCTGTATTATAATGCACTCCCATAGGCAGCCTCTGTATTATAATGCACCCCAATAGGCAGCCTCTGCATTATAATGCACCCCCATAGGCAGCCTCTGTATTATAATGCACTTCCATAGGCAGCCTTTGTATTATAATGCACCCCCATAAGCAGCCTTATTTATAAAGCATTCCCCATAGGCAGCCTTATTTATAATGCATTCCCCATAGGCAGCCTTATTTATAATGCACCCCATAGGCAGCCTTATTTATAATGCACCCCCATAGGCAGCCTTATTTATAATGCACCCCCATAGGCAGCCTTATTTATAATGCACCCCATAGGCAGTCTTATTTATAATGCACCCCCATAGGCAGCCTTATTTATAATGCACCCCATAGGCAGCCTTATTTATAATGCACCCCCATAGGTAGTCTTAATTATAATGCACCCCCATAGGCAGGTTTATTTATAATGCACCCCATAGGCAGCCTTATTTATAATACATTCCCCATAGGCAGCCTGATTTGTAATGCACCCCCATAGGCAGCCTTATTTATAATGTACCCCATAGGCAGCCTTATTTATAATGCACCCCATAGGCAGCTTTATTTATAATGCACTCCATAGGCAGCCTTATTTATAATGCATTCCCCATAGGCAGCCTTATTTATAATGTACCCCAAAGGCAGCCTTATTTATAATGTACCCCATAGGCTGCCTTATTTATAATGCACCCCATAGGCAGCCTTATTTATAATGCACCCCATAGGCAGCCTTCCTTATAATGCACCCCCCATAGGAAGCCTTATTTATAATGTACCCCATAGGCAGCCTTATTTATAATGCACCCCATATGCAGTCTTATTTATAATGCACCCCATAAGCAGCCTTATTTATAATGCAGCCCATAGGCAGTCTTATTTATAATGCACCCCATAGGCAGTCTTATTTATAATGCACCCCATAGGCAGCCTTATTTATAATGTACCCCAAAGGCAGCCTTATTTATAATGTACCCCCATAGGCAGCCTTATTTATAATGCACCCCATAGGCAGCCTTATTTATAATGCAGCCCATAGGCAGCCTTATTTATAATGCACCCCATAGGCAGTCTTATTTATAATGTACCCCATAGGCAGCCTTATTTATAATGTACCCCATAGGCAGCCTTACTTATAATACACCCCCGTAGGCAGCCTTATTTATAATACATTCCCCATAGGCAGGCTTATTTATAATGCACCCCCATATAGAGCCTTTGTATTATAATGCAGCCCCATTGCAAAAATAATAAATCCTGTACTCACCTCTCTTGCTCCCGGCTCCTGCGCTGCTCACTGCTCTCCCTCTCGTCTCCTGACAGCGGGCGCTGGGCAGTGACGTCATCGCGCCCGCTGTCAGACGCTGAGGGGGGGGGATTATGGGAGAGAAGGAGCGCTCGCTCCTTCTCTCTCAATGCGGTCAGCTGTATCGGCTAGATGCTGATACAGCTGACCCTCCGATGACGGGCGGGGGGCCCACTGCTGGCACCAGGCCCCCCCCACCGCATGCTCAGGGGCCCCATAGCGGCCTGGCGGCAGAGCAGGGGGATAATATTTTTGACTGTGTAATTGTCCTAGTGAGTGTTGTTCACAACCAGTGCAGGCATGATATTCATTGGGGGAATGTGGTGGAGCAACACTTGGAGCACGGGTCAGGGGTGCTACACTGCCATGACCGGCCTCTGGGGGTTTATTGTATGCAAAAGGATTGTGGGGCGATAATAAAGTGTAGAATTCTGTCTTAGCAGTAGGAGATTTATCAGTTTCTATGTGCGACAGGTGGCATCACATACCTGACAGGTCTCTATCCAATCTGAATTCTGATTCCTGCATACACAATATGTCCATCCTTCAGGGGCAATATAAGGGGGTGGAGTCAGTCTGGGAGTGGCAGGGGGATCAATGCCATCTTTGTTACATACTTTTACATACAAAAACTTATCACCATGTTTTTCTTACTTCAAATTGCCTCTAGTTACACATTTAGAGGTTTTCCACCAAATCTCAGCCTGATCTAGCAAGTCAGCATCATTTAATCATCCTCTCGTTTCCTTCAATTCACTTTTCCAGAAACCTTGATTAAGTCTTCCACCTGGCGGACAACCAGTTGCTGAACAAAACCTAAGTATTTTCTGCACAAATTTCTTTCATTCTTTCTCCTTTACCAATTCAATAGCAGCTTTACCTTGCTCATTCTGTCTCTTAGTGAACAGATTACCCATCTTCTGCCTCTTTCAACAGGAATACTGAATTAGAAAGGTAAATCTGTGGGTAGTCTTACGTTTCATCATGGTCTCCTACCCTGTCACTCCATGCTTGACTTATATACTCGTATATCAGATGAAAACCATCTGCCTCTACATCTAGGAGCCGGAACCATATGGGTTTCCTTAGCACTGTAAAAAGCTGGTGCTGACAATCAGCAACGTTGGCTCCATAGGGTACAATCATCAAACAGTTATATTCCAACCCCACGTACAGCTGACCAGCGAAATGCCAAACCCGCACTTCCCTAACAACACAGGAATTCAACACAGTACACAAGATCTCCTCAGAGTACGTTGTCTAACAATAATGGACCCACTTACTATGAACAGATTGAGTAAGGCCAGAGTCACACTAGCGAGAATTACAGACGAGTGCAATGCGAGAAAAAATCACATTGCACTCGGACCAATGTTAATCTATGGGGCTGCTCCCATCAGCCGAGACTCGCCAATGCAAGTCTATGGGTGTGTGAAAACATCGGATTACACACGGACCATCAGTGTGACTTGCGAGAAATACGCACCGGTGTCCTTTAAAAAAGCCTGCAATTCATCCCCGGCTATACTGTAAATTCACACTGACAGGTTTAATAAAGAATAGAAAGAATAGCTATATACACATAGAATTCATATATATATATATATATATATGTATATATATATATATATATATATACATACATGTCATTATGACATACAGTACAGACCAACAGTTAGGACACACCTTCTCATTCAAAGATTTTTCTGTATTTTCATGACTATGAAAATTGTAGAATCACACTGAAGGTATCAAAACTATGAATTAACACATGTGGAATTATACATTACACTTTACAAAAAAGTGTGAAACAACTGAAAATATGTCTTATATTCTAGGTTCTTCAAAGTAGCCACCTTTTGCTTTGATTACTGCTTTGAACGCAGAAAAGGTGAACGGATGGACTCTACATGCCTAGTTCCCACTGTGAAGTATGGAGGAGGAGGTGTGATGGTGCTTTACTGGTAACACTGTTGGAGATTTATTCAAAATTGAAGCGGTGAGTGGTCCAGCTCACCCCAAACCATCTTGATTGGGTTCAGGTCTGGTGACTGTGGAGTCCAGGTCATCTGGCGTAGCACCCCAACACTTTCCTTCTTGGTCAAATAGCCCTTACACAGCCTGGAGGTGTGTTTGGGGTCATTGTCCTGTTGAAAAATAAATGATGGTCCAACTAAACGCAAACCGAATGGAATAGCATGCTGCTGCAAGATGCTGTGGTAGCCATGCTGGTTCAGTATGCCTTCAATTTTGAATAAATCCCCAACAGTGTCACCAGCAAAGCACCCCCACACCATCACACCTCCTCCTCTATGCTTCACGGTGGGAACCAGGCATGTAGAGTCCATCCGTTCACCTTTTCTGCGTGCAAAGCAGTAATCAAAGCAAAAGGTGGCTACTTTGAACAACCTAGAATATAAGACATATTTTCAGTTGTTTCACACTTTTTTGTAAAGTGTAATGTATAATTCCACATGTGTTTATTCATAGTTTTGATGCCTTCAGTGTGATTCTACAATTTTCATAGTCATGAAAATACAGAAAAATCGTTGAATGAGAAGGTGTGTCCAAACTTTTGGTCTGTACTGCATATTATATATATATAATAATATATAATATATAATATATATATAATATATATATATATATATATATATGCAAAATACCCAAAAAAAATATATGGAAAACAGAGCCAAATATAGAAAAATACAAATGCAATTTTTATTAATGAATCACAAAAAAGTTTTAAAAAAAGTACACTAACATGATACAGAATATCAATGACAAGAGAGAAGGCAAAAAAACCTAGATACCGCTGTTAAGTAAGAATGAATGTCCAAAGTCATATAACACAGAATACTACAAATGAAATAAGAACAAATATGTATCAGGATACTGTGATATATTTATTCAAAAACTGTCCATCAAAAATAAAAATAAATATAGTGCACAGTGCACAAAATAATACCAAAATTTATAATTTGGCCTCTTTTTGGTTAAGTATATATATATATGCAGTACAGACCAAAAGTTTGGACACACCTTCTCATTCAACGATTTTTCTGTATTTTCATGACTATGAAAATTGTACATTCACACTGAAGGCATCAAAACTATGAATTAACACATGTGGAATTATATACTTGTCAAAAAAAAGTGTGTAACAACTGAAATTATGTCTTATATATAGGTTCTTCAAAGTAGCCACCTTTTGCTTTGATGATTGCTTTACACACTCTTGGCATTCTCTTGATGAGCTTCAAGATGTAGTCACCGGGAATGGTTTTCACTTCACCGGTGAGCCCTGTCAGGTTTAAGAAGTGGGACTTCTTGCCTTATAAATGAGGTTGGGACCATCAGTTGTGTTGTGCAGAAGTCTGGTGGATACACAGCTGATAGTCCTACTGAATAGACTGTTAGAATTTGTATTATGGCAAGAAAAAAGCAGCTAAGAAAAGAAAAACAAGTGGCCATCATTACTTTAAGAAATGAAGGTCAGTCAGTCTGAAAAATTGGGAAAACTTTGAAAGTGTCCCCAAGTGCAGTTGCAAAAACCATCAAGCGCTACAAAGAAACTGGCTCACATGAGGACCGCCCCAGGAAAGGAAGACCAAGAGTCACCTCTGCTTCTGAGGATAAGTTTATCCGAGTCACCAGCCTCAGAAATCGCAGGATAATAGCAGCTCAGATTAGAAACCAGGTCAATGCCACACAGAGTTCTAGAAGCAGACACATCTCTACAACAACTGTTAAGAGGAGACTTTGTGCAGCAGGCCTTCATGGTAAAATAGCTGCTAGGAAACCACTGCTAAGGACAGGCAACAAGCAGAAGAGACTTGTTTGGGCTAAAGAACACAAAGAATGGACATTAGACCAGTGGAAATCTGTGCTTTGGTCTGGGGAGTCCAAATTTGAGATCTTTGGTTCCAACCACCGTGTCTTTGTGCGACGCAGAAAAGGTGAACTGATGGACTCTACATGCCTGGTTCCCACCGTGAAGCATGGAGGAGGAGGTGTGATGGTGTGGGAGTGCTTTGCTGGAGACACTGTTGGGGATTTATTCAAAATTGAAGGCATACTGAACCAGCATGGCTACCACAGCATCTTGCAGCGACATGCTATTCCATCCGGTTTGTGTTTAGTTGGACCATCATTTATTTTTCAACAGGACAATGACCCCAAACACACCAGGCTGTGTAAGGGCTATTTGACCAAGAAGGAGAGTGTTGGGGTGCTACGCCAGATGACCTTGCCTCTACAGTCACCAGACCTGAACCCAATCGAGATGGTTTGGGGTGAGCTGGACCACTCACCGCTTCAATTTTGAATAAATCCCCAACAGTGTCACCAGCAAAGCACCCCCACACCATCACACCACCTCCTCCATGCTTCACGGTGGGAAATAGGCATGTAGAGTCCATCCGTTCACCTTTTCTGCGTGCAAAGCAGTAATCAAAGCAAAAGGTGGCTACTTTGAAGAACCTAGAATATAAGACATATTTTCAGTTGTTTCACACTTTTATGTAAAGAGTAATGTATAATTCCACATGTGTTAATTCATAGTTTTGATGCCCAGTGTGATTCTACAATTTTCATAGTCATGAAAATAAAGGAAAATATTAGAATGAGAAGGTGTGTCCAAACTTTTGGTCTGTACTGTATGTCACAATGACATGTGTATATACAGTACAGACCAAAAGTTTGGACACACCTTCTCATTCAAAGATTCTTCTGTATTTTCATGACACCCCCACACCATCACACCTCCTCCTCCATGCTTCACAGTGGGAACTAGGCATGTAGAGTCCATCCGTTCACCTTTTCTGCGTGCAAAGCAGTAATCAAAGCAAAAGGTGGCTACTTTGAAGAACCTAGAAATATAAGACATATTTTCAGTTGTTTCACACTTTTTTGTAAAGTGTAATATATAATTCCACATGTGTTAATTCATAGTTTTGATACCTTCAGTGTGAATGTACAATTTTCATAGTCATGAAAATACAGAAGAATCTTTGAATGAGAAGGTGTGTCCAAACTTTTGGTCTGTACTGTATATATATATATATATATATATTATATATATAATGTATTCTATGTGTATATATCTATTCTTTCTTTTGTGATGTAAAAACTGTCATTGGGATCCATTATATGTCGGTTTTGCAAGCCGCTCGCCGTACGGATGCCATACGGATGACACACGGATGTTTTGATGTGAG
This sequence comes from Oophaga sylvatica, assembly GCA_033576555.1. Taxonomy (NCBI): domain Eukaryota; kingdom Metazoa; phylum Chordata; class Amphibia; order Anura; family Dendrobatidae; genus Oophaga; species Oophaga sylvatica. The sequence continues at coordinate 199,727,193 of JARQOD010000003.1, forward strand.
GAAATCGCATCCTCGCATTGCAAACAGATGACATACGGATCACTGTTATGGGGACTTTTCTACGTATTACGGCCGTATAATACGGTCCGATTTTGTATCGTTGTGTGTGACCCCGGCCTAATATGCAGACACACTTACCCAATGCACACTGGGGCCAAGACAGAGATACCAGTTCAGGTAGTGTAAGAATAAAGCTTCTTACCTTTTGCTGCAGCTTTCCTGAGTTGTCTGGCTGGCTGGGGCCCAACAAAATGGTATGTTTTGTCACCACATATTGTGGGTCGTTCTGAGACGTTGAGTGTGCTCCAAATTAAATTATAAAATCCAAGTGCATGACCAAAAAAAGATGTACCACACTGACACTGTCTTAGTATCAGAATAGTACTCCTTTTATTACATCATGGGTCAGGGTTTATATAGGTTTTTTTACTGGACATACATTGTAACAATATAATTGGCTCAGCTTATCTCTACATATGTGCTGGCATTAACAGATATATATCTACAGTAATTTGCTTTATGGTTTAAGTGTGGCTTTACTTTCACTTCACTGTTATCTCTAAGTCTCTAAAGGGTATGCCACACTAAGCGAGATCGCTAACGAGATCGCTACTGCGTCACCATTTATGACGCAGTAGCGATCTCGTTAGCGACGTCGCTATGTGTGACATGTAGCAGCGATGTGGCCCCCGCTGAGATGTCGCTGATCGCTTATGAACGTTCTGAGCCGTTTTTTGGCGTTGGTGTCCTGCTGGTGAGCCTGAATCGCTGAGTGTGACACCCTTTATGAACGACTTCACCAGCATCGCAGGTGGGACTAGGTTTTCCCAACGACCGCAGAGGTCGTTATACAGATCGCTGATCGCTTATGAACGTTCTGAGCCGTTTTTTTGGTGTTGGTGTCTGCTGGTGAGCCTGAAACGCTGAGTTTGACACCCTTTTTGAACGACTTTACCAGCGTCGCAGGTGGGACTAGGTTTTCCCAACGACCCAGAGGTCATTTACAGATCGCTGATGAGTTGTGTTTGGAATCTAACTAGCGATCACATAGCGATCTCGCCAGGGGTTTTGTCGTTGTCGTGATCGCTTGTGCGATCGCTAAGTGTGGGCAGTGCCTTAAGACAAAGAAAAATTTCCCTGAGACCCCTTATTTTAAATATAGACTCTATTTTGCAAGCATGGGGATGCATGTACAGTAACCGATTGGAGTCAGAATAGCTAAATAAGTCCTGCTCTCACAAATGGGAATAAGAGGAGATCCAAACATCGTATCTAAAACCAAAAAGGGTCATAAAAAATCAGCTAGGGTGCAAAAAAAGCCACACCAGCCCCAATTTCCCGAAAAATTTTAAACAAAGGGTCTCGGGAAAAGATACAAAACCAAAAAAAAAAATTATACAAAATTTCTTAATTTTTTTTTCTCCATTAAACCCCTCCTGATATTGCGTACTTTTTTAAAAATTTTGTTTTGATCGGGAAGGGCTTCCCCACCAATGTAGTATAATAGTCTGACGTCACTGCCGGGTGGGGCAGTTTCTATGTCTGCAGGACCCTGGCTTCCGGAGGAGCAAGCCCACATCGTTCCTACCTTTAAAACCCCCAAGCGCTGTGTCGACCCGCCACCCAATTGTGGGTTTTCCCGGCAATGGGGATCAAAAGCCGGCCCGTAGTAGGGCCCCCTTTTTTAAAAACCCCCCCCGGGGGGGGCCCCCCCAAAGGGGGGGGGGGGGGCCCTTTTGGGCCTTTTTTTTTTTTGGGGGGGGGGGCCCGGGGGGGTTTTTTGGGGAAAAAAGGGGGGGGGGTTTTTTCCCCGCCCCCCGGGTGTTTCGGTTTTTTTTTTTTAATTCCTGGGGTTTCCCCCCGGGGGGGTTTTTCCCGGGGGAGGTTTAAAAATTTTGGAATTTAAAAAAAAAAACCCCCCAACCCTTTTTCCCCTTTTTTTTTAAAAGGGGGAACCAAAAGGGGAAAAGGGTTTAAAAAAAAAAGGGGGGTTTAAACCCCTTTTAAACCCAAAAAAAAAAAAAAACCCCCCCCTTTTTAAAAAAAACCCCCCCAATTTTTTGGGGGGGGAAAAAAAAAAATTTTTAAAAAAAAAAAAAAAAAATTTTTTTTTTTTTTTTCCCCCGGGTTTTTCCCCCAAAATTTTTTGAGGGGGGGCCCCCCTTTTAAAAAAAAGGCCCCCCCGGGGGAAAAAATTTTTTTAAAACCCTTTTAAAAAAACCCCCTTTCCCTTTCCACCCCCAAAAAAAAAATTTTAAAAAAAACCCCCTTTCCCCGGGGTTCCCCCCCCGGGGAAAAAGGGGGGGCCCCCGGGGAAAACCCCAAAAGGGGGGGGAAAAACCCCCTTTTTTTTTTTTTTTGGGGGGGTTTTTTAAAAATTTTTCCCGGAAAGGGTTTTAAAATTTGGTTCCCTTAAAAATTAAGGGGGAAATTTTTTCCCCCCCTTCCAAAAAATAAAAATTTTAAAAAATTTAAAAAAAGTTTTTTTTTTAAAAAAAATTAAAAAAAACCCAAAATTTTCCCAAAAATTAAAAAAAAAAAAAAAAAAAAATTTTTAAAAAAAAGGTTTTTTTTTTCCCCCCCTTTTTTTCCCATTTTTTCCCCCCCCTTTTTAAAAAAAAAAAAAAATTAAAAAACCCCCCCTTTAAAAAAGAAAACCCCCCCCCAAAAAAAAAAAAGTTCCCCCCCCAAAAAAAAAACCCCAAAAAAAGGGGAAAAAAAAATTTTTTTTTAAAAATTTTTTAAAAAAATTTTTTTAAAAAAAAATTTTTTTTTTAAAAAAGGCCGGGGGAAAAAAAAAAAAGGGGAAAAAGGAAAAAATTTTAAAAAAAAAAAAGTTGAAAATTTTTTTAAAAAAGGAAAAAAAAAAAAAAAAAAAAAAAAATTTTTTTTTTAAAAAATTTTTAAAAAAAAAAAAAAGGGGGTTGGAAAATTTTAAAAAAAAAGGGGGGGCCCCCCCTTTTTTGGTAAAAAAAAAAAAAAAATTTTTCCCCAAAAAAAAATTTTTTTTAAAGGTTTTTTAAAAAAAAATTTTGGTTTTTTAAAAATTTTTTTAAAAAAAAACCCCAAAAAAAAAAAAAAAATTTCCCAAAAAAAAAAAAAAATTTTTTTTTAAAAAAATTTTGGGGGGGGGGCCCCCTTTAAAAAAAGGGGAAATTTAAAAGGGGAAAGGGGTTTAAAAAAACCCAAAAAAATTTTTTTCCCCTTTTCCCCCCAAAAAAAAAAAAAAAAAAATTTTTTTTTTTTTCCCCCCTAAAAAATTTAAAATTTTTAAAAATTTAAAAAAAAAACCCCCATTTTAAAAAATTTTTTTAAAAAAACCCCCCCCTTTTTTTCCCCCCTTTATTATTTTTTTTTTTTTTTTCCCTTAATTTTCCCCCCTTTTTTTAAAAAAATTTTTAAACTTTTTAAAAAAAAAAAAACCCGGCCCAAAACCCAAATTTTCCCCCCCAAAACAAAAAAATTTTTAACCCCCCCAAAAAAGGGGGAAAGGGGGGGATTTTTGGGGGCCCCCCCCGGGGAAAAAAAAATTTTTCCCCTTTTTTTTAAAACCGGTTTTTTTTTTTAAAATTTTGGGGTTAAATTTTTCCCCCCCCCAAAAAAAATTTTTGGAAAGAATTTTTTTCCCCCCCCCCCCCCCCCCCCCCAAAAAAGAAAGGGGGGGGGCCCCCCCCTTTTTTTTTGGGTTTCCCCAATTTTCCCCTTTTTTTTTCCCCCCAAACCCCCCCCCCCCAAAAACCCCCCCCCGGGCCCCCCCCCAAAAAAAAGGGGGAAAAAAAAACCCCCCCTTTTTTTTTTGGGGGGGGGAAAAGGGAAAATTGGGGGGGGCCCCCGGAAAGGGGGGGGGGGCCCCCCGGGGGGGAAAAAAATTTTTGGGGGCCCAAAAAAAGGGGGGCCCCAAAAAAACCCCCCGGGGGGCCCCAAAAAATGTGGTAAAATATTTAATAACATAAATAACATACTATTATATGTGGTGTTATATAATAGCATGTTATTATGTAGAAAGCTACGGGTAGAAGATGGTGCTGCGGGACCAGGTACTATGTGAAGACGCTGGAGGGTGAGTATAAGGCCGGGGTCACACATGCGAGAAATTTGCATGATTTTTGTGCGAATCTCTCTCGTGAACACCCAGCACTGCCGCCGGCACTCAGACTGAAGCGTGCAGCTGCATAGAAATACATGCAGCATAGAAATACATGCAGCCGCACGCTCCGGTCCGAGTGCCGGCGGCAGTGCCGGGTGTTCACGAGAGACTCGCCAGAAAATCGTGCAAATTTCTTGCATGTGTGACCACGACCTAAGAATGGGGGCATAGGGCTTATATTTAAAGCCACACTCCAGCTCTGATAACACTGGAGTGCTGCTTTAAGATCCCATGGGAGAACTATAACTCCCAGCATGTCCTGCAGATCCTATGGCATGCTGGGAGTTATAGTCCACCACAGGATGGCAGAGTGCTTTTTTATGTGCTGTCATTACTAACCTTTTAATTAATTCTCTGTTGTACAGTGTGTCTGCAGGACCTGTGATGACATCATGAAGAGGCAGGGCTTTGTGTGGTCATGTGATGCTCCAGCCCGCCCTCTTCATGACCTCATCACAGGTCCTTCACAGGAGCATTCAGCATGGCATCAGCACAGCCCCAGGCTGTCAGGTATGCGATGCCTCCTGCTGCACTCTGCTCCTGCCGCCTCCTTCTACTTCCAACACACATCTCCCCAGCTGCTGCAGGAATCAGGCGCTGGGGAACCATGTGGCTCTGTCATTGGCTGCTCGCTCACTGCTCAGCTGATAGGTGGGTGGGGAAGCAGCTAATGAATATTCACTGCACTTAAGTATCGGGACCAGTGGTTTCCCCAGGGCTGGATTCCTGCAGTGAAGGGGATATTTTCCTGCCTCCTGCCATCTCACTCCACCACTGCCCCCTGCCCCCTCCCCACATGTTACATTCCGACCATAAGACTTACCCACACTTTCCTCCCAAATTTGGAGGAAAAAAAGTGCATCTTATGGTCCGAAAAATACGGTATGTCTTTCCAAGCGGCATCGGCTGTCAGGACTGAAGGCGATCCATGGCCCCGGCAGAGACGGGCCTGTGTTTCAAGGCCTGGTGGTCGGAGGAGCTCGAGGAATGGCACCGGACAAACAACCGGAGGAAAATGATGACCTGGTGGGACCGATGGCACCCAAGGTGGAACCGGAGGAAGTCCGGAAGTCTTTGGAGGCTGCCTTGAGAGGAATAGTGACGAGCGCAATCACCGTCTTCCGCAGCCATGCAAGAGGAATATCCCCGGACGCAGTAGCGGTGAGTAGGGAGCTTCCGCCCAACCCACCCATCACCTCAATCCCTGCTCTTTCGCTTCCTGTGCCTCCGCCACCTGCATCGGTCGCCTCCCATTTCCCAGTCCCACCTGTGTCCTCTCGACCCTCGCCTGTACTGTCTGGCACCAGCGGCGCGTGTGTGGAGGACCCCGGGGGCCTACTGCTGGAGAGGTTCCAGGTGGATCCTGGGTGTGATTTGAGAGAAGCAGTGAGAGCGCCACATTGTCAAAGAACTGCAGCACCCTGGCGGGGGGCAGAAGGACTGTGAGAGTGCCCTTCAAGAGACTATTAGCCCCCAGGAGCCGATTGGGAGCTGATGCTCAGGAATTGATACCTTATTCACTTCTTTATTAAAACGTTTCCCTGTTGGATTAGAACCGTGCCTGTGTCTTTCCCTGGATCCACATCATCGGTGACGGCAGTGAAGAGAAAGTAACTGATTGGGTTATAGGTCTGGACTGTTCCTGTCTGTTTCTAGGTACAAGGGGCCAGGGTGCTTGTGGACTGTTGCTTTAAATGGACTTGGTCATAACTACCACCCCGTGCCACCTTATTGTAAGCCCAAAAATGGTACCAATGGTACCAATAAAATAATAAACTCGTCCCGCAAACAACAAGGCATCACATGACTCATAGCTCTTCAAATATAGTGATGCAAAAAATTGTTTTTGAAAAAAAAATACATTTTTTAGTGTGTGACAGCAGCCAAACATAAAAACCCAATATAAATCTGGTATCTCTGTAATTGCACCGACCTGAAGAATAAAGTTCTTTAATCACTTATACCGCACAAGGTACGGCTTTAAAAATAAATAAAATAAATTCTTCACCTCCTGTTGATTTTTTCATTCTGCCTCCTAAAGATCGCAGTAAGGCTCAGTTCACATTTATCCTGCGCTCTACGCTGAGCACTTACATCAGGGTTTCTGTGTAATTCTCTGAAATATGTGATTCAGATGGAACCTCCTGTGGATTCGGCGGTGTCCGTCTGTTTATTAGGAGTGCCATTGGCCGCAATTTTGTGTACCTCTGAAAAAAAGAAAGCTCAACAGAGGCCAGGCGGAGTCCAGAGTAACTCTGTTGCCTCATTATAATGAATGCATCTCTCGGCGGTTTCATCAGAATTACGGCACTCAAAGATTTAAAGGGAGTGCTCAGCTTAGAGTACTGCATAAATGTGATGCAAAATGTTCCCAATAAAAGCTTCAACTCAATCCTCTTCCCACCTTGGCAGAGGTAGGAGAGTAGATGGGTTGAGGACAGCACGTCTGGAGATGGTGATGTTGTCTGGGAGCAGAAGAGAGCATTGTAGACATAGATGGCGGGCAGCAGATAGGTGTTTTGGCTGTGTCTGGGCCAGAATGGCAGTAATGTCATGGGGTGCCATTATCGTGAGCTGGTGGGCCAGAATGATGTCAGAAGTCTTATGCAGCAACAGGTGGGTTGCAAACACGGCTCTCATGCAGATTGGTGCTTCACGGGCAACTAGGTCAATTCTGGCAGAGTAGTACCCAAGAGGGCGTTGTCTTCCTCCATGAAGTTGTGTCAGGCCTCCAGTTGCATTGCCTTGCTTCTCCATGATAAATAGGCAGAACAGTTTGTTGTAGTCTGGTATACCTAGGGCAGGAGAGGATGTGATTGCAGCCTTTAGCATGTAGAATTTGTCAATGGCTTCCTAGGCTAGACTGAAGGGAGTGTCCTTGAGGCAGTCATACAGGGGTTGCATGTGTAGAGAGGCATCAAGGATCCAGGGACGGCAGTAGGATACGAGTCCAAGGTGTCACGGGGCAGTTGTAGAAATACAGGGGATGAGGAACCTGGGCCCTGAACTGCCCTAAGGCTAAGGGAGGGCCCTGTCTTTCCTTAACTTGGGGTACACTTGAAGGTAGTGAGGCCCAAGCCACCGACCTGTCCCTGTCTCCTGTTTAGCCCTGAGCTAAACCCCCAACCCCCTCCCCAGGAGGTGAGACAGGGAATAAAGTGAATTACACCAATACAACAAAAAGGAAAGACAGACACCTAGGGGTTAAATAACTAAACAATAAACACTTAGCTTGCTCTGCCGCAATGCACCGAACAGCAGAGAAAGGCACCAAATCAGGGAAACAGCAGAAGTACCACTGTGCTCAGCAAGCTCCTGACTTCAGCTTGATTGGTCTCCAAAATGTAGCAATATCACTAACAGTCAGCTGATGCCTCAGGTGACCTTATAAAGGATGGTTGGAGTGGTCACCACCTTCCCCTAACAAGTCAGCAGCAATGTAATAACACCGGCGGCCACCGGGGGAAAAGATTGACATTAACCCCCGATGGCCTGAAAGGAAAAAGGTTTTAATATGCAAAGAGAGATCTGCCACAGATCCAAAAGTGGATCGTGACACAAGGAAGGACTGTAGCTGTGTTGGCTTTGTTGGCAGATGTATGTTCTGCACAGCTGCCCTCCTGTCTTCAGTCAGATGGTTTGTTTAGTGGGAAATGCAGCGTTCTAGGAACAAAACTTTTTCCTGGCAGAACTGTAGTTTGTCTTTTGATGTCTTGCATCCATTGTGCGCCAGGAACTGAAGTAAGGAGATGGATTCCCTCTGTGCTTCTGCCTTGGTATCAGAGCAGAGGAGGAGGTCATCAACGTGCTGTAGAAGAGTGACAGTGGGATGTGTCATCTTTCAGGGTTCCAGGACTGCGGTCATGGCTTAGGTGAACATGGAGGGGCTGTTCTGTGCCCCTTGAGGCATCACAGTTCAAGTATATTGTTGGCCCTCGTGTGAAAGCAAACAAATACTGGCTGTCAGGGTATAGTGGAACACTGAAGAAGGCATTGGCCAAATCAATCACCGTGAACCATGGGGAGGTAGGCGGGATTGATGACAGCAGAGTGTGTGGGTTTGGCACAATTGATGTGTCCAGTAATGTTGCATCATTGACAGCATGCAAGTCATGTACCATGGGAAAATTGGTAGGTTGTCCCTTTGTTGTTTTTTTCTTCACTGGAAACAATGGGGTATTGCAGGTTGACTTGATGGTGATGATTGCTCCATTCCCTAGGTAAATTTTGAATTGTTGGGTAATAGCAGCAGATTGTGTAAAGGAGAATGGGTATTGTGGTTTCCATGGTAGTAGGGCTCCTGGTTTCAGTTCCACTTTCATAGGCTGTACTTGGAGCCTGCCAATGTCTTCTGGGCCTTGTGCCCACAGTGTGTCCGGGACTTGAGCCATCAGTTTAGCATCTACTGGGTCTACATCTATGTCCTGTAGAGAGAAGAGGCCATACACTTCTGCTGAGTGTTCCAGTGAGAGTGGAGTGGTGAGGGTGACAGTTCCATCCTCATTAAATAGAATGCTGGCTTGGAGTTTTGACAGTAGGTCTGATCTCAGCAGATTTACAGGGAAGGTTGATGAGACTACTAGTTGAGACTGCACCGGTGTGTGGGTTGCAGGCCTATGGGTAGGGGTCTGGTCATTGATGTGTACTGTGTGTTACCATCCACCCCTACATAAGGCACCACTTCATCCGTGAAACAATCCGGGTCTGGTAAGTCAATGTTCCTGATTACACTTCTGGCTGCACCAGTATCCACCAGGAAATTGCGGGGTTTTCCCTCGACCTGTATCATGATAGTAGTTGTTGGTTCGCTGGGCTGTTTTGTAGAGTGTAGGAGTATCAGTGGTCCCGGTGTGTGTGCGTTGGATCCGACTTGCAAATGTCCTATTGAGGCAGGGGTCCAGGTGGCCCCTGTGGCTGCTGTGGCTGTCACTGCTGTCTTGACACCCTCCTCAGAGGAGCTGATCTGCAGTTCCTTTTCAGGTGTCCTACCTTGCCACAGTTGTAGCAGGTATTCCTAGGCCTTTGTGCGTTTGCGTTGTGTGAGGTGTCTTGTGATACCAGAAGGTTGGTGTGAGACCTGGCTAGCTGGTTCATTTCCAGCCCTTTTGCCGCTGTGTGGAGTACATCTGAGTCTAGCCTCCGATATTCTGGTCTTTTGGTCTGCAGTTGTTTGCGTATAGGCTCTCAGAGGCCTTGAAAAAAGGCTTGTACCCAGATCTGGTGATGGGATTTCTCATTGAGATCGAACCCCAGATCTTTGAACATTTGGTTTAATCTGATTTTGCATGGTGCCCAAGATCGATGTCAATTGACAGGCATTTTGTATTTCTTCCATTTTCTTACTATTGCACCAACAGTTGTCTCCTTCTCGCCCAGCGTCTTACATATGGTTTTGTAGCCCATTCCATCTTTGTGCAGGTCTATGATCTTGTCCCTGACATCCTTAGAAAGCTCTTTGATCTTGCCCATGTTGTAGAGGTTAGAGTCTGACTGATTAATTGAGTCTGTGAACAGGAGCCTTTTATAAAGGTAACTATGTAAGGCTGGTTTCCCATTTGCGTATCTGTGCGCAGCGTTTGATCCGCATAGATCCGCATGCGTCATGCGTACATATCTTTAACATGTACGCAGGGACATGCGTTTGCATGCATGCGCATTAGGGTGCCAAGGAAAAATTAACTTTGCAAATTGGTAAGTCTTACCCCTCAGATTTGTTCCTTTTGGCATAAGGATTCACCATGTAAAATATGTTGACATTAAATTTAGATTTACCACTTGCTCAAGGCATGTGAATTATTCCATGTTTCTCATTTCCACAATATTGTACACACACTCAGTTTGTCATCATATCTTTAACTGGATATACTATTTATAATTCAAAAAACATAGAATGGCAGTAAGCATTCTATTACAGTAAAATATGCATTACACAATTATGTATATTGTACATGTATCAGTACTTAGTAGCAGTGTAGCAGTCTGTTCAGTTTTTCACATAACTTGCGGCAGCTGGACTGCATACTAGTGTTGACTTGTTCGGATCTGGAAACTCACATTTGTGTTTTTCCATTACCTTCAATAAAAATTGTTTCTGTTCCTCTTGGTTTGTAAGTATGGGGTTGAATATCTGAATATGCCCCGCTCTGCAGCGTCGTTTACTACCTTCAGTGCCAAAACTCTGGTTTTGGCCGCATAATAATCATCACACCATTTCCACACAGACAAGTGAAGCCTAAGAAACTCCTGTGACAGTTCAAGTGTAACAAATGTTACTCTGGTGTTGGCTGTGACGAAATCAGGCTTGCTTTGCAGAAATGTCAGATTCATCGAGATGTATATGCTTATCAGGATGGTCATCTCCATTCCTTGACAGCGCAGCAACCATCTGAACTTTGCATTCCTCAGAGATGCCATCATCAAAGAATGCCAAGCCTACCAGATCTTCACTTAAATACCAGAGATGATGCAAAAATATTTAGAGTTGAGAGTCCTCAGTGGTTGATACCTTTTAATGGCTAACTGAAAAGATGGTAACAAATTGCAAGCTTTCGAGACTACTCAGGTCTCTTCATCAGGCTGAACTAATACAAAATCTGAAGAATCACATATTTATACACAAAAACACAGAAAAAATGCAATAGGTAAGACAAGTGACGTGAAGCAGAATAGTCATTATGGCAGAGGGATGAGCATAACACGGCTAACACGGTACGAAGATATACATCTTTACTGTATCAGAGATGATGCAAGAAACTCTTCAGGGCTGTGTTAGCTACGGCTTCATTTTTGTTCCGATAATCAAACAATTTCTGCAGCAGTTCAAGATCTTGTCTTAGGGCAGACGCAGCACAAGGACACGTAAACCATGCCTTCCAATAAACCATGACAACAAACTGGTTAAACTGTTGCAGTCCGGAAAGTTCTTTCGCTGGAAGATGAAACTGGGAACGAAAGAGATATATCTTGAGGCAATAGATAAGCTTAGACATCCATCTTGCACGATGGTAAGCACCTGGTGCACGAATTGTCACATTACTGGATGTATCGCCTAAGAAGAAAATCGCTAACTGCAGTAGCTCCTTGTAATCATTTCTGGGCAGGAAGGTTTTCATCTGATTTCTCAGAAATTCCAGAATTTCGTCCTTGACAAGATCTAAGTTTTCAGCAAGTTCTGTGTCGTTGATTACACTTGCAAAGACTGCTGGATTTATGTTTCTCCATGCCACTGAAAATCTCTGAAAGAGTTTTATTTGTGGACCACTGCTGACTTCAAATAGTATGTCGAAAACTCTGGTGACAATAAGTTCGTGCATATGATGTCTGCAAGCCAAAGACATCAGACGCTTATCCATCTTCTGCTCTAGTAGTACGCATGCCCCTGATTTGTTTACTGTGTTACTTGAGGTTGTATCAAACGACATACTGCAAACACAATCTGTTAAATTCCCGTCTCTCAGAGTGTTGTATACTGCCTCTGCCTGTGCTTCACCCGTACTTCTTGACAGAGACGGCACTGCTAGAAGTTTCATTATTCCATCTCCCGAAACAATCACTGCAAGGCGTTCAACGTTGCCACTTCCTGTCAACGAGGGCAGCAGCTTGCAGTTCCAGTGAACTGCTAATGGTATATCTGGCGAAAAACTGTTTATGATTTCAGCTGCTATGTTTTCTCTGTTTCTTCTGCGTGACTGCCTTGTAGATTCCTTGCTTAAAGTTAGTTAATTCGGATCATGTCCTAGTGATTTGGATGCCGCAGCTAAAATGTAACTGGCATTTCTGTCACTAACTTTTTGTTTTTCAAATAACTTTATTAACATTTTAAAAACATAAACATATAACAGTTGAGAAATTAGAAGGTTAAACATAAGTTCACCTAAAAAGTTAACTAACCTAACTAGCCATATTATACTACAAATCTTAAGCGGTGGAAGATATATATAATTTCTTAGGAGGATAAAATAGCAGTGTAAATCAAAATAAAAGCAAAGTTAGAGCTTATAAATAGACTCAAAATCAATCCAGGATTTCCATCTCTTTGTGTATGAAGTAAGGTAATTATTTGCTAAAGCGTGACTCTCTTCGAAAGAGTTATGTAGTTTCATTCTGTCTAAGATAGTTTTAATATCAGGGACATATTCTTCCTTCCAAAGTGCAGCTATAGCATTCTTTGTAAGTAAAAATAAATGAATGATAGTAGGTCTGTGAGATGGATGGATAGGTTCTAAGTCAATAGAAAGTAGAGCCATTTGGGGTGTTAGTTTGATCTTTTGGCAGGAGATTTTGTTGATTATTTCAGAAATTTCAGACCATAATGGACTGATTTTAGGACAATCCCAAAAAATATGGAGGAGGTTACCTAATGAACCACAGTTCCTCCAACAATCTGGAGATTTACCTGGGAAAATTCTAGCAAGTTTTGTGGGAGTAAAATACCATCTAGATAATACTTTGTAAAAGGACTCATGAAGTGACGCACAAATATTGGAGGAATATGTCATCTTAAAGGCTTGCTCCCATTGATCTTGAGAAATATCGATATTCAGATCAGTTTCCCAATTGCGCATAAAAATAGTTTTATGAAAAACATTATCTGAATTCAACATTCCATATATATTTTTAGAAGTCCAGAATATTTTAGTATGTGGATAACATAGTAAATTGCTTATAGATTTTGTAATTAAAGATTTCCTCCTCATAAACTTTAAGATACATTTTTTTAAAAGAGAATAAATTTTAATATCTTGAGACGAAAATTTGCTTTGTGAAACAAGATCTTCGTTATTTTTAAATTGTTGACCATTAAATATATCGCATACATTAATGATTTTATAATTTATCCATAATTCTGGAATTTCTCTGTTCAGTACCAGTCCAAACAATTTTAAAGAAATGTTCTTGATCTGTTCATACCTCATACTCCTTTTACTCTGGGTTTGGGGCATGGCCAAAGACTTCCATGCTAATAACGCTGCTGAAATCGTTGGAAAAGAGTTTTCAATAGGTTTAGAACAAGTAAGAAAATCTAGTAATAGTTTCGATAAGGAGGATTTCTTATTGTAATGCTTTTCAATATCCAACCATGCTGGTCCCATATCCTCTTTAAACCATATTGAAGATTGCTTGATAAGATTGGTGTAGTAATAATTAATTAAATTTGGAATGGCTAATCCTCCTTCCAACTTAGTAAGAATTGTAAAGGCTATTCTGGCCTTTTTTTATTCCATATAAAGTTATTGATTATTGATTGTAATTTTCTAAGGAACTTTAAAGGAATATTTAAAGGTATAGCCCTAAGAATATAAAGGATTTTCGGTAGCGAGAACATTTTAAATAAAATTATTCTGCCAGTGCATGAAACTTCGAATTTTGAGTAACTATTCAATTCGTTTTGAATTTTTTTAGTAATTGCCTGCATATTAAGTGTAATAGTTTTTTTAAGATCCCTAGATATATCAATGCCCAAATAAGGAATTACTTCACTCTCCCAATGAAAATTGGTTAATTCCTTGATATCCGATTTAATCTTAGAACTTGTAAAAAAATCTAATAATTTAGATTTTGTTTCATTAATTTTGTACTGTAATTTTTCTGTCACTAACTTTGGTTCGGTCTATGGCCGTTCTCAGCTCTGGTGTAAAGAAATTAACAGTACGCCGCTTTTTGGCCTGTGGTGTTTGTGAAATTGGTTCCTCGTCTTCTGATGAAGAACTAGTAGTCTCACTCTCACTGCTGTCACTATGCTGCTCATGCAGCTCAAAGTCAGTGACCAATAGGTCCTGCTTTCTGTGCTTTTCTTTCAGTTTTCTCAACTCTTGCAGCGAGTTTCGCTGTCTGCGCCGTTCCTCTTTTTTTAGCCAACTTTGTATCGACAGGACCCATACTTCCTCTTTTCCTTTCTCCCTTTGTGCCTCCAGAAACATTCTGTCCTCCTCAATGTTTATCATGCTCATGGCGTCAGCATGAGCTATGTCAAACATATCGTCTAAAATATCTGTAAAGTCTTCTTCTTTGTGTTTTTGTGAGTCGGTTTTCCTTCCAGAATTTTTCTTTAATCCTTGCCATTTACCATGTAGGTCTTTAAGTTTCACAACTATGTTGTATTCCTGACATGTAGGAATTCGTGCTTTCGCCCAAAATTGTATCACTTCTCTTTCTGTTGCCGAAGCGCTGTCTTGAATAGTTTGGCGTTCAACAGTGTGCAGTTAAAATAATCTGGATAATACTTGTCTGTTTGAAGGCAGTTTGCATCCGGTTATCGAACTTGCTGTCTCTCCAATTAGCTATATACCACGAGCTTTGCCTTTGCTTACTTGTGACTTTCCAGTACCAGTAGTAGTCATAATCATCTACATGAAACAAAATATAGTAGATGTTATTACATAGTGAATATTCAAAATACCTGTCATGCTCACGCTCTGGCTGATGGGCGTGAGCCAAGGGGGGTTGTGGCCCCACTGTGCCACTAACCAGACTACCCTGGAAGTGGCGTGACTAAGACAGCTGCCTCGGTCTTCTCTGGAGCCTCTGATGGTGAGGTCAGGCTTGTGCGGCTGGCAGCTGCCAGGTGCCACTCCAGGGTGGTGTCTGGTTGTGGCTGCTGATCCCACTTGGGGAGACGGTGGCACGGCTGAGACACAGGGCAGGCAGGCACGGATGAGACACAGGGCAGGCAGGCACGGATGAGACACAGGACTGGCAGGAATGGATGAGACACAGGACGGGCAGGAACGGATGAGACACAGGACATGGATGAGACACAGGACCTGCAGGAACGGATGAGACACAGGACTTGCAGGAACGGATGAGAACGGGGTAGGGTCCTGTTCACACAGCAAGTGCAGGTACTGATACTGACTGGATGGAATGGTGTATGGAGGAACAGTTAGAGACCTGTTCACACAGCAAATGCAGATACTGGAACTGACTGGAAGGTATGATGTATGGAGAACAGGTAGAGACTGTTCACCAAGAGAAGAAACCGCAAGGTGCGGGGAAGGGCTGTAGAGCAGCAAGAGATCTGCAGAGGTAGGAGCAAAGCAGAAGGAAACCGCAAGATATACGGAGAGGAGCTGCTTCAAGAGATTGCTGCAGTGGCAGGAACGAAACAGAGTGGAACCGCAAGATATGCGGAGAGGAGCTGCAGCAAGAGATCACTGCAGCAGCAGAAGTGAAGCAGAGCTAAACCGCAAGATATGCGGAGAGGAGCTGCGGCAAGAGATCACTGCAGCGGCAGAAGCGAGGCAGAGCGGAACCGCAAGATATGCGGAGAGGAGCTTCAGCCACAGATTGCTGCAGCTGCAATAGCAAAGCAGTCTAGAACCGCAGGAGTGCGGACAAGAGGCAGAGGGAGATACAGAGAGACCACAAGGCAAGACACAGCAGGGAAGAAACCACAGACAAGGAGACCAAGAGACAAAGGTAGAACAGAGTTCAGACAAGGCAATGACACGAGACAAAGTACAGAGACAAAGACACCGGGACCAGGATACTCTGCCCACGGCTGCCACTAGGAATTTCGGGGCCCCATACTGGCAAAATTTTCGGGGCCCCCTTGAGACTCCACCCAGGCTCCACCCCTCGAACTGTCCACATTCCAACCGCTCTCTTGGAAAAACTCCACTTCTCACCAATCACACATTAACAGTTCCAATCACCAGATCACACATATAGCCATCAGCTTTTATTTTGGCCAGAAGATTTTTTTAAGCCGCCACCACAACAAGGTAGACTCTTTTGGCTGAGCTCTATTCTACTCTGTCCTATTAATCATTTGTTGAAATATTGCAATACAATTTAGGTATATTTTTATTTATTTTTCAATTTTTAAAATGACCAATAATATCACCTACAAGGAACAAATACCACGGCACCATGACAGATCACGTATGACCACCACATAGTGACCTTTAATACCACATACAAGGGACAAATACCGCCACACCATGAACAGACCACATACTACCACCACAGTGACCGAATAATATCACATACAAGGGACAAATACCACCACACCATGACCAGACCACATATTACCACCACACCACACAGTGACCGAATAATAGCACATACAAGGAACAAATACCGCCACACCATTGCCAGACAATATATTACCACCACATAGAGACTGAATACTACAATACTGGTCATTAATAAAAAAAAACCACAATACTAATATCACCATAAGTGCCATTATACACAGGAGATCTGTACTCAGTATACAGTGTCTGTGTACAGGTAATACAGTGATCACTGGTGACATACACAGGAACTCTGTATATAGTGTCGGTGTACATTTTAATGCAGTGATCACTGGTGACATTATACACAGGAGCTCTGTATATAGTGTCAGTGTACATTTTAATACAGTGATCACTGGTGACATTATACACAGGAGCTCTGTATATAGTGTCAGTGTACAGGTATTACAGTGATCACTGGTGACATTGTACAGTACAGTGTATAGTGTCAGTGTATAGGTAACACATTGACTCACCAGTGACGTCTCTAGGTGAAGTCCTTCATCTTCACTTTTCATCTTTCATCCAGCACAGACCGCCATCACTTCTTCCAGCCAGGGCTTGTCTCTGCAGGAAATAACACAGTCATCTAGAGCATGGCTTGCAGAACACATTGCTTGTTTTTTTCCCCAAATTCTAAACTACACCAGATGAAGAAAAAAAGGCGACATAGTGTTGCTCTGCACAGTAACAGGACCACCCCCATTTAAAACAGCATCCTCAAAAAATAAATACATCACTGCAGTAATAATATCCCTTAACTAGCCCCTATGGTAATAATATCCCCCATCCTGGCCCCCGTGTGTCTCATTCCTGGCTCCAGCCATATGTTCTCCAATCCTGCCGTCATGATTATCCATTCTGCCCCCATGTGATGTCCCATCCTGCCCCATATGATCTCCCCATCCTGTCCCATCTGCACCATGATCTTGCACCATGTGTCTCCATCTTGCCCCATGATCCTGCACCATGATCCTGCCCCCTGTGTCTCTCATCCTGCCCCTTGTCTCCATCTGGCCCCGTGTCTCCGTCCGGCCCCATCTCTCCATTCTACCCCCGTGTCTTCATTCTGCCCCGTGCCTCCATTCTGCCCTAGTGTCTCCCATCCTACCCAGTGTCTCCCATCCTGCCCCAGTGTCTCCCATCCTGCCCCAGTGTCTCCCATCATGCCCGGTGTCTCCCATCCTGCCCCAGTGTCTCCCATCTGCCCCTGTGTCTCCCATCCTGCCCTAGTGTCTCCCATCCTGACCCAGTGTCCTCCCATCCTGCCCGTGTCTCCCATCCTGCCTTAGTGTGTCCCATCCTGCCCCTTTCAATAATAAAATTAAAAAAACGTTCTTCTTACCTGGCTGCGCTCCTGCGGCGATGATGCAGCTGCTGCTGTGTGAGCTGAAGGACCTGTCGTGACGTCATCGTCATGTGATCAGGGGGCGGAGCTGATAAATGGTGAAGGCCTGTGATAATGATGACGTCACCACAGGTCTTTCAGCTCTTTCACTTCTCTCTGATGTCGGGCGCTGTGGCGGCTCTGCTGATGTGTGCGCGCGCCACAGGCCCGGCTGCAGCACACAGGTACAACACTTGGGGCCCAATGACGCACAGCACTTGGGCCCGATGTCTAGAAGCACAGGAGTGGGGCCCCTGACCTGCTGTTCACTGGGCCCCATACAGCAGTAAGGGCAGTAATGCCCTGATGGCGGCCCTGAATCTGCCTCTTGGAGGGCGGACAAACAGGTACAAGGCAAAGCTAGGAGTGAGGCCTCCAAGATGGAGGAACACAAAGCAAGACCTGAGACCTGGCAGCTCAGTAGCAAGATACTAACTGAGTTAACACATTGCACAGGCAAGATCCACAGGGTGGCGCTGCCTTAAATACTAGAGGGCTAATGGTAATTGGTCAGTCAGGTGCACCCTGACTCCATAAGAACCAGAGAGTTATGGCGCCGCCCCCCTATGGACACAGCCAGGAGACATGCAGAGCACAGATAGAAGGCAAGAGGTATAGAGCCTGGAGCTGGCAGCAGACAGAAGTCACAGCATGACCTGGAGCAGTGAGCAAGTAGGTGTGTGAGGGATGGAAGGCCATGCAGTGATGCCAGCAAGGTTGTTACAATACCTTTAATACAGGTATAATACTTCCTTCATTATTCAATAGCAATGATAAGCCAGTAGTGGGGATAATGCATATGATTGTCTACTGACTGAATCTAAGTAGCATTGCTGTATTTATAAATATCAACTTAATCATTCCAAATAGAAACAGTATGATAACCAACCGTTGTAACAGTACAGATGAAAGTGAACACTAATACACTATTACTAATACTCGAACTGATCAATTAACCACTTAACGACCGCAAGACGTAAAATTACCTTCTATCGGTCATAATGTTACTGCCCGCGGTCTGCTGCCGGCAGCAGGAGAAGATCGGCACACATGTCAGCTGATTTTTACTGCTGACATGTGTGCCTGCCAGGCACGAACGGAATCGCTATCCGCCCATGCCTTTTAACCCCTTAGATGGCGCTGTCAATATGTGACATCATCATCATATATGAGCATCAGTCTAGCCTGATGAAGAGACCTGAGTAGTCTCGAAAGCTTGCAATTTGTTACCATCTTTTCAGTTAGCCATTAAAAGGTATCAACCACTGAGGACTCTCAACTCTAAATATTTTTCAATAAAGGCGATGTTTTATACATATTAAATTCTTAAGTCAGTGGACTTTCAATGTGCTCTGCTAAGCCACTTATAAAAAAAAATAGATGGAGGGCCGATGCTATCGCATCAGGAGGGCGGTAATGTCACGATGGGGGCAGGCTTTGCAGCGCTGAGAATCTCTCCCCCCATGTTCTCGCCCACCTATCCACTCTCTCTTTCCCCATGTGCTGACTTCTCCCATCTGTGCTCTCTTCTTTGACCTGTCTACCCCATGTGCTATCCCCTTGTCTGCTGTCTCTCTCCTTCCTGTGTTCTCCCCTCATGTGCTGTCCCGTTTGAGCTGTCTCTGTACAGAACATACCACAGCTCCTGGGCAGAGGAGGAAGCAAAAGACAATACTGACATTACAGCAGGAGACCGCAGAGGATACATTTTGTGAGGTAAAATATTGGTTAAAAACAGTGAAATATTTTACCTCACAAAATGAATCCTCTGTTATCCCCTGCTGTAATGCCAGTATTGTCTTTTGCTTCCTCATCTGCTCAGGAGATGTGGTATGCTTTGTACATGGTCAGACACAATTTTTAAAATGAACTTTCGTTCGTGGGAAAACCCCTTTAATGTGACTGGCTTCCTCTGCCTGTAAACACGTTGCGCACCTGCAGCCTGGATCAGCCGAATGATTCACTGCGCCTGCGGGGAATTCGCGCAGGCGCAGTGCGACGGTGTTCCTCTGTTGGCATTGCGCAAGGGGCTGCGTGAGTGAGTTTGTGTGAGAGTGTGAGTGTGTGTGTGTGAGTGAATGTGAGAGTGAGTGTGAGTCTGAGTGAGTGTGAGTCTGAGTGTGTGAGTCTAAGTGTGTGTGGTGCGACAGTGTTCTGCTGGTGGTTCCGCGCAATAGGTTGGTACCAGCAGCAGTTTCCATATTGAAACACCTATCACTTGGATGTCCCAATATGGCGGTCGGTGAATTTTCATCCACTTGGAATTCTGGGATACGGTGACATCTGGACAGAACAGGAAATGAAAACATTACAAGGCAATTATATAAATAGATGCATTGCAAAACTGCCACAATTTGAGGTATCCCATGGTCAAGGCCCTCTAAGGCTATTTGCTCATGGAGATGAGCCAATACAAAATAACTCCTCTAAAGATTATGAATAAAAAAATCAATCTTTATTAAGTACATATACAGAATAAAATCAATTAAAAAAGCTTGATTGTTGAGAAAGCAATTGCACAAAACGTGCGTCAGATGCTTCAGTGGGAACTATTATGTGCTTCTTTTCCTTTCATGATTAACATAATTTTAAGTGGTTACAATGTTTATTTAGTGACTATATGTTTATAACAGTGTCCCTATAACACTGTTCCAATACTGTACTGTATTTTCAAAAGTTGTCAGGTTCAGTTATGAAATGAGCCATTTCTTAATGATTTTGACCTCCTGAATGCAAATCTGACAGTGAAAATTTCTAGTTCTTTTTTATAATAGGTCATTTCGCTTGTGACTTTATTTAAATACAGAACCTTCTGGCTTATACATGTTTAAGCTAACCTTACTTGGACTATACATCTTTGTAGCATTCTGAACTTCTATGCTCAGATGCTCCATTACCTTGAACACTTGCATTATTTCTCTTCACCCCACTTGGGGGAAAACATTATCCTGATATTTTAAGTCGTATTAACTACTGTCAGGCTGATTTTTTGCCAACAAGTCGATCCTATACATTTCTCTGTGTGAGCTACATTACCTTTCTCTTATTATATATTTTATAAAAAGGTATTGAATATATTAAAGATTGTTTTTTTATTCATAATCTTCAGAGGAGTTATTTCGTATTGGCTTGTCTTTTTTGTTTTTTAACTCCTACTAATATGTCTGACCAGTTTGGGAGTTATCTGCACATGGAAATTTTTGCAGTAGAAACTGCTTCAAGAAACTTTCCTACTTTGAGGAATTTTTGGACTAGATTTTCAGTTTTTCAAATGGTTTTGAAGTGTTTTTTTCCCCATAAAGTATGTTTTGCAGCCTTCTATTTGGACAGTGCCTAGTTTGTAGCAGATTCCATCAGGAGGTACATCAAAGATGTGACATGTAGAGATGAGCGAACATCATCGCTCGCTCCTTATTCGGCAAACTATAGCGCTTACCGAAGAAGCTGCTTCGGGAACCTGGATACCTGGAGCACTCCTGATAATCAGCTGTTCGGTGCCGCAGCTGCATGTGACACGGTTGTGTGACAGTCACAAGACACAGGCTTTCCATGCATGTGTCCTGACTGTCACACAGCTGCGACAAATGCAGCTGCGGCACCGAACAGCTGATTATCAGGAGCGCTCCGGGTTTCCGATGCAGCTTCTTCGGTAAGCGCTATAGCTTGCAGAATAAGGAGGGAGACGACAATATTCGCTCATCTATAGTGACATGCAATTTATTTTTTTCCACCAGCCATTTATTAAAACCTGAAGTAGAAACAATGCTCATATAATTGAACTTTTGAACAGCAGGTTGGTTTTACAACAGAAATGAATAGGATTATTTTAGGAGTTTTTGAAGTGATTTTTTAGGCATTTTTTAAGCAAAACTCATCTAAAAAATCCTCCAAAAAGTCCATATGCACGTAGCCTTACATGTACAGGCAATCAATTTGATGGTTGGCTCATCTTGTGTTGCTTTCAGATGGAACAAGTGCACAGAACAATGGACCCGATAGTAACACAACATATTGACCAGAAGGTTGAGGAAACCAACCAGGTCAACCAGCAGTTAGGTAACATGAGGTAAGAAAAGAGACTGTAAAAAACAGAAAAGAGAAAGAAGAAAACCAATAGTTTACATGAGAAGACTCACTGTCTCCTGTGAATGTCCTTTTTTCTCTAAGTACAACCGTCCTAGTCTTTCAAAAAGAGCTTAAGGAACTGCGTGACAGACAAGAACAAGAAAAAGCCACCATAGAGCAGTCAGTGACTGATAAATCACAACAACTACGAGATCAGGTTAGAGAATTGCATTAAATATTCGGCAAAAATAAAATGCCACAATGAGACATTAAAGGGAAAGTGTGATCAGAATATTGCTGTTTAAACCAGGGTATTGCGTTACATGTATTTTTTTTAATGTGGATATCATCCACGCTGCTGAATAATTGTAGGTCCAGACGTGCTTCACATAGAGAATAGTGGTTTATTCAATGCCTTTCAAAGTCCAAGTAACTTCATCAGGAAATACCACACAAATAGGTATTTACGTAGTATTTTCTGATTAAGAAGTCACTTGGACTTTGAAACGCGGGCCCCATTTTAAAATTGAGTTTTGTTTATTTTCCTCTCGCTGAATAACTTGAATAAAACGTATTACTGGCACAAAAAAACATGCAATTTTTTTTTACGTATGTACAGATATTCATTATGCAAACTAGGGGGTAGGTCAGTGAGGGATCAGTGATCTGTCAGCAGCCTTCATTATGAATATATAATCAGAGCATCACATACATTAACCCCGCCTTAGGGCACAAGAATCTCTCTAACACAAAACTGAAAATAAAGATTAAAGAACAACCACAAGACGGATTTCATCACCAAAGGTACCATTTTATTCAGTATGACAGCGCTGACCTGACACTATTTGTAGGTTACTGTGCACAATCCTGCTGACAGGTTCCCTTTAACACTTCTATATTCAGCTAATAAGACAGGATCCATCATTTACCATAAGCGATGTCATAGCTATCCTGGCTCTCCCTCCCTTCACAATGACCTTTCCATTAAATGCTTCAATACAAAAGATAGGGTCTGAGTCAGTCTACTACAACTAATATACATGTAGATTTATTGAAATAACAGGAATATGAGGCTAGAATAGCCCATTTTAAATTCAGATTGTGATATGGAAAAATAACATTGATAAAAAAAATTAAATAAAAACCTGATATAAACAACAGAATGTTTTCTCATCAAATAGTTCATCTAAAGGGGCTTTGTCAACAGGGTTTTGCTACCTAATATGAGAAGAGCAGTATAATATAAAGGCAGTGACCCTGAATCCAGCAATGTATCAATACTGGACTGCTTGGTGTAGTTTCTATAAAATCACAAATCAGCACAAAATAACTATTTTATCAGCAGGAGATTTTGCACTCGAGGACTACTTGACCTTCTGCTAGGTAGTCCAACCACACCCCCACCACTGATTGGCTGCTTTCTGCCTATCAACAGTGTACACAGAAAGCTGCCAATCAATGGTGGTTGTGGGGTTATACAGATCTCAGCTTTCAAAGAACTGATAGATCTGCAACAGATAAAACAGTTTTTAATCAAAACTGAAGCAAGCAGCCCATTAAGTGATATATTACTGTTATCAGGGTCCCTGGCTTTGCATTATGCTGCTCTCAAATGGAGTAGAAAAACCCTGGCAACAGATTCCATTTAAGATTGGAAAACTATATTCTTGAAATTGAAAATAAAAGGACAAAAATGAGGATTTTTTTTATAATGCTCTTTATTCAATTTCCTTAATAACAAGACACATCAATACAAAAAGACATTGCTCTATGCAACAACTTACAGCTCACCCCAACCACAGCCCTATCAAAAAAGGAAGGAAAAAGAAACAAAAAAAGGAACATAATTTTTTTTTCTTTTTTCTACCTAATCCAGTCTCCTCTCACCCAAATCCCATCCATTATCCATCACATTGAATTAAAACAACAGAGACACCAGAAACTATACTTATATATAAAAAAAATAATAAAATTATATATAATAGATAAGAATATATGTATTTATATATAAATAGGTGGACGAAGGAAGTCTTTCTGAAACGCGCGTCGGGGTGCGTGGTAACGGGACGAGACGACCCTTAAAGGTATATTATCCTCATATTTTATTCCTCATGCTCTCCTTCTATGCACTTAGCACTTTGATTGTGGCATTGGAATTTATTTGATTGTGGCATTTCAGTTTATCTGTTTTTTTGATACACCTATACACTGTTCACATTTAGTTGGGTCCTTTTTTCAGCACATGCACTTTTATGTGATCATTATAATTGACATTTTTTGTTGGCTCCACTTTCATAATATTGCACATAATGTTGTTCTTTTGTACACCTGAGGAATATTATATATATTTTAATATTATGTCATTGGGTCTGCTTTTTCCATCTGTAATATATATATATATATATTATACATCATTTATTAATGGTATATCCCTTGTCCTGATACGCGCACATTGTTGTTTTTTATATATACATATTTTGCCACTTTTATTTAATAAAGGCATTTTATTATTTACTCTCTGCTTGGTAATCTTTGGCAATCCATGTTTTTCGGTTGTTTTGGCTGGTTCATTATCCATCACATTAGACAAAATTTGCCCATTTCTCCTTGACTAATGTCCCAGAATTCTGTGGAATATATTTAATTTCTCCTACTGTGACGATCTATAACCTTTGTATGAATGATTTAGTTCATACTCCCTAACTGTTAGTCCCGTGATCCATTTTTTCAGGATTAAATTCCTGGCTGTAAACCAAGCTTTATTGATTGCCATCTTTACGCACCTATTTTCTATAAACCTGATATATCCACGAGTGCCACAGTTTTGGTTCTACTTTCAACTGAACTTTAATGGAGTTGTCCAGGCACAAAATATTGATGATGTCAGGACAGAATTGGATAAGTCATCAATATCAGATCATTGGGATCGGACACCAGGCTACCACAATGTTCAACTGACATTTGCTCCAGCGACTGCCGGATGTAAGCACATTGAATGGAGCTGCACTGCACAGCTGCATTCAACATGTAGCGGCCGCTTCTGGGTACTGAAGAACAGCTCCTATTAAAAGAATAGGAGCTGTTTTGCTAATCGGTTGGGTTAAGTATCTTTGTGTGCAAACAATTTTCTATTCCAGATGATATCATCGCTTATTTTAATTGTTTAAAACCATCCTCTCATGCCATACTGGGAAATTATTTAGAACATATAAAACAAAGCAATACAAGCATTTTGACAAAGCTTATTCTAATAGCCATAGAAAGTGAACGCCTACTCTATGCCCTACTTTTTTTTTTGCAGTTTTTTTCCCAGCATTGGGTATAAATTAATTGCAGTGAATTTATTCAGCCATGTTTTAATAATAATCCCCACGTGTTTAAAGGGGATTCCCGATCTAACTTGATAAGTCCGCAGTCACAATTCCTTTAAGGCTCTGAACCTAATTTTAAGACCCTTAAGTTCCCCATTGGATAGTTACTTTGTGCTTTCAAAGAGAGTGTCTTGTATTTTTGCGAATTAATCTCATATCCTGAAGAAACCCCAAGTTGCTCTGTGATCTCTATAAAAATCCCAATTGATTTTCGACAATCATTTAAGAATAATAAAAAATCTTTTTTCATATAACAATTTTTTTTTCTTTTCTATCTCCATGAACAAAACTTTTAATCTCCCTATCACTCCGGATTCTTTCTGCTTAGGGCTCCAATAAGATGATGAGCAGGAGGAGAGAAAGCGGTCACACTTACCGAGTGCCTGTGATTAAAGAGAATGGCTCAGAGAGTTTACTATGCACACTTGTATGAGCTGTTATACTCCAATATAATAGTCTTACCCAATTTATAATTGTTTTACATTGCCAAAATTACTTAAAGATGCTGTCTGGTGAAAAGAAGGTATCAACCATCCACAGTATAGGTGATAGCTTATAGATCAGGAAGGTCCTACAACTGAGATCCACACCAGTCAGAAGAATATTGAACTTTTATTCTCATTACAATGGAGTGACAGTGCGCATTCTCAATGGTGACTGACATAAAAAGCTGAGCCCTAAACTTGGCTGCGCCATTGTACATGTGTAAAGTGCTGCATAGCGGAAGTCATGACCGAGTTTCTGTCCAGTTACGCTTTGTTGGTTTACAGACAGTGTCCAAGTTCCAGTGTACTCTCAGGTGTTGAGTGCATTACACTTACTTGTAGGCCACAGGCCTCCCGCTGACTCTAGGCTTCCATCTTTAGAATCCACCGCACACAATTCAGGGGAACATTTATAACAGTCAAACATTTACTGATCAGTTCAAGTTCATCAGGTGATGAGGTGACATTTGGGATAGGGCACAGCAATTCATGTTTTTCCGTCCTTTGTACAGTACTTTTTCAGCCCTACCACTCATTTGTCCTGACAATCCCCAAGCCCACTGGCTCTGTCACCCTCAGGAATTCTCTGTGCACTTCTGCAGTGCACCCGGGGACTACCACATTCTGGCTATGCAGGTCCCTGTCCATCTTCCAATGTACGCCGGAGAACATGATGTGTCCGGCAGCCCCTATGCCAGATTTTGGGCTCTGGACATGACAGGAGCGGGATCCCAGTAAGGCCTCCCAATGCCTGGAACGATTAGTACATGCTGCCCCTAGCAGCCTACAGCACCTGAACTCGACCTTGTCACTGCATTTATCTAACGCCCAGCTATCAGGACGTGCCCCTTTTTTTAAACACCAGCTCCCATCCACTGGACTAGTTCTATCATTAACTATTTCCTATCCTATACTGTTGCTAAACCACTTACTATATAAACCTACTTATGTTACCTCAAAGATAATCCTATGGTTAATCTGCACTACACGCTACTCACATTTCACATTAACACTTTACATGACTTACAGTATATGTTGTACATTACCATAACACATTATATAAGACGCACATCACTATTACATGTAAAACTGCTTAACACTATTCACTCAATTGTTGTCTTCAGGGGCAAGAACACAGCAGAGCAGTCAATCATTATTACATGTGCACTGCAGGTTCATTCTAGCAGGAATAAAAGTTACCTGTTCTGACAATCAATGCAGACCCCAGTAGTTAGACCCCCACCAATCCATAGATTATCCCTTAGCCCTTTAATTGGGGTATAACCTATTTTCACCAGATAACCCTGTTGTGAATGTGTTAGAAATGAATTCTGAGCAGAAGCTCCCTCAGGTGGTTACAAACAGTACTGAACCATTCAATGAGGATTGGCAATCAGGAATCACAGACTGGCTGGATATAAGGGAGGTTCCCTCCCATCATGGTTGCCGGTGATCAATTGTTCTTGTCTCAACGTTGTTTCCTGGTTCACTTGGAAGCTTGCTGCGTCTTGCCTCTTCTCCTGCTCTCAGATAAGATATTTTCTGTTTTTTGTTTTTGTGCTTACCATTTGCATATTTCTCTGCATTTCTGTGAGGTTAGCCAGGTTTCCCCCCCCCCCCCCGGGGGGCTTGGGCTCCTTTCAGTTCCTCTGGAGCCACTGTTATTTGTTCATTTGCCTTTTCCAGTTTTTGCAGTGGCTGCGGCTTGGTTTTGTTACACCAGAGAACTAATTTAGGTGGTAGAGGTCGTGTGATCTCAGGTGTTTTTGCAATTAGTAGCGTTGTAATTTTTTAGGGTTTTTTTTGGATTGCAGTAAGTATCCTTCCTATCCTTTTCTGTCTAGGCAGATTGGGCCCCAACGTTTGCTCATACTATTTTCTGTCTGTGTCTGTATTTCCTCTTGTCTAACCGCCATTACATGTTTGGGGGCTTCCTATGTTCTTTGGGGATCTGCTCCGGGGCAGATAGCTTTCCTCTTTCTATCTTTAGGTGTAGTTACCTCTCAGGCTGTGACGAGGCGTGTAGGACCAACGTAGGAACGCTCCACGGCTGCCTTTAGTTGTGGTGGTTAGTCAGGGTACTGCAATCCAGTAGATTCCAACCTCTCTGGTGTATTGCCGCTGCTCTCCTCAGCTACCAAATCAGAACAGTATCACCGGCCAAACTGAAAATTATATGGTACTCACAGAAGGGAAAAAAAAAAGGGGAGTTGTCAGAATTTTTTTTTTTCTGTTTGTTGCATTTTTTCCCTCTTTTTCTCTGGGTGCTGAGGATGAATTTTTTTTTTCTCTCAATGGAGTTTGCACAGTTGTCTGGCCGTGTGGATCAGCTTGCCACTGAGGTTCGGAGTATTGCTGCCTATCTTGCAGGGTTGCCACTTGTGGAACCTAGGATCCCCATGCCAGATTTGTTTTTGGGGGATCGAGCTAAATTTCTGAATTTCAAAAATAACTGTAAGTTGTTTTTTGCCTTAAAACCTAAGTCCTCAGGGAACGCAGCACAGCAGGTTCAAATTGTCATCTCTCTCCTGCGCTGCGATCCTCAGGATTGGGCTTTTTCCCTGACACCTGGGGACCCTGTTTTGAGTAATGTTGATGCATTTTTTCTGGCTCTGGGGTTATTGTATGATGAACCTAATGTCACTGATCAAGCTGAAAAAACCTTGTTGGCATTAAATCAGGGGCTTGAGGACGCTGAGTTGTACTGTCAGAAATTCTGAAAGTGGGCAGTCCTGACCAAATGGAATGATGATGCTTTGGCAGCCCTTTTTCGGAAATGTCTGTCAGAGAATGTAAAAGATGTTATGGTGGGTTTCCTTGCTCCCTCTAGTCTCAATGATTCTATGTCATTAGCGATTCAAATTGACAGACGTTTGCGTGAGCGTAGAGGTATGAGTGGAATAGTGTTGCCTTGTGAACCAGCTTCTGAACCCATGCAGTGTGATAGAGTGGCTTCTGGGGCACAGCGTCATGAGTTTCGAAAACGTAATGGGTTATGTTTCTACTGTGGTGATGCCTCTCATGCTATTTCAGTCTGCCCTAAGCGGGGAAGACGTTTTGCACGCTCAGTTGTCTTGGGTAGTGTTCAGACTAAATTTCTGTTGACTGTTACCCTGATTTGCTCCCTGTCCACATTTTCTGCTCAGGCTTTTGTTGATTCGGGAGCAGCTATTAACCTGATGGATTTTGATTTTGCTAAACGTTGTGGGTTTCCCTTGATACCCCTACGGAAGTCTATTCCCCTACTGGGGATTGATTCTACCCCTTTGGCTGAGAATAAACCCCAGTTCTCTACTCAGGTGATAATGAGGGTTGAACCTGATCATCAGGAGAGTTGCAAATTTTTGGTGCTGTATAATCTGCATGACATTATTGTACTAGGTTTCCCTTGGTTACTGTCTCATAATCCTGTTTTGGATTGGAAATCTGTATCTGTAACCAGTTGGGGCTGCCAATGTGTTAATGCCAACACTCCTGTTTTTTCTGCCTCTCCCCAGGCTCAGGATGTTCCTGACTTTTTGACTGATTTTTCTGATGTGTTTAGCGAAAGTAAATCTGCATCCTTGCCCCCTCATAGGAGCTATGACTGCGCTATTGAATTAGTGCCTGGTAGTAAATTCCCTAAAGGTCGCCTTTTTAACTTGTCTGTACCTGAACATGACGCTATGCGGTCTTATATCAAGGAGTCATTGGAGAAGGGTCATATCAGACCATCCTCTTCACCCTTGGGTGCCGGTTTTTTCTTTGTGGCCAAAAACGATGGTTCATTAAGGCCGTGTATTGATTATCGTCTCTTGAACAATATCACTGTGAAATATCAATATCCGTTACCCTTGATTTCTGACCTGTTTTCCAGGGTGAAAAGTGCTACTTGGTTTACCAAGCTTGACCTCAGGGGGCGTATAACCTTATTCGCATTAAGCACAGGGATGAATGGAAGACGGCGTTTAATACCCCAGAGGGGCATTTTGAGTACCTAGTGATGCCCTTTGGGCTCACTAATGCTCCTTCCGTCTTCCAGTCCTTCATGAATGACATTTTCAGGGATTTTGTGGATAAATTTCTGATTGTTTATTTGGATGATATCTTGATTTTTTCCAATGACTGGGACTCTCATGTGAAACATGTTCGGACTGTGTTCCAGATTTTGAGAGAGAATGCTCTGTATGTGAAGGGATGAAAGTGTCTTTTTGGCGTACAGAGGATCTCATTTCTGGGATTCATTTTGTCCCCATCTGTTATTGAAATGGACCCGGTCAAGGTTCAGGCCATCTGTGTTTGGGTCCAACCTACTTCATTAAAGGCTCTTCAGAGATTCTTGGGTTTTGCCAATTTTTATCGTAAATTTATTGGTAATTTCTCTGTTATTGTTAAACCATTGACTGATTTGACCAAAAAGGGTTCTGATGTGGTGAATTGGCCTCCTGAGGCAATCTCTGCGTTTCAGGAACTTAAGCAGAGATTCACTTCTGCTCCTGTTCTACTGCAGCCTGATGTTTCTCTGCCATTTCAGGTGGAGGTTGATGCCTCTGAAATTGGGGCAGGTGCCGTTTTGTCCCAAAGAGATCCTGAGACCTCTAAAAGTAACCCTTGTGCCTTTTTCTCTCGAAAATTTTCTCCAACTGAACGTACCCGTATTTTTCGGACTGTAAGACGCACCGGACCATAAGACGCACCCTAAATTTTCAGAAGGAAAATTGGGGAAAAAAAATAATGTGTCAAATGGGGGTCCGTCTTACAGTCCGAATTTAGCTTACCACTGTGTGGGGTGGTTGGGCACTGTGGGGTGGTTGAGCACTGTGGGGTGGCTGTGTTATGTGGGGTGGCTGTGTTCTGTGGGGTGGCTGTGTTCTGTGGGGTGGCCAGGGTGGCCATATACTCACAAATCCAGTGTGTTATGTTACGGTAGCTGAGGAGTGCAGGTAAAAAAGGAAATACACCAGAGCAGTTGGAATCTATGAGATTGCAGTACCCTGACTAACCACCGCAACTAGAGGCAGCCGTGGAGCGTTCCTACGTTGGTCCTAGACGCCTCGTCACAGCCTGAGAAACTAACTACACCTAAAGATAGAAATAGGAAAGCTATCTGCCCCGGAGCAGAACCCCAAAGATAATAGAAAGCCCCCAAACATGTAATGGCGGTTAGACAAGAGGAAATACTGACACAGAAAGAAAATAGTATGAGCAAACGCTGGGGCCCAAACTATCTAAATAGAAAAGGACAGGAAGGGTACTTACTGCAAACTCAGAAAACCCTGAAAAAACACCAACTCTACTAATTTCAAAATCACCTGAGATCACACGACCTCTACCACCTAAATTAGTTCTCTGGTGTAACAAAATAAAAACAGCAGCCACTGAAAAAAAACTGGAAAAAGCAAAAGTACAAAACACAGTGGCTGAACAAACTGAGAGGGCAGAAGCCCCCGGAGGGGACCCTGAAGGTCCCCACAGAAGTGCAGGACAAAATGCAAAAATATAGCAAAAACACAAAATAAGAAATTGTCTTATCTGATAGCAGGAGATGCAGACACGACACAGCAGGCTACAAGGGAAACTGGAAAGAAGGATTCAGACCAGAACAATTGATCACCGGCAACCCTGATGGGAAAATGACTCCCTTATATAAGACCAATCAGTAACACCTGATTCCCAGTCCTCACAATCCTCACTAGTACCGCTTGTAACCACCAGAGGGAGCCTCTGCTCAGAACTCATCTCAAACCCATTCACAACAGTACCCCCCCCTTGAGGAGGGGTCACCGAACCCTCATTTGAGCAACCAGGTCGGTCAGGATGAGTTCTATGATACGCACGGATAAGTCTCCTAGCATGGATGTCCGAAGCAAACACCCAAGAATTGTCTTCCTGACCATAACCTCTCCATTTAACCAAATACTGGAGTCTTCCTCTAGAAAAACGAGAATCCAATATTTTCTCAACCACATACTCCAGATTGCCCTCAACCAAAACAGGGTCAGGAGGCACAGCAGCAGGAACCACTGGCTCAACAAACCTCTTCAACAAGGACTTGTGGAACACGTTATGGATCTTAAATGTCCCTGGAAGAAGCAAACGAAAAGAAACAGGATTAATAATCTCCATGATCTTATAAGGTCCAATGAACCTAGGCTTAAATTTAGGAGATGCTACTCTCATAGGAATATTCTTTGAGGACAACCAGACCAAGTCCCCACTTTAAACCGAGGACCATCAGTCCTATGCCGGTTAGCAAACCGCTGGGCCTTCTCCTGAGAGAGGGACAACCTCTCCACCCCCCACAGAAGTGCAGGACAAAATGCAAAAATATAGCAAAAACACAAAATAAGAAATTGTCTTATCTGATAGCAGGAGATGCAGACACGACACAGCAGGCTACAAGGGAAACTGGAAAGAAGGATTCAGACCAGAACAATTGATCACCGGCAACCCTGATGGGAAAATGACTCCCTTATATAAGACCAATCAGTAACACCTGATTCCCAGTCCTCACAATCCTCACTAGTACCGCTTGTAACCACCAGAGGGAGCCTCTGCTCAGAACTCATCTCAAACCCATTCACAACACCAGTGGCGGCGGCGCTCCCAATGCAGCTTGGCTGCGATGCGGTGGTGGTGTCCGTGCAGCAGCGGGCCTCAGGGCTGCATGGGGGGCTCCGCCGGCATCTCGTCCCAGCCGGAAAGCCCCCCGCAGCTGCGACGCGGTGCCGGCATGAGGAATGGCCGCCTGGGGCCTCCGGCAAGATGGCCGCCGCATACTCTCGTTCAAATCTCGGCAACGAGATCTCTTCCCTCAGGACAAGATCTCGTTGCCGAGATTTGAACGAGAGTATGCGACTGCCATCTTGCCAGAGGCCCCAGGCGGCCATTCCTCATGCCGGCACCGCGTCGCAGCTGCGGGGGGCTTTCCAGCTAGGACGAGATGCCGGCGGAGCCCCCCACGCAGCCCAGAGGCCCGCTTGCTGCCCGAACACCACCACCGCACCACACTTTGGATCGGGACCGCCACCGGAGGCACCGCGTCGCAGCTGCGGGGGGCTTTCCGGCTGGGACGAGATGCCGGCGGAGCCCCCTACGCAGCCCAGAGGCCCGCTGCTGCCCGGACACCACCACCGCATCGCAGCCAATATGCATTGGGAGCGCCGCCGCCACTGAACTTTCCGGTATGTTGCGACCATAAGACGCACCCCCATTTTCCCCCAAAATTTTGGGGGGAAAAAGTGCGTCTTATGGTCCAAAAAATACGGTAATTATGACATGGGTAATCGGGAGTTATTGGCCATGAAGTGGGCTTTTGAAGAGTGGAGACATTGGCTGGAGGGAGCCAAACATCAGGTGGTGGTCCTCACGGACCATAAGAATCTGGTTTATCTGGAATCAGCCAAGCTACTTAATCCTAGACAGGCCAGGTGGGCCTTGTTTTTCACACGTTTTAATTTTGTGGTTTCCTTTCTTCCTGGCACTAAGAATGTTAAGGCGGATGCCCTCTCGACGAGTTTCCTTGCGGACTCTCCTGAGTTATCTGATCCTGCTGTTATTTTGAAAGAGGGTGTAATTCTTTCCGCCATCTCGCCCAATTTGAGACTGGCTCTGGAAGGGTGTCAGGAGGATAAACCCGAGCGCTGCCCTATTGGGAAATTGTTTGTCCCAGACCGGTGGAAAAAGAGTGTGATGTCTGAGATTCATTGTTCCGCGTTGGCCGGTCATCCCGGAATTTTGGTACCAGAGACTTGGTTAGTCGGTCCTTTTGGTGGCCTACTTTGTCTCGTGACGTCAGGGAATTTGTGCAGTCCTGCGGGACTTGCTCTCGCTTCAAGCCTTGCTCTCGCTCTAGTGGTTTGTTGATGCCATTGCCTGTGCCCAAGAGACCATGGACCCATATCTCTATGGATTTCATTTCCGACCTCCCTGTTTCTCAGAGAATGACCGTTATCTGGGTGATTTGTGATAGGTTTTCCAAAATATACATCTTGTGACATTACCTAAGTTGCCTTCCTCCTCCGAATTGGTGCCTTTGTTCCTTCAGCACGTGGTTCGGTTACACGGCATTCCTGAGAACATTGTGTCTGACAGAGGAGTCCAGTTTGTTTCCAGATTTTGGAGGACTTTTTGTTCTAAACTGGTGTTCAATTGTCTTTCTCCTCGGCTTTTCATCCTCAGGCCAATGGACAAACTGAGAGAACAAACCAGACATTGGAGACTTATCTGAGATGCTTTGTGTCTGCTGATCAAGATGACTGGGTCTCTTTTTTGCCTTTGGCTGAGTTTGCTCTTAATAATAGGGCTAGCTCTGCCACTTTGATGTCTCCATTTTTCTGCAATTTTGGGTTTCACCCTCTATTTTCTTCGGGACAGACGGAGGCTTCTGTCTGTCCAGGTGTTGACTCTGTTGTGGAGCGTATGCAGCAGATTTGGGACCAGGTAGTGGAGAGGTTGTCCCTCTCTCAGGAGAGGGCCCAGCGGTTTGCCAACTGGCATAGGACTGATGGTCCTCGGTTTGAAGTGGGGGACTTGGTCTGGTTGTCCTCAAGAAATATCCCTATGAGAGTTGCATCTCCTAAGTTTAAGCCTAGGTTCATTGGACCTTATAAGATCATGGAGATTCTTAATCCTGTTTCCTTTCGTTTACTTCTTCCAGGGACATTTAAGATCCATAACGTGTTCCACAAGTCCTTCTGGTGGTTACAAACAGTACTGAACCATTCAATGAGGATTGGCAATCAGGAATCACAGACTGGCTGGATATAAGGGAGGTTCCCTCCCATCATGGTTGCCGGTGATCAATTGTTCTTGTCTCAACGTTGTTTCCTGGTTCACTTGGAAGCTTGCTGAGTCTTGCCTCTTCTCCTGCTCTCAGATAAGATATTTTCCGTTTTTTGTTTTTGTGCTTACCATTTGCATATTTCTCTGCATTTCTGTGAGGTTAGCCAGGTTTCACCCCCCCCCCCCGGGGGGGCTTGGGCTCCTCTCAGTTCCTCTGGAGCCACTGTTATTTGTTCATTTGCCTTTTCCAGTTTTTTCAGTGGCTGCGGCTTGGTTTTGTTACACCAGAGAACTAATTTAGGTGGTAGAGGTCGTGTGATCTCAGGTGTTTTTGCAATTAGTATCGTTGGCATTTTTTAGGGTTTTTTTTTGGATTGCAGTAAGTATCCTTCCTATCCTTTTCTGTCTAGCAGATTGGGCCCCAACGTTTGCTCATACTATTTTCTGTCTGTGTCTGTATTTCCTCTTGTCTAACCGCCATTACATGTTTGGGGGCTTCTATGTTCTTTGGGGATCTGTTCCGGGGCAGATAGCTTTCCTCTTTCTATCTTTAGGTGTAGTTAACCTCTCAGGCTGTGACGAGGCTCTAGGACCAACGTAGGAACGCTCCACGGCTGCCTTTAGTTGTGGTGGTTAGTCAGGGTACTGCAATCCAGTAGATTCCAACCTCTCTGGTGTATTGCCGTTTTTGCCTGCTCTCCTCAGCTACCAAATCATAACATAACCCCTTCATTGTCATCAACAGTCGACTCAAGCGCCTTAACAGTTTCTGATTTACTCTGTAAAAACATAAGGTTATGTTGTTTTGCCGCCAATGACGTTAGTGAGGATGACGTTACTAAAAAAAATACCTTAATAAAAGATATTTACTTACTAATTTAATCTAATTGAAAACAATAAGCCATTTTTCACCATCATCCCAACCTATGTTTTACTTTGTGTCCCCTAAAAAACACATTGCAAAATTTCCGCAATTGGAGGTAAAACCTCATGGTATGGACACTCTTACACACTCAATGAATTAGATGGTTGGCTCATCTTTTGATGCTTTTAGATGGAACAACTACACATAGCAATGGACCCGATAAAAGCACGTCATATTGACCAGAATGTGAAGGAAACCAACCAGATCCATCAGCAGTTAGGAAACCTGAGGTAAGTAAGAGACTTTAAAAGACAGAAAAGAAGAAAATTGCAGAATGAAAATAATGATTGTTTCCTATGAATGTCCCTTTTTTCCCTCTAAGTATTACCGTCCTACATATTGAAGAAGAGCTGATAGAACTGCATGATAGACAAGAGCAGGAAAAAGTCATCATGGAGCAGTCCGTGACTGATAAATCACTACAAATACAAGATCAGGTTAGAGAATTGTAGCAAACATGCAACAAGATTCATAATCGAAAAAATCATATGCCACAATGAGACATTAAACTACTGAACAACCTATTCTTAAATAAGTTGTTCAATTAAAGCAAGTAATCACTCACCTACAGAATAGGTAATAACTTAATGATTGGGACCAATATCAGTTGGCAGAACTGTGAATTTTTATCCCTCTTACAAAATGTACTGGCAGGTCAGATGCTTGACCGCTGCTTCAATAATTCTCCATTGGGCTGCCGAAAAGAGTAGACCGGAGCGCTCAGCAGCTGCATAGGGAACAAATGGAGAAGTATTCAAGCTTGTGTACTGCCTCTCCATTTTAACAGGGATAAAAGTGCTCCATTGTGCTGATCAATGAGAGTCCCAGAGGTTGGGACTCGACAGAGCAAAAACTAATCATCTATACTGTGGATAGGTCACTTTAAGCATCTAAAAAAAAATTCTTACCTCCCAGACAAGGGCAATTTAGCATCCAAGAAGGGGTTGTTTAATGGCAGACAAGTCCTTTAAGATGATAAAGCTTCACTATATTTTCAAAGTTGAGAATAACAGAAAAATATTGCAATCTGATAATGTTGCTACCTGTCTGGCATAAAATTGCCCAATTTGCAGTGTACATACGATATAGGCTAACCATGCGGATGGTAAGGTGGCCAATCAGTAGCCTGGCACTGGGTGGTCCAATTCCCTTTTTTATTGTGATTGTGAGGCATGAGCCTGTGCTGGGATCATTTATCCAAAGTAACTGCATTATTACTAAACAAGGTTGTGGTGAAATGGTCATAGTACTGTGAAAAGGGGGTAGACCTATACAACAGCTTCAGGCTTCTGCTAATGAGGGGCTGTAATAAGCAGATTACACTGTGTTGTTAATACTATATTGTGTGCAGGGAAGTACCCCTGTGCAAGAACAGTATATGGGCCCTTTGCAGTTCAATAGATAATGCACTTTTCTGGAGGTGTAAGTGGCTCCTGTTTAGCTGCATAGGTTGCACCAATGGTATTGTATGACCTCTGTAGTTTTGTTTGTGTTAGTTTCACCTGTAATCCTTCATTCTGTTGTTGATGATAAATATAATAGTCATTGTATGACCCAAGTAAAATGGCTCATTGTTCTGCAATACCTGATTAGTGATGAACGAACGTGCTCGGATAAAGTCTTATCCAATCATGCCCGGGTGTTATCCAAGTATCTAGGGAGTGCTCGTATATTATGTTTGAGTCCCTGTGGCTGCATGATTTGCAGTTATTAGACAGCCTCAACAGATGTGGGGATTGCCTGTTGTACAAACACTCCCAAGATACTCGGATAATACTGGAGTATGCTCAGATAAGACATTTTCCAAGAACGTTCGCTCATCACTACTGAGTGCTGATGATTCTTCTGAAAGCTGAAGTTCTTTTTTTTAAATCAGATAGATTTTTATTAAACCGATTTTTCATAAATACAAACATTATTTAAAACATCTGAATATTACAAACATTATACAAACTTATTTTATCCCTCCAACCCCTCCCCCCCGTCGACAGCTTTTCAACTTCTTTATCTTTATTATGACAGAAGATGTAGATAGATATCATATGCCTATTACCCGTATCTATAAGGAACACGCAAAAACAATTGTATCACAAACATAAATTGATGAATAAAGAACATTATATGTTAAAGGTTTCATATCTCACAATCCTTTATATTGCATACAAGGCGCCTATATTTTTTCATGTATGTTCAGTTTACCTCTTCTTTCATAGATACTTTTTTCCAAATGTATAATATGTTTTATTCTTGCAGAGTTCCTCTATCAATGGAGGATCAGGATTAGTCCAATTTCTTGCAATTAACTTCCAAGCACAGTAAAGTAGTCTAGCAATAGCAATTTTACTATTATTATCAGCTACAATTTCTTCCACATAGCCCAGTAAACATGTAATAGGATCTCCCGAGACTTCACAATCATATGCCCTTTCAATCATATTAATTACTCCAGACCAAAACATTGAGAGCCTAGGACATTCCCACATCATATGGAATATACCCGCCCTATCTATATTACATCTTGGACATTCCGAGTTTCCCTTCAGCCCCATTTTGTGCATTATTAGGGGTGACCTATATACTCTATGAACCACATAGATATGTGATAGTCTTGCAGGTTCGCTCATGAAGAGTTTAGGTATATATTCCAATATAGTTTCCCAGACATCATCTTCCATATATCCCACTTCTTCTTCCCATTTGAGCCTAGCTTTCGATGGAAACCCCAAAAGAAAGGTGTGCATCAAATCTTTATAAGTGCTTGAAATTACCCCCCTAGTGATTCCTTCTTGACAAATGTACTCCAGAACTAAATCAGTTTCTACTACCAGTCTCTGTTGTACTCTCTGGGTTCTTATTGCATGTTTAACCTGCCCATATCTATACCATTCTGTATTTGGCAACAGGAACTCACTTTGTAACTGCAGGAAAGGTTTAAGATCCTCCCCATCCATTATTTGAGACATATACCTTACTCCTCTTTCTGTCCACTCCCGTATAGTGCCAATTTTCTTTATCTCTGGCAGGTTACTATTATTCCATATGGGCGTAAATTTAGTTAGTCCTGTTACTCCTCTCACCTTTTTTATTGTACTCCAGATTTTGTCTATGAGTTCTAGCGTGAGCATTCCCCCCCCCCCCCTAGTCTTTTAATGTTACCTCCTTCCAGTCCCTCTAGTATCGACCTATCCCCGTGCAATATTCTAACATTCTTTTAACAGAATCACCAGATCCAGCTTTTGCCCACCCTCTAAAGTGCTAACTCTGAGCGGCTAGATAATAAATTTCTGGGTTTGGCAATGCCATTCCTCCTTCATCTTTGGGTCTCTGAAGCGTTTCCAACTTTATTCTCGCCGGTTTCTTCCCCCATACCAACGCTCTAATCATCACATTCAAAGACCCAAATCTTTTTTTCGAGATCCAAATAGGCGCATTATGTAAAATATATAGCAGTTTAGGCATCAGGATCATTTTAACCCCTTCCCGACCTTTGACACAGCGTATGCGTCATGAAAGTCGGTGCCATTCCGACCTATGACGTATACCCTGCGTCATGAAAGGATCGCGTTCCTGCGGGCCGGGAGACCGGGGTCACTCAAAGGTCACCCGACCCGCAGTTACAGGACCCTTTGTGCTTCACCACAGGGGGGTTGGCTTAACCCCTCCGTGGCCACGATCGCTCTGATTGGCTGTTAAAAGTGAAACAGCCAATCAGAGCAATCTGTAATATTTCACCAATTTAATTGGTGAAATATTACAATCCAGCCATGGCCGATGCTGCAATAGCATCTGCCATGGCTGGACACCGAGACCTGACCCCCCCACACCGAGTCACGGCGGCGATCGGCCGCCGCCACCGAAAGATGGCAGCGATCGGTCACCGCCGTCACTAACAGCTCCCCTCCTCCTTTGCTCCGGTGCCCCCACCTTCCGATCCCCCCCCCTAACCATCCGACCCCCCTACTCACCTCTCCCGATCCACCGATGTCCCTGGATCGGTCCCGGCGTCCGCCCGGGCCTCTTCATGGGCGCCGCCATCTTGGAAAATGGCGGGCGCATGCGCAGTGCGCCCGCCGGCCGGCGCATGCGCAGTGCGCCCCCCAGTGTCCAAAAATTTATTTTGATCACTGTGATAAACTGTCACAGTGATCAAAATAAAAAAAAGTAAATGAACCCCCCCTTTATCATAGGTAGGGACAAATAAAAAAAATAAAGATTTTTTTTTTTTTTTTTTTTCCTATTAGGCCCTGTGCACACGTTGCGGATTTTGCTGCAGATCCGCGGCGTATTTTGCTGCGGATCCGCGGCGGATTTCGCTGCTGATCGCGGCGGATCAGCAGCGAAATCAGCCGTGGATGCGCAGCGATATCCGCGCAGATCAGCAGCGAAATCCGCCGCGGATCCGCAGCAAAATCGCGCGGATCCGCGCGGAAATCCCGCAAGGATCCGCGGATTCGCGCGATCCGCGCGATTCGCGCGGATCCGCGCGGATCGATCCGCGCGGATCGCTGCGATGCGGCGATTTCGCTGCGATCCGCGGCGGATTTCGCTGCTGATCCGCGCGGATTTCGCTGCGATCCGCGGCGGATTTCGCTGCTGATCCGCGGCGATTTCGCTGCGGATCCACAGCGGATTTCGCTGCGGATCCGCGGCGGATTTCGCTGCGATCCGCGACTGATTTCGCTGCGGATCCGCAGCTGATTTCGCTGCTGATCCGCGGCTGATTTCGCTGCGATCCGCGGCGGATTTCGCTGCTGATTCCGCGGCGGATTTCGCTGCTGATCCGCGCGGATTTCGCTGCTGATCCGCGCGGATTTCGCTGCGGATCCGCGGCGGATTTCGCTGCTGATCCACGCTGATTTGCTGCGATCGCTGATTTCGCTGCGGATCCGCGCGGATTTCGCTGCTGATCCGCGGATGATTTGCTGCTGATTCGCTGCGATCCGCGGCTGATTTTGCTGCTGATTCGCGCGATGCGGCGATTTCGCTGCTGATCCGCGGCTGATTTCGCTGCTGATCCGCGGCGGGATTTCGCTGCTGATCCGCGGCTGATTTCGCTGCTGATCCGCGGCTGATTTCGCTGCTGATCCGCGGCTGATTTCGCTGCTGATCCGCGGCTGATTTCGCTGCATGGATTCCGCGGCGGATTTCGCTGCTGATCCGCGATTGCTGGATTTCGCTGCGGATTCGCGGCGGATTTCGCTGCTGATCCGCGGCGGATTTCGCTGCTGATCCGCGGCGGATTTCGCTGCTGATCCGCGGCGGATGTCGCTGCTGATCCGCGGCGGATCCGCGGCTGATTTCGCTGCTGATCGCGGCGGATTTCGCTGCTGATTCGCGGCGGATTTCGCGCTGATCCCCGACTGATTTTGCTGCTGATTCGCTGCGAATCCGCAGCGGATTTCGCTGCTGATCCGTGGCTGATTTCGCTGCTGATCCGCTGCTGATTTCGCTGCTGATCCGCAGCGGATTTTGCTGCTGATTCGCGGCGGATTTCGCTGCTGATCCCCGACTGATTTTGCTGCTGATTCGCTGCGAATCCACAGCGGATTTCGCTGCTGATCCGCGGTTGATTTCGCTGCTGATCCGTGGCTGATTTCGCTGCTGATCCGCGGCTGATTTCGCTGCTGATCCGCGGCGGATTTCGCTGCTGATCCGCGGCGGATTTCGCTGCTGATTCGCTGCGGATCCGCGGCTGATTTTGCTGCTGATCCACGGCGGATTTCGCTGCTGATCCGTGACTGATTTTGCTGCTGATTCGCTGCTGATTTCGCTGCTGATCCGCGGCGTGATTTCGCTGCTGATCCGTGGCTGATTTCGCTGCTGATCCGCGGCGGATTTCGCTGCTGATTCGCTGCAGATCCGCGGCGGATTTTGCTGCGGATCCGCGGCTGATTATCTACTGATTCATCTGCGCTAGCGGGTATAGCATAACGCGATCGCGTTATGCTATACCGTTACCAGCCGGTCACCGCTACGTGTTGAACGGGCTGGTAAAACGCAATATGAACCCAGCCTTAGGGTTAGAACTAGGGTTAGGGTTAGCATTAGGGTTAAGGTTAGAATTACGGTTAGGGTTGGAATTTGGGTTAGGGTTGGAATTAGGGTTAGGGTTGGAATTAGGGTTAGGGTTGGAATTAGGGTTAGGCTTGTAGTTAGGTTTATGGTTAGAGTTGGGATTAGGGTTAGGGGTGTGTTGGCGTTAGGGTTATGATTAGGGTTTGTATTAGGGTTAGGTGTGTGTAGGGGTTAGGGTTGGGGTTAGGGGTGTGTTGGGGTTAGGGTTGGAGTTAGAATTGAGGGGTTTCCACTATTTAGGCACATCAGGGGGTCTCCATACGCGACATGGAGCCACCATTGATTCCTGCAAATTTTGCGTTCAAAAAGTCAAACAGTGCTCCCTTTATTCCAAGCCCCGACGTATGCCCAAACAGTGGTTTATCCCCACATATGGGTATCAGCGTACTCGGGAAAAATTGCACAACAACTTTGGGGGTTCTAATTTCCTGTTAACATTGGGAAAAAAAATTGGGGACTAAAAATTATTTTTGTGGAAAAAAAATGATTTTATATTTTCACGGCTCTGCGTTATAAACTTCTGTGAAGGACTTGGAGATTCAAAGTGCTTATCACACATCTATAGGAGTTCCTTGGGGGATCTAGTTTCCAAAATGGGGTCACTTGTGGGGAGTTTCTACTGTTTAGGCACATCAGGGACTCTGCAAACGTAACATGACGCCCGAAGACCATTCCATCAAGTGGGCATTTCAAAACGTCGCTACTTCCCATCCGAGCCCCGACGTGTGCCCATACAGTAGTTTTCTCCCCACATATGGGACATCAGCATACTCAGGACAAATTGGACAACAACTTTTGGGTCTAATTTCTCATGTTACCCTTGGGAAAATAAAAAAATTGGGGACTAAAAGATCCTGATTGTGGAAAAAATATGATTTTTTTATTTTCATGCCCGGGCGTTATAAACTTCTGTGTAGCCCTTGGGGGTTCAAAGTGCTCACCACACATCTAGATAAGTTCTTTGCCGGGTCTAGTTTCCAAAATGGGGTCACTTGTGGGGAGTTTCTACTGTTTAGGCACATCAGGGGCTCTGCAAACGTAACAAGATGCCCGCAGACCATTCCATCAAGTCGGCATTTCAAAGCCTCACTACATCCCTTCCGAGCCCTGACGTGTGCCCAAACAGTGGTTCCCCCCCACATATGGGGTACTAGCGTACTCAGGAGAAACTGGACAACAACTTTTGGGGTCCAATTTCTCCTGTAACCATTGTGAAAATAAAAAACAGTGGGCTAAAAAATCATTTTTTGAGAAAAAAAAATGATTTTTTATTTTCGCGGCTCTGCGTTATAAACTTCTGTGAAGCACCTGGGGGTTCAAAGTGCTCACTATGCATCTAGATAAGTTCCTTAGGGCGTCTAGTTTCCAAAATGGGGTCACTTGTGGGGGAGCTCCAATGTTTAGGCACACAGGAACTCTCCAAATGCGACATGGCAACCGCTAAATATTCCAGCATATTTTCCATTCAAAAAGTCAAATGGCGCTCCTTCCCTTCTGAGCCCTGCAGT
Organism: Oophaga sylvatica; assembly: GCA_033576555.1. Classification (NCBI taxonomy): domain Eukaryota; kingdom Metazoa; phylum Chordata; class Amphibia; order Anura; family Dendrobatidae; genus Oophaga; species Oophaga sylvatica. The sequence continues at coordinate 199,769,936 of JARQOD010000003.1, forward strand.
GCGCCCAAACAGTGGTTTATGACCACATATGAGGTATCTGTGTACTCAGGAGAAATTGCCCAACAAATTTTAGGATCCAATTTATACTGTTGCCCATGTGAAAATGAAAAAAACTGAGGCTAAAAGAAAATTTTTGTGAAAAAAAAGTACTTTCTTTTTTTTACGGATCAATTTGTGAAGCACCTGGGGGTTCAAAGTGCTCACTATGCATCTAGATAAGTTCCTTAGGGGGTCTAGTTTCCAAAATGGGGTCACTTGTGGGGGAGCTCCAATGTTTAGGCACACAGGGACTCTCCAAATGCGACATAGCAACCGCTAAATATTCCAGCATATTTTCCATTCAAAAAGTCAAATGGCGCTCCTTCCCTTCTGAGCCCTGCCGTGCGCCCAAACAGTGGTTTATGACCACATATGAGGTATCTGTGTACTCAGGAGAAATTGCCCAACAAATTTTAGGATCCAATTTATACTGTTGCCCATGTGAAAATGAAAATAACTGAGGCTAAAAGAAAATGTTTTGTGAAAAAAAAGTACTTTCTTTTATTTACGGATCAATTTGTGAAGCACCTGGGAGTTCAAAGTGCTCACTATGCATCTAGATAAGTTCCTTAGGGGGTCTAGTTTCCAAAATGGGGTCACTTGTGGGGGAGCTCCAATGTTTAGGCACACAGGGACTCTCCAAATGCGACATGGCAACCGCTAAATATTCCAGCATATTTTCTATTCAAAAAGTCAAATGGCGCTCCTTCCCTTCTGAGCCCTGCCGTGCGCCCAAACAGTGGTTTATGACCACATATGAGGTATCTGTGTACTCAGGAGAAATTGCCCAACAAATTTTAGGATCCAATTTATACTGTTGCCCATGTGAAAATGAAAAAAACTGAGGCTAAAAGAAAATTTTTGTGAAAAAAAAGTACTTTCTTTTTTTTACGGATCAATTTGTGAAGCACCTGGGGGTTCAAAGTGCTCACTATGCATCTAGATAAGTTCCTTAGGGGGTCTAGTTTCCAAAATGGGGTCACTTGTGGGGGAGCTCCAATGTTTAGGCACACAGGGACTCTCCAAATGCGACATGGCAACCGCTAAATATTCCAGCATATTTTCTATTCAAAAAGTCAAATGGCGCTCCTTCCCTTCTGAGCCCTGCCGTGCGCCCAAGCAGTGGTTTATGACCACATATGAGGTATCTGTGTACTCAGGAGAAATTGCCCAACAAATTTTAGGATCCAATTTATACTGTTGCCCATGTGAAAATGAAAAAAACTGAGGCTAAAAGAAAATTTTTGTGAAAAAAAAGTACTTTCTTTTTTTTACGGATCAATTTGTGAAGCACCTGGGGGTTCAAAGTGCTCACTATGCATCTAGATAAGTTCCTTAGGGGGTCTAGTTTCCAAAATGGGGTCACTTGTGGGGGAGCTCCAATGTTTAGGCACACAGGGACTCTCCAAATGCGACATGGCAACCGCTAAATATTCCAGCATATTTTCCATTCAAAAAGTCAAATGGCGCTCCTTCCCTTCTGAGCCCTGCCGTGCGCCCAAACAGTGGTTTATGACCACATATGAGGTATCTGTGTACTCAGGAGAAATTGCCCAACAAATTTTAGGATCCAATTTATACTGTTGCCCATGTGAAAATGAAAAAACTGAGGCTAAAAGAAAATTTTTGTGAAAAAAAAGTACTTTCTTTTTTTTACAGATCAATTTGTGAAGCACCTGGGAGTTCAAAGTGATCACTATGCATCTAGATAAGTTCCTTAGGGGGTCTAGTTTCCAAAATGGGGTCACTTGTGGGGGAGCTCCAATGTTTAGGCACACAGGAACTCTCCAAATGCGACATGGCAACCGCTAAATATTCCAGCATATTTTCCATTCAAAAAGTCAAATGGCGCTCCTTCCCTTCTGAGCCCTGCCGTGCGCCCATACAGTGGTTTATGACCACATATGAGGTATCTGTGTACTCAGGAGAAATTGCCCAACAAATTTTAGGATCCATTTTATCCTGATGCCCATGTAAAAATGAAAAAATTGATGCTAAAAAAAAATTTTTGTTGGAAAAATTAAAATGTCCATTTTTTCCTTCCACGTTGCTTTAGTTCCTGTGTCGCACCTGAAGGGTTAATAATCTTCTTGAATGTAGTTTTGAGTAGCTTGAGGGGTGCAGTTTTTATAAAGGTGTCACTTTTGGGTATTTTCTGCCATATAGACCCTCAAAGTGACTTCAAATGTGAGGTGGTCCCTAAAAAAAATGGTTTTGTAAATTTTGCTGTAAAAATGAGAAATCGCTGGTCAACTTTTAACCCTTATAACTTCCTAACAAAAAAAAATGTTGTTCCCAAAATTGTGCTGATGTAAAGTAGACATGTGGGAAATGTTATTTATTAACTATTTTGTGCCACATAACTCTCTGGTTTAACAGAATAAAAATTAAAAATTTGAAAATTACAAAATTTTCAGAATTTTCGCCAAATTTCCATTTTTTTCACAAATAAACGCAAAAATTATCGACCTAAATTTACCACTAACATGAAGCCCAATATGTCACGAAAAAACAATCTCAGAATCGCTAGGATCCGTTGAAGCGTTCCTGAGTTATTACCTCATAAAGGTACACTGGTCAGAATTGCAAAAAATGGCAAGGTCTTTGAGGTCAAAATAGGCTGGGTCTTGAAGGGGTTAAAAAGATTTATCCTTCCTACCACCGTTAAATGCAGTTTATTCCATATCTCTATTTTGATTTTAAGTTTCTGAAGTAATGGCATCAAATTAATATTAAGATATTCTGAAATCGGCAAGGAAATCTGTATCCCCAGATATTTAAAGGTCTCTTTACACTGTAATTTGTTGACTTCAATATCTCTATCCGTCCATTCCACCTCCCTATCCACTTTAAACAAAACAGATTTGGACCAGTTGATCCTCAACCCAGATATGACCCCAAACCTTTCGATTGCATGGCACAGCTCAACAACTCAAATGGATCTCCCAGGAACAATAATAAATCATCTGCATACAGAGCAACTTTTTCCTCCATGCCCCCATACTTAAATCCTTGAATTCCCCGATTCCCCCTAATGGCAGCAGCTAATGGTTCAATTGCTACAGCAAAGAGGAGTGGCGACAGCGGACATCCCTGTCTGGTTCCTCTATTTAAAGGGAAGGATGAGGAAATCGCTCCATTAACTCTGACCTTAGCAGTGGGTTGAAAGTAGAGTAGTTGCACCCATTCTATAAATCGCGGCCCAAACCCGAATTTTTGCATAACTCTCCATAGGTATTCCCATTGTACACTGTTGAACGCCTTTTGGGCGTCTAATGAAGCAGTCACTCTGCGACCCGAATTATCTGCTTGTATTTGAAGGTTAAGATATAGTCTCCTTACATTGCCTGCCGTAGATCTACTAGGCATGAATCCCGCCTGATCTGGATGTATCAGAGAAGAAATGACCGCGGTCAACCGATTAGCCAAAACGTTTGCCAATATTTTAATATCTACCATTAATAGTGAAATTGGTCTATATGATTCGGGTATTCTGGGGTCCTTTCCCTCTGGAATCACTACTATCATCGCTTCTCTCATAGAGGCCGGCAGCAACTTTTTCTCCTTAGCCTCTTTAAATACTGTCAACAATTTCGGTAGCAACAATTCTGCAAATTGTTTATGAATTTCTGACGGTAAACCATCTAACCCAGGGGATTTCTCATTGGCCATGCCATGCAGCGCAATTTCCATTTCTTATACAGTAATAGGAGAGTCCAGCATATCCTTATTTTCTTTACTTAACTTAGGGAGCGACCCCAACCTCAAAAATTTGTCTACCTCTTCATTTCCAGCATTTTCCCCTGATGAGTGTAAAGTTTTATAGAAGTCACCAAAAATATTCAATATCCCCTCCAAATCATTTACTGTCTTCCCTTTGTCATTTACCATATTATAAATAAATGAATTACTTCTTTGTGCCGAGGCGATAACCGATAAAAGATGTCCCACTTTCTCCCCTTCAGCGTAAAACCTGTCTTTTTGGAACGCCTGTCTTCTAGTCATTTTATCTATTAGGACATTATTAATCTGTTCCTGAGCTTCCTTCAGGCCCCGCTGTGTTTCAGGTGTATCATTATGTATAGCCTCTTCCTCCGCTCACCCTAATGCTTCCAATTTTTCAATCTCCTCTTTTTTAGTTTGTGTTTTACGCCTACAGATGTCCCTAAATAACAACCCTCTAAGAAAAGCCTTCATCACATCCCATTCCACAAGTTTATCTGTACTCCCCTCATTATGAATAAAAAATTCTTCTAACTCTTTCCCAATCCCTTGAACATTAAGATATTGTATCCAAACAGGGTGTATTTTCCATCCTTCCTTAACTATTCCTTTCTGTGACCCATATCCAATATTCACCAAAACTGGACTATGATCAGAAATCACTCTGGGAAGATATTGTACCTCTCTTATTATGGCGTCCGCCAGTCCATCTGCTAATGTCAGATCAATCCGTGACAATGTGCCCTGCGATGTGGAATGGTATGAGTAACACCTTTTCCCTCCGTTTCTAACCCTCCATACATCAGTCAGACCAATTTCTTTAATAAAGTTACCAAATACTGTAATGGTGCTGTCTTGTACATTTGGTTGTCTCTTATTCCTGTCCTAGAAAATATCTACCACGTTATTAAAATCTCCCATCATCAGTAGCGGCAATCCTCCACTTCTTTGGGCATACTCCCTCATCACTCTGATCTTAGTACTGGAATAAGGAGGTGGAATGTAAAGTGCACTAGACACAAGGGTCGTCCAAAAAACATTCCTTTAACTGCTACACCTTGTCCCTCTGGGTCGATGTACACATCTATTTCTTCAAACGAAGTGGACCTATTCATTAAAATCGAGACTCCTCTAGAGTAGTTGGAAAATGTAGAGTGATATGCCTTTTGTATCCATCTTCTATTGGTAATATGGGTTGTTTCCTTCTGTAAATGAGTTTCCAAGAGACATCACTGCCGTCCCCTGATCCTGCATACATTTAAAGATTGTCGCCCTTCTGTTCTTCTCCGATAAGCCTCTAACATTCCAACTTATAACTTTAAAGCTACATTATATATAATAAATACCATTCCCATCATTCTGCCATTTCTTACTTTAACTGTCGGTAACTTTCCCCCCTTCCCTCTTCCAGCTCCCCAACTCCCCCCTTCTTCCTCCTCTCCTTGGATGCTCTCTAAGAGCCATGGGTTTCTCACTCCTGAAACAGTCTTCCAGAGACCGCTCCTCTCTCCGACTAACTTTTTACCATCTCCGCACTTACCCATTTGTCCACTCTGCTCTCGTTTCTCTCTCCCCCTCCCGCCGTGCACTCTTATATTTTCCCCATCACAGTTTGTCCCTCTGTAAGTGCAAATGAACAATTATAGCACAAATAATATGCATCAATATTACACATCTGCAATTAAAAACAGTGTTTATCTCCGCCTTGCCCTCCGCCAGAGCTATACACAAAAGTGAACTATTTGTATCGACTCACCTCTTTTTCAGTGAACCAATACTAGTCCACCAGTAATGATTGGGTCACCCTTAAAGTCAAAATAAAAATTAAAGAAAAAGAAAGTTTTTTGAAAAAAAAAATAGAACATATATATGCTTGCATAGCTAACATTATGGGTGTTTCCATCCCAATCCATCCATATTAAATATCAATTGTTCCTTGTAATCTAGAAGGGAATCCGCTTACTAAATGTCCTCAGCCGACCGCTCTTTCAAGCAGTATTTTAAATTCCATGACCGTCTCTCAGTCTTTGGCATGTAAAGACGTAACGTTGACATCAATCCACTTTGTGGCCTCCTCAGGATCCGTGAAAAAGAAAACTTTATCCATGGCTGCCACTCGCAGTTTAGCAGGAAACATTGAATATTTACTCCAATTCTCTCAAGCGTCTTTTTACCCCTCCAAACTGCATTCTCTGCTTCTGTACAGCTACCGAGTAGTCAGGATATATACCAATACGTTGGCCATTCATTGTAATCTCCTCTGATTCTCGTGCCTTCCGAATAATTATATCTCTATCCTTATAATGAAGTAACTTTGCAATAATAACACGTGGATTATTACCCTGGGGTAGTGGTTGCATTGGTACTCTATGCGCCCGCTCCACTGCATAGAATTTAGTGAGAGAGTCCGCTCCGATTTGGTCACTCAGCCATTTCTCAATAAATTCAGTGGGATCCCTCCCCTCGGTCTTTTCCGGGAGCCCCACGATCCTAATATTGTTTCTTCGGGAACGATTTTCCAAGTCATCGTTTTTTATCATGACTTCAGAGAGTTGTTGCTTAAACTGTTTTTCCGTTTTTTTTAATGTATTAATCCATCTTCAGTTTCTCCCACTTATTTTCCACTTCTCCCGTCCTGGTATTAACCTTATGTATGTCCTTCTTAATAGTGGCTACTTCAGATTGCACTCCCAGGACTTGCTGGGTTAACGTAGTTAGTGCCTGCTTACAGAAAGACACCATTGTGAACACATCTTTAATAGTGGGATTTTCATGTATCTCTCCTCCTCCTGTGCTGCTGCCACCGCCATTTTCTCCCCTCAGAGATACTGCTCACTGGGGATTTCCCTCCTTCCTCCTCCTGTAACTCCATCCCTTCATCCCCATCTTCCTCCTCCTCTCCCTCTGACTCTTGCTGCCTCATATTACCTTCAATGCAGGCAAACTTTTCCAATTTCGCCGCAGCGCTCATGCGGCACTGACATGCAGCGTTAGGCCTGGCCGCCTCTTCCCTCTTATCGGCGCTATTTTGGGAGCTGCTTGAGTCTGCCCCCAGGTCTTTTTGCCTTTTGCTGCGGGTTATTACGGCTCCTCCGGTCTCTCCTGCGTTCCCGATGCTCTAGACTCCTTCCCCCACCGTTCGGTCGGCTGAGGCTGGCGTGGCACGGCGGAGCGTGGGTTAATTTGTGCAGCGGCGGGAGAGCTCAGGAGGATGCGACTGTTCACATTGCCGTCAGGCTCCGCCCCTCTGAAAGCTGAAGTTCAGTAACAAGGGAAACTGCAGTATGAATACGTACCGTATTTTTCGGACCATAAGACACACGTTTTTCCCCCCAAAATTTGGGGGAAAATGGGGGTGCGTCTTATGGTCCCAACGTACCTAAAAATCCGGTGGTGGCGGCGGTCCCGGTGGCAGCGGCAGCCTTCCTGTGGTGTCTGGCCAGCAGCGGGGCTCTGTGCTGCGTGGGGGGCTCCGCCGGCATTTCCCTCTTAGACGGACAGCCCCCCGCAGCTCCGCTGCTGCGGCCTCCTGATAGATGGCCGCCAGGGGCCTCCGGTGGCGGTCCCGACGAAGTCTTCCGTGCGGTGGTGCCGAGGCAGCAGCCGGCTCTGTGTGCGGGGGGGCTCCGCCGGCATTTCGGTCTTAGCCGGAAAGCCCCCCGCAGCTCCGCTCCCTCCTGCAACTCGGTGGTGTCCTCAAACATGGCCGCCAGGGGCCTCCGGTAAGATGGCCGCCGAATCTCATTCAAGTCTCGGCAACGAGATCTTCTCGTTGCCGAGACTTGAATGAGATTCGGCGGCCATCTTACCGGAGGCCCCTGGCGGCCATGTTTGAGGACACCACCGAGTTGCAGGAGGGAGCGGAGCTGCGGGGGGCTTTCCGGCTAAGACCGAAATGCCGGCGGAGCCCCCCCGCAGCACAGAGCCTGCTGCCCCGGCACCACCACACGGAAGACTTTGTCGGGACCGCCACCGGAGGCCCCTGGCGGCCATCTATCAGGAGGCCGCAGCAGCGGAGCTGCGGGGGGCTGTCCGGCTAAGAGGGAAATGCCGGCGGAGCCCCCCACGCAGCACAGAGCCCCGCTGTTGGCCAGACACCACAGGGCACAGGAGGCTGCATTGGGACCACTGCTATGGGATGTGAGTACCATATATAGCACAGCGACCCCACAGAATACAGCCACCCCACACAGCACAGCCACCCCACACAGCACAGCCACCCCACAGAGCACCCATGCAACACAGAGCACTTCGGACTGTAAGACGGACCCCCATTTGACACATTATTTTTTTTCCCCTATTTTCCTTCTGAAAATTTGGGGTGCGTCTTATGGTCCGGTGCTGTCACGCTGTCTAATGATATGTATACAATGTCAGTAAACTATTAATACAGGAACAACACTCTATACAACAACTAGTATAGCAACATCAGCATGTAAGTATAGAATAGATTTACCTGACACGATATCTGCTGAACTCAGGGTTAATCTTGAGGACTTGATGAGCTGAAACAGGAAAGAGGTGGACCGGGATCTAACCTGACCCTAAACTGGGGTCCTAACTAATCCCTCACCTTGGAGGTACTGATAATGGTTCAGAGGTCCAAGTCACCAACCTAACCCTGTCTCCTATCAGACCCTGAACCCTGTAATCAGTCCTAAGAAGGATCCTGACTACCACCAAAGGGATATGGGCTGATCTTAGCTAAATACACAGATTAGACATATAAGACAGACAGGATAACACTCGCTTGCATACACATTCAAACACCAAAGGAACATAAATGGTCTGGGAAATAAACTCTAACCAAGTTGAGCTTAGAACAACTAAGGAGCTCACAACTAAAGTCTATACAGATTCATTCCTATCTGTGGTCTGCATGAAGGTTTCACTGGCAACTCCCCAAGCAGACAACCAGGAATTTAAAGGAAACCAATCAACAAATAATCAATTGCAGCCGGGAGAAACTGCACCCAGTCCCAGCACCGAGCACAGACAGAATTAACTCCCTAGCTGCCAAACACAAAGAAACAGCAGCTCAGCTGTGAGAAGTCAAAATGTGCAACCGCGACGATCTTCGTGGCAATGCACACATGACAGTACCCCCCTTCTACGAGGGGCCTCCGGACCCTCAGGGCCAGGCCTGCCCGGGTGAGTTCTGTGGAAGGTCCGAACCAAACGATCTGCGTTAACATCAGACGCAGGGACCCACGTCCTCTCCTCTGGACCATACCCCTTCCAATGCACCAAGTACTGAAGGGACCGGCGATTCAGACGTGAGTCAATGATCTTTGATACTTGAAATTCCAAGTTACCATTGACCAACACAGGAGGAGGAGGTAGAGGTGACGGTATGACTGGTGCCACATACCTTTTAAGTAATGACTTGTGGAACACATTATGAATTTTAAACGTAGGAGGGAGGTCCAGACGAAATGCCACAGGATTAATTATGGAACTGATCCTGTACGGCCCGATGAATCTGGGACCCAGTTTCCAGGAGGGCACTTTAAGTTTTATATTCCTGGTAGACAACCATACCAGATCGTTCACATTCAGATCTGGACCAGAAACTCTCCTCCTATCAGCCATACGTTTGTAACGGTTCCCCATCGCACTCAGATTATTCAATACACCTCTCCACACAGAAGCAAGTGACGACGAGAAACGCTCCTCCTCAGGAACCCCAGAAGGGCCCCCCCCATTGAAAGTACAAAACTGGGGATGAAAACCATATGCCCCAAAAAACGGGGATTTACCAGTGGACTCGCTCCGCCTGTTGTTAAGAGCGAACTCTGCCAGAGGCAAGAAAGAAGACCAGTCCTCTTGGTTCTCTGAGACAAAACACCGGAGATATGTCTCTAAGCTCTGATTCAGACGCTCTGTCTGACCATTGGTCTGCGGATGAAAAGCCGAGGAAAATGACAATTGCATCCCCCGACGTAAACAAAATGCCCTCCAAAATTTGGACACAAACTGAGACCCCCTATCTGACACCACATCAGAAGGCAACCCATGAAGTCTAACGATCTCCCTAATGAACACCTGCGCCAGAGTTTTAGCATTAGGGAGTGCAGGAAGAGCAACGAAATGTGCCATCTTACTGAACCTGTCAACAACCACCAGTATGACAGTATTCCCTGACGACGGAGGAAGGTCCGTAATGAAGTCCATAGATAAATGAGTCCATGGACGCTCCGGAAGTTTCAAGGGTAAAAGGGTCCCAGACGGACGGGTATGAGGGGTTTTAGAGCGAGCACACACCCCACATGACGCGACAAAAGTTATAACATCTTTATTAGCATTAGGCCACCAAAACCGGCGAGAAAGGAGATCTAAAGTAGCCTTACTCCCTGGATGTCCTGCTAGAGCAGAATTATGATGTGCCTCAATAACCTTTTGTCTCAACAGATTTGGGACAAACAGTCTCCCTGGAGGTCCTGCAGGGGCGTCCCCCTGAGCCTCTAACACCTCCTCCTCAAGCTCAGAAAATACAACCGACACTACCACCCCCTCCTGAAGGATAGGACTCGGGTCATCCGTTTTCCCGGCCCCTGGGAAACTGCGAGACAAGGCATCAGCCTTTACATTCTTAGACCCCGGGCGATAAGTGACGACAAAATTAAACCTGGTAAAAAACAACGACCATCGAGCTTGTCTGGAATTCAGACGCTTAGCGGATTCCAAATACAACAGGTTCTTGTGATCAGTAATAACGGTAACCGGGTGGACTGCCCCCTCCAAAAAGTGACGCCATTCTTCAAAAGCTAACTTAATGGCCAAAAGTTCCCTATTGCCGATATCATAATTCCTTTCGGCGGACGACAATTTCTTAGAAAAGAAAGCGCACGGATGCCATTTACCAGGGGACGGACCCTGGGACAATATAGCACCCACCCCTACGTCAGACGCATCCACCTCCACAATGAACGGCTGAGATGCATCTGGTTGGATGAGAACGGGTGCCGAAGCAAAACATTTCTTCAAAGAGGAAAAGGCTTGGCAAGCTTTGTCCGACCATATAGAAAAATCCGTCCCTTTTCTTGTCATGTCAGTGAGAGGTTTGACGACAGATGAGAAATTACAAATAAATTTCCGGTAGTAGTTAGCAAACCCCAAAAAACGCTGCAGAGCCTTAAGATCCCCTGGCTGATCCCATTCAAGCACTGCTCTCACCTTTTCAGGGTCCATACGGAAACCGGAGGCTGACACCAAAAAACCCAAAAACTGAAGTTCCTGTACGGCAAATACACACTTCTCCAGTTTGGCGTATAATTTATTGTCTCGCAAGATCTGCAACACCTGTCTCACATGCTCCTGATGAGACACAAGATCTGGCGAGTAAATTAAAATGTCGTCCAAATATACAACCACAAACAGCCCCACAAGGTGACGAAAAATGTCATTAACAAAATGTTGGAATACTGCTGGTGCAGTAGTCAGACCAAAAGGCATGACTAGGTTCTCATAATGTCCCTCCGGCGTGTTAAACGCCATTTTCCACTCATCCCCCTCTTTTATCCTAATAAGATTATACGCCCCCCTGAGATCCAATTTAGAAAACCATTTGGCGCCAACAATTTGATTGAAGAGATCAGGAATAAGAGGGAGTGGATACGGATCTCGAACAGTAATCCGATTAAGTTCGCGGAAATCCAAGCAAGGGCGTAGGCCTCCATCTTTCTTCTTCACAAAGAAGAACCCCGCGGCTACTGGGGAAGATGAAGGTCTAATATGCCCTTTGGCCAGACTTTCAGAAATATAATCTTTCATAGCCTGCCTCTCAGGACCAGAAAGATTATACAACCTAGCTTTAGGCAACTTAGCATCAGGAAGGAGATTAATAGAGCAGTCATACACGCGATGAGGAGGCAACTCCTGACACCCCTCCTCAGAGAAAACATCCCCAAAATCCTCCAAAAAAGGAGGCAATGTACTAGGCACGACCGCACTGATGACTGTGTTCATGCAGTTGCTTTTGCAAAACTCACCCATTGGCTTATTTCTCTGGACTGTCAATTAATCACAGGGTTATGTTTAACCAACCAAGGAAGTCCCAACACAATGGGAGTAGGTAGACCCTCCAACACATAACAAGATAATTGTTCCCTATGTATTGCCCCTACCCGAAGGTCAATGTTATGAACCTCATGAACAAAGCTACCTTGGCCGAGAGGCCTGGCGTCAATGGAGAATATAGGGATCGGTTTGACCAATACACTCAGATGCATACCTTGAGCCTGAGCAAACTGAGCATCAACCAGATTAGCCCCGGAACCACTATCAAGAAGAACAGACAATCTCTCCACTCTCGTACCAACTACCACCTCCACTGGTACAAGGAACTGAGAAGAACTGGCGGATGAAATACATACTCCCAGGTTGTCGTCCACCACACAACCTGGGATTAACAGTTTTCCGGCGACTTTTGGCTCAACAAGGCACGGGATGGACATTCTCCAACAAAATGTCCCTCTTTCCCGCAGAAAAAACATCTTCTAGTCCTGCGGCGTACCGCCAATCCCCTCCTACGAAATGATGTCCCTCCCAACTGCATAGGCTCATCCGAACAGACAAGGGGAACCTCAACATAAGGGACTTTAGTGGTAGGTGGAGAAACAACAGGGAGTGGGGTTACCTCACCCCTCTCCCGAAGCCGTCTATCAGTACGGATAGCTAAGGCCATAGCAGCCTCCAGAGAAGGAGGAGACTCATACTGAGCCAAAACGTCTTTTAATTTATCAGAAAGCCCATGACAAAACTGGCTCCTAAGAGCTGGGTCATTCCACTGAGCATCTGTGGCCCATCTACGAAACTCAGAAGCAAATTCCTCTGCCGGACGATCTCCCTGCTGTATCTTACGTAATTTTGTCTCAGCAAGAGAGACCCGATCTGGGTCATCATATACCAATCCCAGGGCAGTAAAAAATTGATCTACAGACAGTAGAGCCGGGGATCCCGGAGGAAGGGAAAATGCCCAGGATTGAGGGTCCCCTTGCAGAAGTGAGATAACAATTCCCACTCTCTGCTCCTCACTCCCTGATGATCGAGGCCGAAGCCGAAAATACAATTTACATGCCTCCCGGAAGGTGAAAAATTTGTCTCGCCCACCAGTGAACCTGTCCGGGAGAGCAACCTTAGGTTCAACTCTGGTTTGCTCCAGGGGAGACAAAACTTTGGACTTAATGTCCGTCAGCTCCATGGATAATCCCTGCAACTGCAGAGCCAGCTGGGCTACTGGATCCATGGTAACTGGAGATAATTTTTATGGCCAGTGAAAATGTCACGCTGTCTAATGATATGTATACAATGTCAGTAAACTATTAATACAGGAACAACACTCTATACAACAACTAGTATAGCAACATCAGCATGTAAGTATAGAATAGATTTACCTGACACGATATCTGCTGAACTCAGGGTTAATCTTGAGGACTTGATGAGCTGAAACAGGAAAGAGGTGGACCGGGATCTAACCTGACCCTAAACTGGGGTCCTAACTAATCCCTCACCTTGGAGGTACTGATAATGGTTCAGAGGTCCAAGTCACCAACCTAACCCTGTCTCCTATCAGACCCTGAACCCTGTAATCAGTCCTAAGAAGGATCCTGACTACCACCGAAGGCTAAATACACAGATTAGACATATAAGACAGACAGGATAACACTCGCTTGCATACACACTCAAACACCAAAGGAACATAAATGGTCTGGGAAATAAACTCTAACCAAGTTGAGCTTAGAACAACTAAGGAGCTCACAACTAAAGTCTATACAGATTCATTCCTATCTGTGGTCTGCATGAAGGTTTCACTGGCAACTCCCCAAGCAGACAACCAGGAATTTAAAGGAAACCAATCAACAAATAATCAATTGCAGCCGGGAGAAACTGCACCCAGTCCCAGCACCGAGCACAGACAGAATTAACTCCCTAGCTGCCAAACACAAAGAAACAGCAGCTCAGCTGTGAGAAGTCAAAATGTGCAACCGCGACGATCTTCGTGGCAATGCACACATGACAGGTGCGTCTTATAGTCCGAAAAATACGGTAACACATTGTGACAATTCATTAGCTCAAATTAGGCTTTCACAGGCAGACATCTGTGGCTAGCCATTCTGTTTAGAAGGGTATAAATGACCCTTGGTTTTCACCCCTAAATAGGTAGCTGGTCTTTGCAGAAGGGGCCAACAAGGTTGCATCTGCAGAGGGGCTTCTGATCAATGGTGCAAGCTGAGGGCAAATACCAAACAAGTGGGGTGGGACTCTGAGAGTTAAGCCCTCGTCACACACAGTGATCTCGCTAGCGAGATCGCTGCTGAGTCACTAGTTTTGTGACGCAACAGCAATCTCCCCAGCGATATCGCTGTGAGTGACACTGATCAGTGACGATCAGCCCCCTGCTGGGTATCGCTGATCGTCGCTGAATGTCCTGGACATTTTTTTGATCGTTGGTCTCCCGCTGACCAGCACGCATCGCTGCGTGTAGCAGGCAGGAGACCAGCGATCAGCTGGTAACCAAGGTACACATCGGGTTTCCAGGTGCCGCGCAGCACCTGGAAACCCGATGTGTACCTTGGTTACCAGCTTCCTGCACCAGCGGGCTGGTATCCAACGTACACTGCGGGTAACTAAGCGACGTTACCCTCAGTGTCACTGTCCTGATCGCTGCCTGAGCTGCCTGTTTGGCAGCTCAGCGGCGATCATGTAGCGACACACCAGCGATCCTGACAAGTGCATATCGTTGTCGGGATCGCTGAGGTGTCGCTATGTGTGACGGGGCCCTTAGAAACAAGGGCAAAATCTGGTCCAAATCACAATCAGAGATAGTTGGGTCAAAGTCCAGAAAGTCAGGCAGGATTAACCAGTAGAACTAGGTGATGAATTATCATGTATATTATAGTTTTGTGGGAATGCTCTGGGGGGGGCATATTTTTTTAGACCCGTCACAAAAGATTTTAACTAACTTATGAAAAGATGATTAAAGCGGGGGTCTTTAATATCAACTGTTGAAGGAAGTCATTAACTGTCTATTTGTCCATTTCTTTCTCTCACAGCTAGACACGCTTTGTGGGGTATTAACAAGTATGGCATCTTCCTCATCCACCCTCCTAGCCATGAGTATCCCTCAAAAATCTGACAACTGCACACAAGCATCGACTGTCACTGTGGAGACTGAAATGGCAGCACAGGGCACTATACACACACTGCCTCCTGTTACCCCCTCAACATCTAAGGAACATCTCACATGTCCAGCCTGTACCATAGATATAGGGAATAAAGTCAGCAATCTTGTCAAAATGTATGAACATCTACAGAAACTGGTGACTGATTATACATCTGGAGAGGTAGCCAGGAAAGCTCTCCAGCAAGACAGGAAGGCACCTGATCAGGTAAATGAATGGTAAAGGGAGTCTCAAGAAGGCATTCCCTGTCCAATTTCCCTGCAGGGGAAAGAAAGTATTACACAGCGCTTATTCAAGTCACTGAAATGTATCTATCTTCTAGATTTAGAGACGATTTTTCTAACTACTCTCCACTCTTTATTAAGAGCTGAGGATCCTAAACAGAGAAGCCCCTCTATTATCCAATAATCCCTTAAATGGCATATGAAAAGTGGGTCTTTTAATCTGATGGTCTATAAAATGTCTTTAAGGGTACGTCTCCACTTTAGCGCTCTGCCCAAAGCCCCGCCCCCTTCTGAGCGCGCGGTGAATCTGGATGAGTTCATTGAACACATCCGGAATCACCACAGCGCTACATAGGACTGTGCTATTTACCTTGCGGCGAAGGAGCGTCGCCGCAAGGTAAAAGGGCATGCTGCGATCTGAAAAGACGCGCCGCATGTCCGTTTACGCAGGTCTGTTTTAACGCATAGTGGAGACGAGATTTCATGAAATCCCCTCCACTATGCTGTATCATCTGGACGCTGCGTGTTTGACACTGTGGCTGTTCACAGCGTCAAACACGCAGCGTTTACTGACCGTGGAAACACACCCTAAATGGAATCTGTCACCAGGTTTTTGCCACCTAATCTGAGAACAGCATAATATAGTGACAGAGACATTGATTCCAGCAATATATTACTTATTGAGTGCTTACTGTAGTTTTGCTAAAATCACTGATCAGCAAGAGATTATCGCAAGAGGACTAGTAAACCTGCTGTTATATAGTCCTTTGTATTCATGAGCCCTTTATAACCTCATCTCCAACACTGATTGGCAGCTTTCTGTTTATGCACACGAAGAGCTTCCAATAAGTGGTGCAAGCGGAGTTATACAGAGCTCAGCATTCAGATAACTGGTGGATCTGCAGAAGATCAAATCGTGATTTTATCAAAATTGTATCAAGCAACCCAGTAAGTGATATATCACTGAAATTAGGGTTTCTGGCCTTACATCACACTGCTCTGAGATGGTGTAGCAAAAACCTGGAGACATATTCCCTTTAAGTCATCATGAACGTACAATGTGCTGACCTGGATTTCAAATCAGGACATCACACTAAACAATTTTCACTGTCGTTTTTCCACTATCCCTGTAACAGTTTTTTTCCCCAACTATAGGACACAGAAGTAATTGGTTTCATCAAGAACACCATGGCAAAGCTCCAGGAGGAATGTGAGCACCTGAACAGAACCACCAAATCTCTAATTCACGACCATGAACAAAAGCAGCAACACATTGATGTATGAGACTGAAAGTCCAAACTATTCTTTAGATTTTCTTATACTTTTGACTTGTAACCATCTCCTCGTCTCACAATCTGATTTATTCTCTCGCTCTCTTCCTCACTTTCCTTTCTTTCTTAATGTGTAGAACTATCTCATTTTTTTCTTGCTATGTTATTATGGTTCTTCTTGCAGATCCTTTACCAGGAAGTTGGGAAACTGGAGAACAAGAAAGCTGATAGAGAATTGATTGGGCTGGAGATAGATGTGGTGAGTCCAAAGTTGTAGTTACTCCGGTTATTTACCCCCAATGTATAATCCAATAATCCCCTTGAGTGATGATTACCCTTTTCCAATGCAATAACTGAGAGTAGACTCAACTGGAAACGGCAATGGGTGATTTTAGGGTGCTAGTAGACATCAGTATGAAGATGTAATTAGATGTCTGTTGAATTTAGAATTTTAAGCTTATGATTGATGGAAGAAAAGATTTGAAAAATTCTAGGTGCCGCCAAAATCCTACACAACATGACAATAAATCTCTTACGGCTTCTCCTGTGCCTGGAATCCTAAAGTGACTACACATTACAGAATGCTATTTTTCTACCTGTGTCTAGTGATCTATAACTGATCACCTTTATCTGAACAGAAAGCAGACAAGCATGCATTAGAAAGTAAAGAGAGCCACACACATTTTGATGCCAGCACAGAACATCTAGCAGAATGATGCAGAAGCTGCTTGTCAAAGTGAGCGCCCAGGAGCAAGACTGGCAGCGACTATTGGAGAAAATCAATGTGGAGATGCAGAATAAAGTGAGTAAGTTTATGTCCAACACTATCCGAATGTCCTTGCCAGATCCCCAAAGGAGTCCACGATGCATATGGAAACCAGTTGAAAAAAATGGAGTATTTTCGGGGCTGTCTCGTATATAATGAAGCCCTCTTATTTCCAATAGTTTTTAAAAACTAATTTATTTGTCAATTATTGGTCGATCTCTTTTTACTAGCAATAAAGGGAATCTGTCACCCCATTTTAGCCCTATGAGATAAAGATATCATTGCATAGTGCGTCCCATAACTAATCTATGGGTACCTATGCTAAAGTTCGTATTTCTGTATGCAAATTGTGCGGTCCGGTCCGGAGGGCGGCGTTTTCTTTCTTCCCCCCCCCCCGCTCCTCGGCTTCTCTTGCGTATCGCCGTATCTCTTGCACAGACGACGTTCAGCTTCCCGCGATTGCGCTTTTCAAAATCCGCTTGCTCAGTGTGCTTTGCCAGGGCAAAGCATAAAATCATTACAGCGCATGCGCAACTATTTCCTCACCCTGGAAATGACTGCTTGCCTTGGATGACTTCCGTGGCAAGGAAAGTGGAGGAAAATAGTTGCGCATGCGCTGTAATGATTTTATGCTTTGCCCACTGGTGGGCAAAGCACACTGTGCAAGCGCGAGGGGATTTTGAAAAGCGCAATCGCGGGAAGCCAAACGCCGTCTATGCTATTCACAGACTGCGATACGCAAGAGAAGCCGAGGAGCGGGGGGAGGGGGAGAAGAAAGAAAACGCCGCCCTCCGGAACCCCACGATTTTGCATACAGAAATACGACCTTTTTTTTTTTTTTAATTAGTTTATTAGACAATAACAAACAAACACATGCATTATGTAAATAGCCAATACATTGTATATATAGTTATCATGACACCTATAATGGATGAAAACCATCCAGCTTACATATTAAATCATTAATACAGATTTCGATATCACTGGTCCTCTTTCTTTTGCGAGGCCTATGAATAAATTGGAAGTATTTACAAGAACCCATTATTCATCTATACAAATGCTTGGCTCCACATATCTCTGAATAGTATATTACAACTAACACATCTAACTTCCTATCCTGCTGCCAAAACAACTTCCATAACATAATAACCTGTAGAGTATAGACCAATTTATTTCCTCCACAGCTATTGTGCTAATAATAACAAACTATTATCTACGCGCTGTTATAGTGAGGTGAGATGCATTCCATACATCCCAGATCTTATTAAACTTCCCCAAGCAACCCCTGTTCTGGTATAGTGTCCGCTCATATGGTATTATTGAATTCACCAGTTCAATCCAAGCTCTAAGGGAAGGATGTTGATTACCCATCCAGCGTAAGGCCAATATTTTCCTGGCTAAAAAAAGTGTCTCCCACAAAAGAATTTTAACGTGATGCCCCATATCTCTTCTCCAGCGCCCCAAATAGAGATACCAATGGAGTAAGAGGAACAGGAATGCCTATGAGGGAGGTTAACAACGAGGTCACCTCGCTCCAATAAGATAAAATAATTGGACATCCCCACACCATATGTATGAAATCTGCATCCATTGTATGGCATCTCAAACATTCTGAGGATTGGGACCACCCCATCCTAAATAGCCTTAATGGGGTTAAATACGATTGGTGTATTATGTACCTTTGCATCATTTTGTTGTTGGCTGATGGGGACACTCTGGCTGGAGAATCAAGAATCTCCTCCCAGTCTTCATTCTGAATATCTGGAATTAAAGCCCTCCATTTCTCCTTTACTGACGTTAGAGCAGAGTAAGAGCCCGCGGACAGCATATAAGTATACAGGGTAGAGATAAGCCCTTGAGGGCCTTGCGATTTGAAAATCCCTATCAGGGGGAAGATGATATTGCTTGGGTTGCATCTCTGTTGCGCAGATATGATTGAATTGCTGATCTAAGCTGTAGATATCGGAAAAATTGTGATCTTGGGACACTATATTTAAGTTGTATTTGTTCAAAGGACTTTAGGACATTGTGATCATATAAATCTTTGATTAAGGAAACATTATATGAGATCCAGAATTGAGTGGATGGGTGAATTAGAAGCTTCAGGGAAACAGGGATTATTCCATAATGGCATCTCAGCTATAACGTCAACAAAACGGACTTCTCGTTTAAGTTGTCTCCAGACTGACTGTGCCAATCGGAGTAAGGGTAATAATCCAGAGATATTAGGTTTGTCTATTTCTAGAAACCCCAACAAACAGTCAGTCCCTGCAGTATGAGCCAAATGACTCTCCGAGTTAGGCAAATAATTATTAGGCATCCATCTACTCAAAGCTTTGATCTGCCCGGCCAAGTAATATAAAAAGAAATCCGGCAGAGCCGCCCCTCCCATCCGTTTAGACCTATGTAAGGTGGACAGTTTGAGTTTAAGTCTAGTCTTCCCCATATAAAGGATGAAATTAATGAATTAAGTCCTGAAAAAAAAGATTTAGGGATCAGCACTGCACTATGTTGGAGGAAATAACTGAGTTTGGGGAGTAGGATCATTTTAAAGAAATACGAACTTTACTAAGGTATTTTTACATGAAAACTGGGGTGTCCGGAGATAGCATAGGTACCCATAGATTAGTTATGGGACGCACTATGCAATGATATCTTTATCTCATAGGGCTAAAATTGGGTGACAGATTCCCTTTAAGTTCTAGATGCCCTGGAAACTGAAGAACATCTTGGAACAGTTCATATGTTCATATAGATTCTTGTACATTTTCCACTGGTTTTATTTCTGACAAATAAATGAGCTTTTAAAAACCATAAGAAATAATAAGACTGCATTATTTATGAGACAGCACCGAAAACACTCCATTTTTTTCACTGCTTTCTTTATTACAGTCATGTCTCCTTAGTAAATATTATTATTGGCTTTTACCTATGACATATTTGTTTATTAGATTAGTCCAAAATTCTGAAATATGTTCGTTATTCTCATTGGCTTGTGTGACAACATAAAAGCTCAATTTCTGAAATGAGTAGTCCTGCAGCTTATATCAGGACTCCATGGTTTTACTTTACAGCTGGACCGCATAGAAATTGAACCACTGAAGAACATCTTGGAAGAGCGTTGGAAAGACCTCTCCCAACAACTGAAGGAGCGTCCCCCACAGTATGAGGCTGATGAGGCTGCTGGTATCCGCAAGTAAGTGACTGCTATAGATAGAAAGCTGAAGAAAAGGGGAAGACTTGGGTAAGAAAAACAAAACGCCAATGCAAGTCTATCGGTCCGGTAAAATGAATTGGCCAGTGTTTGGATGCCATCCTTTTGCTGTCTGTTTTTCATGCACTGTTTGAAACAAGAAAAACTGATGAAACTCTAATAGTAAAGACTAATACAATGACTAAATGCTCTAATGTTGATAGATGTAGATTCTTCTATTACGAGGAGAAAGAACAATAATTCTCTATAATTATGTTTTACTTTCAGGCAGCTGATACAAAGATTTCACTGCATCTCCTGTGACCGCACTGTGGATATGGTGGTGCCCAGCCCGTAGGTTTTCATGGTTTTATAGATTTTATTTTCATGATTCATATACACACGTGGTCAAAATTGTTGGTACCCCTCGTTTAATGACAGAAAAACCCACAATGGTCACAGAAAAAACTTGAATCTGACAGAAGTAATAATAAATCAAAAATCTATGAAAATGAACAAATGAAAGTGAGACATTGCTTTTCAACCATGCTTCCACAAAATTAAATAAAAAAATAAAACTCATGAAATAGGCCTGGACAGAAATGTTGGCACCACTGAAAATAATGTGGCAAAAGGGACATGTTAAATCACGGTGTGTCCACTAATTAGCATCAAGGTGTCCACAATCTTGGAATCAGTTAGTGGGCCTGTATAGAGGGCTACAGATACTCACTGTGCTGTTTGGTGACATGGTGTGTATCACACTCAACATGTACCAGAGGAAGCGAAGGAAAGAGTTGTCTCAGGGAGTAGAAGAAAATTATAGACAAACATGTTAAATGTAAAAGTTATAAGACCATCTCCAAGCAGCTTGATGTTCCTGTGACTATAGTTACACATATTATTCAGAAATTTAAGCTCCATGGGACTGTAGCCAACATTCCTGGACATGGCCACAGGAGGAAAATTGATGACAAATCAAAGAGACTGATAATACGAATGGTAACAAAAGAGCCCAGAAAAACTTCTAAACATATTAAAGGTGAACTTCAAGATCAAGGAACATCAGTGTCATATCGCATCATCCGTTGTTGTATGAGCCAAAGTGGACTTCATGGGAGACGACCAAGGAGGACACACCATTGTTGAAAAACAATTATAAAAAAGCCGGACTGGAATTTGCCAGACTACATGTTGACAAGCCACAAAGCTTCTGGGAGAATGTCCTCTTATGGACAGATGAGTTAAAAATGGAACTTTTTGGCAAGGCACATCAGCTCTAGTTCACAGACAGAAAAATGAAGCATATCAAGAAAAGAACACTGTCCCTACTGTGAAACATGGAGGAGGCTCTGTTATGTTCTGGGGCTGCTTTGCTGCATCTGGCACAGGGTGTCTAGAATCTGTGCAGGGTACAATGAAATCTCGACTATCAAGGGATTCTAGAGAGAAATGTGCTGTCCAGTGTCAGAAAGCTTGGTCTCAGTCGCAGATCATGGGTCTTGCAACAGGATAATGACCCAGAACACACAGCTAAAAACACCCAAGAATGGGTAAGAGGAAAACATTGGACTATTCTGAAGTGGCCTTCTATGAGTCCTGACCTAAATCCTATTGAGCATCTTTCGAAAGAGCTGAAACATGCCGTCTGGAAAAGGCAACCTCCAAACATGAGACAACTGGAGCAGTTTGCTCTTGAGGAGTGGGCCAAAATACCTGTTGAGAGGTGCAGAAGTCTCATTGACAGTTATAGGAATCGTTTGATTGCAGTGATTGCCTCAAAAGGTTGTGCAACAAAATATTAAGTTAAGGGACCATCATTTCTGTCCACTTCTTAAAAAATTCTGTGGAAGCATGGTTGAAAAGCAATGTCTGACTTTCATTTGTTCATTTTCATAGATTTTTTATTTATTATTACTTTTGTCAAATTCAAGTTATTTCTGTCACCATTGTGGGTTTTTCTGTCATTAAACGGGGGGTACCAACAATTTTGACCACGTGTGTAGATAATACCAGAAGATGATGTTACATTTTATTTAATCTCATTTTGTTAGCTTAGTGTTAACCATCCCAAGGATACCAGGGCTACCAGCCCATTATTCCAGCCGGCCACATACTGTGTTTCAACTCAACCAAGTCCGTCAGCAGAGCAACAGGTGGGTGACATAATCTGTACAATAGTTTTGGTTTTAAAATCAACCTTTGCCTGTAATTCAAGGGATTGTTTACTTTTGGCTATTCCTTTTACCCCGAAAATAGTCTAAGGTCTCATACTCACTTGAGCTGAAAACGGATGATATTCAGCCGATAAAAAATCTGATTCAAATCGGACCAATGTTATTCAATAGGTGACATCTCATTTGCGATTTTCTCCTTCGTCTCATTGGGGGACACAGGACTGTGGACTGTGGGTGTATGCTACTGCCGCTAGGAGGCTGACACTAAGTAAACATAAAAAAAAGGTTAGCTCCTCCTCCGCCGTATACACCTCAGCACTGGCCGCAGGCAAACCCAGTTATTGCTTAGTGTCTGATGGAGGCACACGTCTGGTTCTTTTTCCAGACCATTTTTTTTTTTTTTCCTTTCCCCATGAAGATGAGATAGGGGCGACGGATCCTATTGAAAGGGTCCGATCTCCCCAAACCATCAACGGGCGAGCACGTGGAGTAAAGCCTCCAACGTACCCTTTCCCGCAACGTGGGACATGAATGCCGGACTCAGCCCTGACCACCCTAAGGTATTGAAACCCTAGGCTGTACAGAGGCAGGAGTTAGTCTGTGCGGCCCCCACTGCACCACCAATGCTAGACTGCGGTGCTGCAAGGGGCGGACGGTCCCTCTCCTCATCCCCTGAAGGGGTGATGGAGTTAGGGTTCCTGCACCGTCCTTCCCCCCTTTTTTTTTTACGGAGTCCCCCTTTTTTGCTGCATGAAGAGACGGCTCACCTTAGGAGGATCTGTTGGGGAGCATCAGACTGTCGTTCCCCGCCTGGACGGCCGCCCGAAGGTTGCAGCAGCATTTTCGAGTAAAATTTAGTCCCCGGCTTTATCCAGGAACTAGGCCGCGGGCTGGAAGAAGGAATCTTGTCCGGCGTCGGCCGGAGGGGGGGGGCCGCTGTCGTGAGAGTGGGGCTCCGTTCCCGGCGGCGGCGGGCACCCCCCGACTTGGGGTGGCCGCCGCCGGAAATTTAGACCGCGGCTTCGGCCGGTGCTAGGCGGCGGCTTCAAATCTAGTCCCCGGCTTTTCCCGGGGACTAGGCCGCGGGCCGGAATATAGTGCGGGCGTCAGCTAGAGGGGCCGCGGTCGCGGGAGTGGGCTCCACCCACGGCGGCGTCTTCTTCCGGCGGGCCCGCCCTCCGCTTATGGGGCGGCCTCCGCCGGAAATTTAGGCCGCGGCTTCGGTGGGCGCTAGGCCGCGGCTTCAAATTTAGCCCCCGGCTTTTTGCCGGAGTTTAGGCCGCGGCCGGAAGCCTGACTTCTAGGCCGCGCCTCTTGACCCTCCCTCCTGAGGCTCGGCTACATGAGCACTTCCTCTCTGACAGAGGAGCGCTCTTTTTTGAAAGTTTTGGAGCTCGGATGTCTTTTTTTCTGCGCATTGGGGACACATTTATATTTGGACTCCGATCCGGAACACGCTGTTTAAGGACGCAGGGGATACAGGACTGGGGTAAGGCTACTACCTCCAGCCTGATTGTTGCGCACTTTTGCGCCCCTTCCGCTGACCGACACATCCAGTTTATTGTGTACTCTGTGACGGATTCAGAATGTCCAAAAGAACTAAGACTCATACGATACTTTATACCGCATGCATTGCTTGTAGGTCCCCTTTTCCGCACGCCCAGACTTCTCGGGTCTGCGAAGCCTGTGACTCTGAACGGGCTCAGGAACCCTCTCCTATAGCCGAGCCTAGTGCGTCAAGTCCCCCTGAGTGGGCCCTATCCCTGGCTCAATCTGTGGCGTCATTAACCAGAGCGGTCGAGTCCCTTCAGGCTCCCGATAGGAGCAGGGACAGTGGTTCACCCGTCTTGGCTACGTCTCAGGAACCTCCGGCCTGCAGGGGCCGCGCTCTCACCAGGCAGACACAGGGGAAACGAACCCACACTGTGTCGCCCATGCCGTCCGGAGCCTCGGCATCTTTTAGTTCCGTCTCCCGCTCTCCCTCTCCTTTGGCAAGTGATCAATATTCGGATTCCGATTTGGAAGAATCACTTAATATAGAGGCACCGTATAGTCAGGAGACAATTGACAGTTTGATCGAGCTATCAATCAAACCCTGGGGATAGACGATGAGTCCACCTTGACCTCTGGTCACAAGGTGTCCTTTAAACGAGCCAGGCAAGCCCATAAGGTTTTTGGAGCTCATCCTGAGTTTGAGGAATTAGTGCAGCGCCACCGGGAGAAACCGGACAAGCGCTTTGCTGGACAAAAGGCTCTCAATACTAGATATCCTTTTGCTCCTGAGCTCCTTAAGAAGTGGACAGAATCTCCTTCGGTTGATCCTCCTGTTTCGCGTTTGGCATCTAAAACGCTCCTCTCCATTCCCAGCGGTTCCTCTATTAAGGAGCCAACGGATCGTCTAATTGAGAGTTTGGCCCGTTCGGTATTTGAGGCATCAGGTTCTGCTCTCTCTCCTTCTTTTGCAGCGACTTGGGTTGCCAAGGCCATGATATCCTGGTCGAAGTCTCTAAATAGAGCTCTTCACGGCATAGAGGTGCCGTCTGAGGTAACCCAGATTTCTAATCAAATAGCTCTTGCTGGAGACTTTTTAATTAATGCGTCCATGGATGCGGCAAATTGCGCAGCATTAGCCGCTGCTAATGCAATTGCCATTAGAAGATCCTTGTGGCTAAGAACCTGGCGAGCGGATTGCAACCTCAAAGAAATCGCTTACATCTTTACCATATCAGAGTGGTCGGTTATTTGGCGAGAGACTGGATCAGCTCATATCTGATGCAACGGGAGGGAAGAGCAGTTTCCTTCCTCAGCAAAGGATTAGACAACCTTTTCGTCGACAACCTCAGCCTCGTTTTAGGGCCTTTCGTAACCCAGGCTGGGCCATGCCAGCCACCTCCAGCGGCTCAGGTCGGCCTAATCAGGCCAGAGATCGCCAGGTCACCTACAGGACCAACCCTCTGGGAAAGGGCGATCTTATCAGCCAAGATCTAGAGGGTCCAAACCCCAAAGATATTCGGACAAATGACTGGAGGCAGAATCCGGTCAATTTATCCAGGGTAGGCGGCCGCTTACTCTGGTTTCGCCCCACTTGGCTATCAGTGACTCACGACGAGTGGGTCAGGGAGTTAGTCTCCTCGGGTACAAAATAGAATTTACCAGCCTTCCCTCAAATCGCTTTTTTCCCTCGCGCCTTCCCAAGGAGGAGTCTCGGGTTCGTGCCTTATTCAAGGCGGTCGAGTCTCTTCGGCACAGCGGGTTGTCGTACCTGTACCGGAGGTCGAAAGAGGTCAGGGATTTTATTCCAACCTGTTCATTGTACCCAAGAAGGACGGTACCGTAAGGCCCATTCTGGATCTAAAGCGATTGAACCGGTTTGTCAAAATTCGGCATTTCCGAATGGAATCTCTCCGTTCGGTCATTGCAGCCATGGAAAAAGGGGAATTTCTAGCATCAATAGACATCAGGATGCCTATCTTCACTCCCATATTTCCCCCTCATCAAAGGTTTCTTCGGTTTGCCATCGGCAAACTTCATCTTCAGTTCGCAGCCCTGCCATTCGGGCTAGCCACAGCCCCCAGGGTGTTTACAAAGGTCATGGCTGCTGTTGTGTCCATTCTGCACTCCAGGGGGATAGTCATCCTGCCTTACTTAGACGACCTCCTCATCAAGGGTCCGTCTTTTCAGACCTGCGAGGAAGGTGTCAACATTACGTTAGACACCCTTGCTCGCTTGGGGTGGCTGGTGAATATGAGGAAATCATCTCCCGTTCCATCTCGGAAGATCACCTTTTTAGGGATGAATTTCGACACCGCTCAAGGGTTGATAATTCTTCCTCAGGACAAGGCCTTAGTTCTCCGCCAAGAGGTACGGATCCTTCGCCAACCGATTCCTCACACCATCCGGTTTTGCATGAGGGTCCTAGGAAGGATGGTGGTGGCAATCGAGGCTATTCCGTTTGCCCAGTTTCATCTTCGCCCCCTTCAGCATGCACTCTTGGCAGTATGGGACGGGAGCCCTTACTCCCTCAATCTGCGGTGCCGTCTGTCCCTGCAGGTCAGACAGACTCTTAAGTGGTGGACGAGGGACACCACGCTTCGACAGGGTCTTTGTTTCCTACAAATTTTTGGTTGGTAGTCACAACGGACGCCAGCCTGCTCGGATGGGGAGCAGTGTTTCGTCACCACACAGCTCAGGGAACTTGGTCTCAGCAAGAATCGACCCTCCCGATCAATATTTTAGAGATCCGAGCTGTTCGGCTGGCTTTGAGGCATTTTCACCAGCATCTGGCGGGCTGCCCAGTCCGAATACAATCGGACAATGCCACGGCGGTGGCATACATAAACCATCAGGGAGGTACCCGCAGCAGGGCGGCCATGCACGAGGTAAAACAGATTCTGACCTGGGCAGAGGTAAATCACTCTGTGATTTCAGCAGTCCACATACCGGGCGAGGAAAACTGGGCAGCAGATTTTCTCAGCCGTCACGGCATAGCGTCAGGGGAATGGTTTCTACATCCCGAGATCTTTTAGCAGATGTGCCGACGCTGGGGAACCCCAGATGTGGACCTGATGGCTTCCAAGATAAATGCCAAGGTGCCCAACTTTGTTTCCCGGTACCGGGATCCGCAGGCAATTGCAGTGGATGCCCTGGTTCTACCATGGAATCAGTTTCATCTTCCATACTTGTTTCCACCAATAGCTCTGCTCCCAAGGGTGATCAGAAAGATCAGGTTAGAAGGGGTCCCAGCGATATTAATCGCTCCGGATTGGCCGCGTCGCTCATGGTACGCGGAGCTGGTACAATTGCTCGCCGACGCACCCTGGCGACTGCCAGAGCGCGCGGACCTTCTCTCCCAAGGCCCAGTTTACCACCAGAACTCAGCGGTCCTGTGTTTGACGGCCTGGCCGTTGAATCTTGGATCCTGACCAGGGCTGGATTCTCTAAAAAGGTCGCCGCGACGATGGCTAGCGCCCGAAAGCCTGTCTCGGCTCGCATCTACCACGGGACTTGGAAGGTCTTTTTTGCTTGGTGCAGGGAACATGGTTGTTCCCCGCTTCGGTTTTCAATTCCAAACATTCTGTCATTTCTCCAGGCAGGCCTAGATTCAGGTCTAGCGCCAAGTACGCTTAGACGCCAGATATCAGCCTTATCAGTGCTTTTTCAGAGAAGGATCGCGTCTAATTTTCAGGTTAGGACCTTTATTCAGGGGTTGTCCATATAGTTCCCCCCTTCAAGGCTTCTTTAGATGTTTGGGATCTCAATCTAGTCCTGGGAGTCCTGCAAGAGTCTCCTTTTGAACCTTTGCAGGAGGTTTCTCTGTCATTTCTTTCCTGGAAAGTGGTGTTTTTGGTAGCCATAACATCCATAAGGCGGGTTTCGGAACTGGCCGCACTGTCTTGTCGAGCTCCGTACTTGCTTTTCCATCAGGATAAGGTAGTGCTCAGACCAACACCACCTTTTTTGCCTAAAGTCGTGTCCTCATTTCATATTAATGAGGACATTGTTTTGCCCTCATTTTGCCCAGCTCCGACGCACCGAGTGGAGAAGGCTCTCCATACGCTGGATCTGGTGAGAGCACTCAGGAGATATGTATCTCGGACGGCGTCTTTTCGACAGACGGACACGCTGTTTGTCCTCCCTGAAGGTCGCAGGAAGGGACTCGCTGCCTCTAAATCAACCTTGGCTAGGTGGATTCGGTTAGCCATTCAGGAGGCTTACCGCATCAGAGGCGCGGTGGTCCCTGCAGGGATCAAGGCTCACTCCACCAGAGCGGTGGGTGCCTCCTGGGCCCTTCGGCATCAGGCTTCGGTGGAACAGGTTTGTAAGGCAGCAACCTGGTCCAGTCTGCATACCTTTTTCAAGCATTATAATGTCCATACCCAGGCTTCTGCGGATGCCAGTCTGGGTAGAAGGATTCTTCAGGGCGCGGTTGCGCACCTATAAGCAATGCTTGATTATAAATTACACTGTGGAGTCGGTTTCCCACCCAAGGGACTGCTTTGGGACGTCCCACAGTCCTGTGTCCCCAATGAGACGAAGAGAAATACGGATTTTTGTGTTACTCACCGTAAAATCCTTTTCTCCGAGACGCTCATTGGGGGACACAGCACCCTCCCTAAGAGCCGGATGGCTTTGTTTTGAGTTAACTTTATTCTCTGATTAATCTGTATCAGCAGTTTTTTCTTCGGGATATACTGTATCTGTGTTAACTCTGATTTATTTTAGCCTCCTACTGCTTTTTGCACTAAACTGGGTTTGCCTGCGCCAGTGCTGAGGTGTATACGGCGGAGGAGGAGCTAACCTTTTTTTTATGTTTACTTAGTGTCAGCCTCCTAGCGGCAGTAGCATACACCCACAGTCCACAGTCCTGTGTCCCCCAATGAGCGTCTCGGAGAAAAGGATTTTACGGTGAGTAACACAAAAATCCGTATTTTTTCTCAGCCGAAATCGGTGTGAGAAAAAAAATCGCAACATGCTGCGATTTGATGCGATTTTGGCATGATAATCGCTAATGCAATAGATGGTGCTATAAAAAAATCGCATGCAAATCGCATGTCAATTGCACATAATCGGACCGTCCTGAAAACTGACCGATTTTTTTCCAGCAAGTGAGTATGAGCCCTTATTCTTATTTTATGACCCCCAGCAATCTGTTGTATTCTGCAGAGAAGCTGTGCCACTGCAGGGAAAATTAAGTATTGCACAATGCCCTTTGTATCCAATGTGTTGGGTTCCTGAAGGAGGGCAATTTACTCTTTCTAGCTAGTTTCTAATTGACCAAGAATGATTGAAGATAGCAGTGGATTCTAAATGTTGTCAGACTACAACTCCCAGCTTTGGCAACGTTTCCAAAGCCATAGGTTTTGAGAACACTGCAATACCATACTTGAAAATCAATCTTCTAAACCAGTCATCCTTTTCTTCTTGATTAGTCAGGATATATTTAAAGATGTAATTTTCTATTTTTTTTGTCATTTTATATGTTTCTAAATGAAAAAAGGTGCCCATTCTACCCAAAACGTTTTCTAGTTGCCACTGAAATTGACCTGCAGAGCACAAAAGAACTGTCACATCATCATCTTCATGTCTTCCACATTCACCATGTCTTCTGCATGTAGAACAGGTGTATTGAAATGTTGTCCCACTTTCCTCTTATTACATTAATAGATTACAGTCAGGAATTTACCAGGCGAGAAAGGAGGCCTCGCAGCTGGAAATGAGCATCAACCAGTTGCGTGGGATCCATGCCCATATGTGTAAAGAGATTGCAAGAGTCCAACTGCATTTTGGATGTACAGATAGAAGTCCTAATAAGACCATCACCCACCAGCTACAGACGCATTGTGCCACCCTGGGAAAGTTCTTCAAACAATCCAGGCCCAACTATAACACGTAAGTATAAATATTTGGGGCTACAGTCAGAGGAGCTGAGGGGGCAAATAGCATGGAAAATAATATGTAGCAACTTTATTGGTTATGAAGCAAAGTTTCCTCCATTGAAGGTGAATAAAGCTGAAAGCTGCCAGGTCTCCTGCATAGTAACATAGTTATTAAGGTTGAAGGAAGACTTTAAGTCCGTTTAGTTCAACACATATCCTATCCTAACCTGCCCTAACATGTTGATCCAGAGGAAGGCAAAAAAAACCCAAGTGGCAAACAGTATCATGCCCCCCACATTAGACTAGCTCCCTGGATCAACGCAATATCTAGGAAACTAGTGAATATAGCCTGTAATATTATACTTTTCAAGAAAGGCATCTAGGCCCTTCTTAAATTTTAGTAAGGAATCACTCATTACAACATTAGACGGCAGAGAGTTCCATAGTCTCACTGCTCTTACAGTAAAGACTCTGCGTCTGTGATTATGACTAAACCCCCTTGTCCCGTCACAGGTCTAAGAGTAAAAATATCATAGAAAGGTCTTTGTACTGTCCCCTCATATATTTAGTACATTGTAATAAGATCACCCCTAAGCCTTCGTTTTTCCAAACTAAATAATCCCAAGTGTAATAACCTGTCTTGGTATTGCAGACCCCCAGTTCTCTAATAACCTTGGTCGCTCTTCTCTGCACCCGCTCCAGTTCAGTTATGTCTTTCTTATACACCGGAGACCAGAACTGTACACAGTATTCTAAGTGTGGTCGCACTAGTGTCTTGTATGGAGGCAGGGGTGAACCTAGCCTCTCTGCTGCCTGAGGCGAACTGCAAAACAGCGCCCCCCCATTGTAAAATCAGTACAAAGCTCCTCCCCCTTCTGAACGCGCGGTGAATCCGGATGTGCTCATTGAACACATCCGGAATCACCGCAGCGCTACACAGGCCTGTGTATTTCCCTTGTTGGAGATCATGTTTTCAAGTCCCATATAGTAACTTAAGTAGTTGCATTAATAACTAGTCACCGACCTGGCTTCTCCTAACGCTGGACATGAGGGGAGGGAGTCACAAGGATATCAAGGAAGCAGCACCGTGCGCAGCAGCCAGCAGCAGGAGCATGGGCGTACCCAGGATCAAAACTAGGGGGGGCAAGCCAATGTCACATCTTATACAGGTTACATCATATACACTGTACATTATACTGCATATTAGGTATGGAGCATTAGAACTGTTGTATATTGTATAATACAGCAGTGTATGTGACACTACGCTGTATATACCATATATTATACATGGCACACTAACCTCTATACAAAGAATAAGAAGCATTATAACCTGTATATGAAAAGTATAATACAGCAGTGTATATACACTCTATATACCGCACACCATGTGTATGACCCTGTATACACCATGTACTACACTCTATATACCGCACACGATGTGTATGACCCTGTATACACCATATACTACACTCTTATTTTGAAGTAAAAAAAAAAAAAACCGGAACAAATACAATACTTAAAATAAAGAACAAGTAAAGTTAAAAATCAACAAACTTACTGGTATTTCCATGGGAACTATGGGCCTGCTTTTGGTTAATGAGATGGTCAATGTTCGGTTCCATATTTGTCACAAGTGAAGCAATTTTTCTCTTTCTTGATATCATTATTTCCTAGGGATTCCAAATTGCTATTAGTAAAATACCAATATATATACAGCGCTACAAAAACAATATACCAGCAATAAAACTGCCCACACAGAGACATACAGCCTGCACTGCCCATCACTGCAGCCTTGCCAATCCATATCATTTCATCCTCATCAGTGCACATATTGGCGCAACTCCACTTTTAGCTCAGGCTCAGACTGGTGTGGTGGAGAGTCCCTAATAGGCAGGTAAATGTCCCCAATAGGCAGCATTTTTCCCATAGGCAGGTAATGTCCCAATAGCCAGCATATGTTCCCAATAGGCAGCATAGTCCCAATAGGCAGCATATGTCCTCAATAGACAGCATATGTCCTCAATAGACAGCATAGGTCCCAATAGGCAGCATAGGTCCCCAATAGGCAGCATAGGTCCCCAATAGCAGCATAGGTCCCCAATAGGCAGCATAGGTCCCCAATAGGCAGCATAGGTCCCCAATAGGCAGCATAGGTCCCCAATAGGCAGCATAGGTCCCCAATAGGCAGCATAGGTCCCCAATACGCAGCATAATCCCCAATAGCAGCATAATCCCCCATAGTCAGCATATATCCCCATAGCCAGCATAATCCCCATAGCCAGCATAATCCCCCATAGCCAGCATAATCCCCATAGCCAGCATAATCCCCATAGCCAGCATAATCCCCCATAGCCAGCATAATCCCCCATAGCCAGCATAATCCCCCATAGCCAGCATAATCCCCCATAGCCAGCATAATCCCCATACCAGCATATCCATAGCCAGCATAATCCCCCATAGCCAGCATAATCCCCATAGCCAGCATAATCCCCCATACCCAGCATAATCCACTAATAGCCAGCATAATCCCTCATAGCCAGCATAATCCCCCATAGCCAGCATAATCCCCCAATAGCCAGAATAATCCCCCATAAGCAGCAGAATCCCCCAATAGCCAGCATAATCCCCCAATAGCCAGCATAATCCCCCATAGCCAGAATAATCCCCCATAAGCAGCAGAATCCCCCAATAGCCAGCATAATCCCCCATAGCCAGCATAATCCCCCAATAGCCAGAATAATCCCCCATAAGCAGCAGAATCCCCAATAGCCAGCATAATCCCCCAATAGCCAGCATAATCCCCATAGCCAGAATAATCCCCATAAGCAGCAGAATCCCCCAATAGCCAGCATAATCCCCCAATAGCCAGCATAATCCCCCATAGCCAGCATAATCCCCCAATAGCCAGCATAATCCCCCATAGCCAGCATAATCCCCCAATAGCCAGCATAATCCCCCATAGCCAGCAATAATCCCCATACCCAGCATAATCCCCAATACCAGCATAATCCCCCAATAGCCAGCATAATCCCCCATAGCCAGCATAATCCCCCAATAGCCAGCATAATCCCCCAATAGCCAGCATAATCCCCCCATAGCCAGCATAATCCCCCAATAGCCAGCATAATCCCCCAATAGCCAGCATAATCCCCCCATAGCCAGCATAATCCCCCCATAGCCAGCATAATCCCCCATAAGCAGCAGAATCCCCCATAGCCAGCATAGTCCCCCATAAGCAGCAGAATCCCCCATAGGCCGGGCCCGGCGTTAAAAAAAAAAAGCAGTACTCACCTATCTCCCCCGCAGCTCTGAAGAAGCGCGCTCGACTCCGTCTTCTCCTGGCACAGGCGGCGTGACGTCACCAGCGCCAGCGGGATGATCACGTCGCCTGTGCTGCATATGGAAGGCCGGAAGGCCTTCCTCACTCATTCCGCCCGCGATTAAAGGGCTCGCCGGCACTGAACTGTCAGTTCAGTGTCGGCGGGGCCGACGGGCCGGATCAAGCACAGTGTGCGCTCCTGCTTTGCCGCCCCCTAGCTGCCGCCGCCTGAGACAGAGGCTCAAGTCGCCTCATTATAGCGGTGCCCCTGTATGGAGGTAAAATTATGTTCTCCTCATGAGCATCTTTGCCTCTTTAAATGCATCCAATTATTTTATTTGCCTTTGCAGCAGCTGCCTGACATTGGCCACTAAATGTGAGTTTGTCGTCCACCCATACACCCAGGTCTTTTTCAGTGACAGTTTTGCCCAGTGTTTTACAATTAAGCACATAATTATACATCTTGTTTTTTCTACCCATGTGCATGACCTTACATTTATCCCCATTAAAGTTCATTTGCCATTTATCAGCCCAAGCTTCTAGTTTACATAAATCCTCCTGTAATATAAAATTATCCTCCTCTTCATTTATTACCCTGCAGAGTTTAGTGTCATCTGCAAATATTGAAATACTACTCTGTATGCCCCCTTCAAGGTCATTAATAAATATATTAAAAAGAAGCGGCCCCAATACTGACCCCTGGGGTACCACACTGCTAACCCAGTCTGAGTGTGCTCCATTAATAACCACCCTTTGTTTCCTATCCATGAGCCTGTTCTTAACCCACTTACACATATTTTCCCCTATCCCCATTGTTCTCATTTTATGTATCAACCTTTTGTGTGGCACCGTATCAAAAGTTTTTGAAAAGTCCATATTCACCATGTCCACTGCGTTCCCTTGGTCCAGTCCGGAACTTACCTCTTCATAGAAACTCATCAGATTAGTCTGACAGGAACGGTCTCTCATAAACCCATGCTGATATGGTCATGAGGTTATTCGCCTTCAAAATACTCCAATATAGTATCCCTTAAAAAACCCTCCAGGATTTTACCCACAGTAGATGTTAAGCTCACTGGCCTATAATTCAGTTATCTTTTGGCACCACATTTGCTATACGCCAGTCCTGTGGTGCAGACCCCGTTATTATGGAATCTTTAAAGAGTAAAAATAATGGTCTATCTATGACTGTACTTAATTCCTGCAGTACTTGGGGGTGTATCCCATCCGGGCCCGGGGATTGTCAATTTTAATGATTTTTAGATGCTGCCGTACTTCCTGCTGGGTTAAGCAGGTGACATTTAATGGAGAAATTTTTTTATCACTGATCATGAATATGCATGAATATGCATGATATATGGTGAAGTGACCATTTGTGTTATAAAAGAGATTAAGAGATTATCACCCTTAAATGCTTGTATTGTAGGATTGTATGAGGTGATGGGCACCTGGCTAATCCTATGTTCCTTTTCCTTCTCAGTAGTGATCACTTACCTGGGCTTGGTAATTTGGGACGCATGCCCAGCTCTCGCAACTGTGGAGGAAGTCACACACTAACCTTTCCACGCAAACGGTATACAAGGTTACCGTCAAACTCTCCGAGTTCAGTGCAGAAGGAAGACCCTACTGATGCACGCTTCAAGGTAAGAGAAGGAGTGCTACATTTGGCAGATGAGATATTGGGAGAGACAGGAGTGACAATGGAAATAATGCTGTTACACTAACTGTAACTTTCATTCTTGACATTTATTTAACCTATTAGTGACCGAGCCAAGTTTGAGCCAAATTTTACAAATCACTTTACAGTGTCACTTTATATGCTAATAACTCTGAAACGCTTCAACGGATCCCACTGATGCTGAGATTATTTTTTTGTGACATAATGTATTTCATGATCATGTATTTCATGATAGTGGTGACATTTTTCTGATATGACTTGCGTTTATTTAAGAAAAAAACGGAAATTTGAAACATTTTGAAAATGTTTTAATTTTCAAACTTTTAATTTTTGTGCCCTTAAATCAGAGGGTTATGTCACACAAAATAGTTAATAAATAACATAACATTATTAACCCTTCAGTTGCCTCATAAAAACTGGAATAATGTGTAAGCAAAAAAATGAACATTTAACTTTTTTCACAAAAAAATTACTTTAGACCCAAACTTTTTTATTTTCACAAGGGTAACAAGAGAAAATGGACCACAAAATTTGTGGTGCAATTTCTCCTAAGTACGCCGATACTCTATTTGTGGGGGAAATATACTGTTTGGGCACACGGAAGGGAAGGAGCACCGTTTGACTTTTTGAACGCAAAATTGACTGGAATCAATTGTATGGAGAGCCCCTGATATGCCTAAACAGTGGAAAACCCCCTCAAATGACCCTGTTTTGGAAACCACAGGTACGTCACAGAATTTGATAAAACTAAGTTGCCATATTAAAATTTCTTCATTGGTATGTACTCGCTACTACTGCGCATGTACTCGCTACTCCAGTTTGCATCGGGTGCTCGGGTATGCACCAAATATCATGGGTGCTCAACTGACATGCTCGAGTCCTTGCCCCGCATGTTTTGTGGCTGTTAGACACTCAAAAAAAAAAACATGCGGGGATCTGTGATTCTCTGTGCCTACCAGAATACCCAATGCAAACTAGAGTAGCAAGCACTTGCGCTTAACACTAGCCGTCATATCATCATATTTTTTATTTTTTTTTACTTTTGAAAAGCCTTCAGTTCTAACCCCAATCCTAACCCTAACCCCAACCTCATAGAATGGAAAAAATTACAATTTTTTTATTTTATAATTTTTATCTAAGAAAGGTGGTGACAGAGGGGGGTTTGATTTACTATTTTTTTAAATTTTGATCACTGTAATTGGGTCTATCACAGTGATCAAAAGTAATCAATAGGAAAAACTCCCTATTGTTGCCAGTTACCGGTCGGCAGATCTCGGCAGGCGCACTACGCATGTGTCCGCCATTTTTTTTCCAGGAAGATTACGCAGAGGGCTGGTGGACAGAGCAGGGGAGAGAGAAATTAATTTTAAATCAGACCTTTTTTTGTGATAGGGGACTGTAAAAAACAGGCCCTGATCATGTTCTCCAGGATCTCAGCTATCCACGGTAGCTGAGACCCCAGAGATTTTTCAGTGCTGGGGGCTCTACACCCTTATTTCTCAGCACCATTAAAAAGCGGCGCTGAGGAATAAGTACCTTTAGCTGCTGCTGTTAAAAGGCGTATTGGCAGTTGTTAAGGGGTTAAAGAATAACTGTCATATCAGAAAAAGTTTGAGGGCTTATACAGACGTCCGTTTTTCATGTACAACTTCTGTCAGTTCACGGTATCATTTGCCAGCTCTTCTTCCTCTCCTCTTCCCCTTACTGTTGGAGTTCCTCAAGGTTCAGAAATAGATCCCTCCTCTTATCTGTATACACTGCCCTTATTGTACAAACCATCAGCAGATTTGCTTTCTGTATATTAAATGGCGAGATCTGTATATTACATGGTGTGATCTGTATATTACATGGTGTGATCTGTATATAACATGGTGCTATCTGTTTATTACATGATGTGACTTCTTTGACTGATTTTTTTCAGCTCAGATACAGTGTAGGTATTTTTTCCATTATATTATTAATGCTATACTGTATATTTTAATTGATAAATTACATTTTTTGGATACATTGAAGACTTAAAGAGATGTTATGTGAAAATCGCTTTATCGCTCAGATAGCAGGAAATTAATGCATTGTGTTCATATCCTTATATATTTTTTTCTACTCCACCTCATTATCCCAGAATGAAGTATTAAGTTAGGCCAAGAAGGGCGCTTCTATCATGGCAGGAAGGGCAACCATTTACAAACAACTAAGCCCAAAGATAACAAGAGAGTTCCTTCTACTAATCTTAAAGGGAAAGAAAATCTTTCTGAATATTCGACTATCACATCTTCAGGAATCCCTTATGGAAAGAAGGCAACAACATTGTTACATATGTCAGAGAAATTGAAGTAAATCTGTCTATGTGGTTACACTGACAGTCCATCTCCAGCCTTAAATATATGGCTC
The DNA here is from genome assembly GCA_033576555.1 of Oophaga sylvatica. Taxonomy (NCBI): domain Eukaryota; kingdom Metazoa; phylum Chordata; class Amphibia; order Anura; family Dendrobatidae; genus Oophaga; species Oophaga sylvatica. The sequence continues at coordinate 199,807,276 of JARQOD010000003.1, forward strand.
CGGCACAAAGACGTATGTATTCTGTCTTATTTTAGTTAATTTCTCCACAATACTTGCTTTCATCTAATTAAATAGATTTCTGCCTTTGCTAATGATTATCAAAACAAGTTCCCAAGTTTGACAGTTACCACATATACTGTATGTGACATATAGTGTAATGCCACAATACAGTGCACATAAATACGATTGTCATACTCTACAAATCAATTATGTCACCATAGAGTTCACAAATAACACATATAATTATTACATATGCATGCCGCCATTAACTGCGAGACCAGAGTGCTCTCCATAGATAATAGTGCCAGCAGGGCAGTGTGCCCCCATAAACAATGCCTGCTGAGTGCCTCACATTAATAACACTGCCAGTCATGAACAGTACTGCCAACAGAGTGAACACTAATTATTTTTGGGGAATGGGAAATATAAAGGGATTAAAGAAGAATAGACATGGGGAAAAGGGAATTGAAGGATATTTTTTCGCTTTAACAATACTGATAAAAGGCATGATGGATCTTAGTTATGAGGAAATACTGAAATAATGAAATCTATTTAGTCTTGAGAAGAGACATCTAAAGGGGGAAATGATTAGTAAAAGTACATAAATGGCCTATACAACAAATATGGTCAAAAGCTGTTTCATGTGAAACTCCTTCAAAAGACGAGGGCTAGTGATCCAACCCGAACTGTAAAGTTTAGGGTTCGAACTGGACTCCTAGCATCCGTGCACAGACCCCGAACGCTAGGTCAGGGACAAAGTATTTTGGTGCCCTAGGCAGATGATGCCAATAGCGTACCCTCCCAAAGCAAAGGAATCACTCAGAGACTAAGGTAGCAGGACCCCTAATGAACCTCCCCCCTTACCCTCCGATGGGTAGGGTAGCAAATTCTGATAACCACTTCCACTAGAATTGTTACCTTTTTTAAAAAAAAAATGTCATCAAAAGTTAAAAAAAATATGGTGTACTTTAAGGATAGGACAGGGAGTGCAATTTCAAAGTTAGATACAGAATCAATAATTTTTTTGCGGACCATTTTACGCAGTAGAGGTGAAAAAATAGCGATATTCATCCCTGATGTCCTATATTTTAAAGGGAGAAACCAAGGATAGTTATGGAAACTAATAAAGCGTAACTATAATCGGGGCCACTTGGTTTCAATTAAGGTGTCCAACATTTGGCAGATACCCTAATGGAAAATAAACAGACCCTCGTTATCAGTATCAGACTGGGTAGCCAGGGACCCACCAGTAATCAATGCTACGGGCTCACTTTTCAATTACATGCAAATGTAGCATTATCCTTAAAGGGGTTGTCCAGTACTTTAAATTGACCCCCCAATGTTTCCCCCCAGGGCTCCTAATGAATTTTGTAAATACCTTATGTTGCCTATACTGCCTGTGAGCGGCGCTATCCGTGGCCATTCACAGGCAGCACGTGACCCAGCGCTGACATCACGACAAGTGAGGCGTGACTCAGCGCTGGGTCCCCGCTGTGGCTGCTGTGATGTGGGCAGGGTTACCCCCGCGTCACACCCAGCATCCACGGTGCGCTTTCTCAATGAATGGACGCGCGGTAGATGCCGGGTGTGACGCCAGGGGGATAACCACTCCCACAGCCTGGCAGCCAGCGTGAAGGACGAAGAGGGACCCTCGGCTGCTGCCAGCACTAGTCGGTACGTCAGCGGAAGCAAGAGCCGGCTGCAGACGAGGGTCACGTACTGCCTGTGAGCGGCCAGCATTAGCCTCTCTCACAGACAGTATAGGCAACATGAGGTATTTACAAAATTCATTAGGGGCCCCGAGGGATACATTGGTGTGTTAATTTAAAGTACTGGACAACCCCTTTGACCACAAATTTGTATAACAATTTATTTATTTTTATTTATTTATTTTACTCATTTATATAGCACCATTAATTCCACAGTGCTTTACAGACATTATGAACTGTGTAGATTGTTAAAGCACTAAGATGCTTCTTTTCTCTGTACATAGTGATTCAAGTATGTAGTGCTAAGTACTGCTCATATAAGAGGGAGGTGGCCCACTCCTGCACAGGGGCCCACCGGAGGATGCTCCTGTTCTCCTGTGGGCCAGTCCAAACCTGCCCGTTATATATAAAGGGGTACTTGTGATGGTTTTTGCGGCCATCTTGTGACAAACACAGCTTACACAAAACTGATGGAGGTTCTGGTGATGTATTCCGGTCTGTTGATATATTCATGTAGTATTCATCGGATAGACAGATTGCTGGGTGGGGTTGGGAAAAACCCAGCACTCATGGTACACATCGGTACCAATGACAAAGTTAGAGGGAGGTGAAATGTCCTTAATAATGATTACAGGGAACTAGCAATGAAGCTGAAGGTCAGGACGTCCAAGGTGGTGTTTTCGGAAATAATGCCAGTGCCACGAGTGTCACTAGAAAGACAGCGGGAGCTTAGGGAGATAAATAAGTGGCTTAGAAATTGGTGCAGGAAGGAAGGGTTTGGATTCATGGAGAACTGGGCTGACTTCTCTGTCGGCTACAGGCTCTAAGGTAGGGACAGGCTTCACCTCAATGGGGAGGGTGCAACTGTGCTTGGGGAAAAAATGATCAGACGGATGTAGGAGTTTTTAATCTAGGATCTGGAGGGGAGTAGTTGTGCTAATAAAGGGATAGATAGAGTAGACAAAGAGAGTGAGACAGTAGGGTCAATGAGGATTTAGGGGGCTGGGATATGCAAAGAAATAGGGAGCTGTGCAGGACTAACAAATGTGCTAATAGTATTAAATGTTTGCTGGCAAATGCAAGAAGTCTTGCAAACAAAATAAATGAACTGGAGACTCTTATGTCGGTCACAGAATACGGTGTGGTGGGCATTACGGAAGCCGCACTGGATGAAAGCCATGACTAGATAACAAACGTAGAGGGTTATACTACATTTAGAAAGGACAGGAAAGACAAAAAATGGGGAGGGATGTGTTATTTTTTTAAAATCCAGCTTAAAACCTGTACTCAATGATGACATTGGGGTGAGCTAAGATAATGTAGAGTCAGTATGGGTAAATGTACATGAGGATGGCAATAATGGAAAGCTGCTATTTGGAGTTTGCTACAAGCATCCTAATATAGCTGAATAGGTAGATGATAAAATGCTGCAACAAATTAAAAATCCAGCATATAATAATAGGGTCCTTATTATGGGGGATTGTATCTATCCAGACATTCAATGGGACAAAGAATCTTCTGGTTGTACTAAAAGCTGCAGGTTCTTATCCACAGTTCAGGAGAATTAATACTCTCAGCTGGTTGATGAACCAACCAGGGGAGGTAATCTGCTGGATCTGGTTCTGTCAAATAGACCAGATACAATTTCAGATCTACGGGTCAGGGAGTATTTGGGAAGCAGTGACCATAACATGGTAAGTTTCAATTAAATTTTCAATCCAACATTCAAAAGGGGAAATGCAAAAACCTGGAACTTTAGGAAAGCTGACTTCAACAAATTAAGGGAAAAGCCTAATTGGGTAGACTGGGACAGTGTCATGGTAACTGGGAATACCAATCATGTATGGGGCATGCTTTAGGAAATACTACTAGAATCCTTCCTGCAGAAAACGTATACCTTCTGGTAATAAAATGTCAAGGAATAAAAAGAAACCGCTATGGATAAATAAGACAGTACAAAGTTTGGTAAGACAAATACAAAGGGCATTCAAAATCCAGAAGGCCGAAAATACAGAAATAGCATTTCAGTATAAAGATCTAAATAAGAAATGTAAAAAAGAAATCAAGTTAGACAAGTTATCTACAGAGAAACAAATCGCCAGCGACAATAAAATAAATTCTCAAAAAATTTATAAATACCGTGCATACTCGCGTATAAGCTGAGATTTTCAGCCCATTTTTTAAGGCTGAAAGTCCCCCTCGCGCCCTCTGCCTGAGCGTTCACTGACAGAGGACCCGGAAGACAGCAGCGCACAGCGGTGGACCAGGGACAGGTAAATATCTCAGGTGCTGGGGCCCTGAGTCAGCGGTGACACCAGCACCTGTCCCCGCCTGCTCAGGACACCGGCACATGGCCCCCAGCGACGAGAGGTGAGTATGTCATTTTTTTTATTTGCAGCAGCAGCATATGGGGCCTATTCTATGGAGCATCTTATGGGTCAGCATATGGGGCATAATGTTGTGAATGGGTTTGAGAAGAGTTCTGAGCAGAGGCTCCCTCTGGTGGTTACAAGCGGTACTAGTGAAGATTGTGAGGACTGAGAATCAGGTGTTACTGACTGGTCTTATATAAGGGAGTCATTTTCCCATCAGGGTTGCCGGTGATCAATTGTTCTGGTCTGAATCCTTCATTCCAGTTTCCCTTGTGGCCTGCTGTGTCGTGTCTGCATCTCCTGCTACCAGATAAGAATTTTTCTTCTTTTGTGTTGTTGCTATATTTTGCATTTTGTCCTGCACTTCTTTGGGGGCCTTCTGGGTCCCCTCCGGGGGCTTCTGCCTTCTCAGTTTGGTTCGGCCACTGGGTTTTGTTCTTTTGCTTTTTCCAGTTTTTTCAGTGGTTGCTGTTTTGATTTTGTTACACCAGAGAGCTAATTTAGGTGGTAGAGGTCGTGTGATCTCAGGTGATTTTGAAATTAGTAGAGTTGGTGTTTTTCAGGGTTTTCTGGGATTGCAGTAAGTACCCTTCCTATCCTTTTCTATTTAGATAGTTTGGGCCCCAGCGTTTGCTCATTCTATTTTCTTTCTGTGTCAGTATTTCCTCTTGTCTAACCGCCATTACATGTTTGGGGGCTTTCTATTATCTTTGGGGTTCTGCTCCGGGGCAGATAGCTTTCCTATTTCTATCTTTAGGTGTAGTTAGTTTCTCAGGCTGTGACGAGGCGTCTAGGACCAACGTAGGAACGCTCCACGGCTGCCTCTAGTTGTGGTGGTTAGTCAGGGTACTGCAATCCCATAGATTCCAACTGCTCTGGTGTATTTCCTTTTTTACCTGCACTCCTCAGCTACCGAAACATAACAGTATCACCGGCCTAAAAATTGAAAATTGTATGGTACTCACAGAAGGGAAAAAATATTGTGATAGAAAAAAGGTTGTCAGAGTTGTCAGAGATATTTTTCTGTTTGTTGCATTTTTTTTTTTTCCCTCTGTATCTCTGGGTGCTGGGGAGGATCTTTTCTCCCAATGGAGTTTGCACAGTTGTCTGGCCGTGGGACCAGCTGCCACTGAGGTTCGGAGTATTGCTATCTATCTTGCTGGGTTGCCTGTTGTGGAACCTAGGATCCCCATGCCAGATTTGTTTTTAGGGGATCGAGCTAAGTTTCAGAATTTACAAAAATAATTGTAAATTGTTTTTTGCCTTAAAATCTAAGTCCTCAGGAAACGCAGCGCAGCAGGTTCAAATTATCATCTCTCTCCTGCGCGGCGATCCTCAGGATTGGGTTTTTCCCTGATACCTGGGGATCCTGTTTTGAGTGATGTTGATGCGTTTTTTTCAGGCTTTGGGGTTATTGTACGATGAGCCTAATGTCACTGATCAAGCTGAAAAAGCCTTGTTGGCATATTAAATCAGGGGCTTGATGACGCTGAGTTATACTGTCAGAGATTCCGTAGGTGGGCAGTCTGACCAAATGGAATGACGACGCTTTGGCGGCCCTTTTCCGGAAGGGTCGTCGGATAATGAAAAGGATAGGAAGGGGTACTTACTGCAATCCCAGAAAACCCTGAAAAACACCAACTCTACTAATTTTCAAAATCACCTGAGATCACACGACCTCTACCACCTAAATTAGCTCTCTGGTGTAACAAAATCAAAACAGCAACCACTGAAAAAACTGGAAAAAGCAAAAGAACAAAACCCAGTGGCCGAACCAAACTGAGAAGGCAGAAGCCCCCGGGGGACCCAGAAGGCCCCCAAAGAAGTGCAGGACAAAATGCAAAAATATAGCAACAACACAAAAGAAGAAAAATTCTTATCTGGTAGCAGGAGATGCAGACACGACACAGCAGGCCACAAGGGAAACTGGAATGAAGGATTCAGACCAGAACAATTGATCACCGGCAACCCTGATGGGAAAATGACTCCCTTATATAAGACCAGTCAGTAACACCTGATTCCCAGTCCTCACAATCTTCACTAGTACCGCTTGTAACCACCAGAGGGAGCCTCTGCTCAGAACTCATCTCAAACCCATTCACAACACATAATCTATGGAGCATCTTATGGGGCATAAATCTATGGAGCATTTTATGGGGCCTAATCTATTGAGCATTTTTGGGGCATAATCTATGGAGCATCTTATAGGGCATAATCTATGGAGCATTTTATGGGGCATAATCTATGGAGCATCTTATGGTGCATAATCTATGGAGCAATTTTGGGGGCATAATCTATGGAGCATTTTAGGGCATAATCTATGGAGCATTTTATTGGGGCATAATCTATGGAACATTTTATGGGGCATAATCTATGAGGCATCTTATGGGGCATAACCTTTATGGAGCAGCATATGGGGCCATTATTAAACTTTGTGCAGCATTATATGGGTCGTATTTTGTATGGAGCATCTTATGGGGCCATCATGAACTGTATGGAGCATTATATAGGGCTGCTGATTCAATATGGATATTCAGAAACATTTAACCTACTGATGCCTCAATTAATTTTACTTTTATCGGTATAAAATTTTTATTTTTGAATTTTACCAGTAGCTGCTGCATTTTCCGCCTAGGCTTATACGCGAGTCAATAAGTTTTCCCAGTTTTTGTGGCAAAATTAGGGGGGGTCGGCTTATACCGGGTCGGCTTGTACACGAGTATATACGGTACATCAATGCCAAAAAGAAAAAAAAAAAAAACAGATGGTATCAGCCCTTAAAAGATGATAATAGCAAGATAATTATAGAGGACAAAGAAAAGTCTGAGATATTAAACAGGCATTTTTCATCAATGTTGAACAATGACCTGTCTGTTCCAGTGATCCTTCAACACGGCAAAAATCAGAGCTCACCACCTGATATAAGTGGTTTAACACAAAAAGAAGTACGCCTGCATCTGAGCAAATTAAACATTTACAATCCCCCTGCCCAGATTGTCATTCATCTACGGATACTGAGGGAATTCAGCTCAGTTATTGAAAGACCACTGTATCTCATATTCTTAGACTCTCTTGTAACAGGGGTGGTGCCACAGGATTGGAGGATAAAAGTAGAAAATCTGGAGAGCAAAAAAAAGCGCAAATAAGGTTTTAGCTGGTTAAAAAACATAGGGTGCACTGGGGAGAGGTACGCTCACTTGTTTTGTTGCAACTAAGCAACATGTAAAAGCATGGTTAAGCTGCTGCAAGGCAGGGGTTCAAAGACCGAGGATAATAGTGAAACCGGGTGTATGTGTCCAAATCTGTGTGCTTATAAAAATGGATGGCAGACGATATTCTTCAAAGCTTTATTTCAAAAACAGGTTAATAGTCAAACGCGTTTCGAGGTCATGCAGGACCTTTACCTCACGACAAAACCTTACAAGTGGATTGTCAGATCTGCATGTTCTAATATGCGGTTTTGTGTTTGTTTTTTTTTAAAAATGCCAAGGAAATCCATGAACGTGACAGACGTCCCTTCCTACCCAGTGGGAAACACTTAAGTGTTTATAGGGGTCTTTTGATAAGCTTGGTCTAAATTGAAAAAAGAGAGGGCCTCACTAATTTCCAGACTGATCCATTGGATTGATACATTGGAATCCCTCACATAAACAATCTCTATCCTCTTCTGTGTATGCAGACTGTAAAAGCAAGGGAGGAGCTCAGGGTCCTACTGGATCAAAAAATATTCCCAAAAAAAAATCAGATTCCGTCGATTTTATGTATGAACATGCGGAATAAATGTGGCAGGGCATTGGATAGGGTGCTACATCCAGAAAGGAACTAGTTATATCCCACAAATAATGCGGACTGGGGGGCCCGCACACAGGATTCAACCCAAAAATTACTGAATCCTTTCAAGCCTATTATAGTGACCTATATAATATTAGGGCCAATTCAGGACATGTCAGCTTCGTCTCTTCACCCAAAAAAACGACTATATACAGACAAACCCCTCCCACTGTCCATCCGTAACATGCAGACTCTCTGGAGGAGGACTTTTCGGAGGAAGAGATTGCTGCCATTATTAGTCAAATCCGGTGGAAAAAGCCCAGGCCCTGATGGATTCACTCCAAAATTTTATAAGGTATTTTAGGAAAAGGACAATCTGCTCGCTAACAAAAGTCTTCACTTCTGTGTCAGAGGATCCCATTGTTCCCAGTCCCTGGAGGCCCACATCACGATTTTTACCAAAACCTGGGAAGGTGTTGTGAATGGACTGAAATGAGTTTCTGAGCAGAGGCTCCTCTGGTGGTTACAAGCGGTACTGGACTGTCCAGTGAAGATTTGTGAGGAGTGGGAATCAGGTGTTACTGACTGGTCTTATATAAGGAGTCGCCTTCCCATCAGGGTTGCCGGTGAATCAATTGTTCTGGTCTCAATCCTTGAGTCCTGTTTCCTTTGTAGCCTGCTGTGTCATGTCTGCATCTCCTGCTAACAGATAAGACATTTTCTTCTTTTTGTTTTTGGCTTGATTTTTGCATTTTGTCCTGCACTTCTGTGGGGGCCTTCAGGTCCCCTCCGGGGGCTTTTTGCCCCTCTCAGTTTAGTTCAGCCACTGATGTTTGTACTTTTGCTTTTTCCAGTTTTTTCAGTGGCTGCTGTTTGATTTTGTTACTCCAGAAACAATTTAGGTGTGTGAGGTGTGTGATCTCAGGTGATTTTTGAAAATTAGTAGAGTGGTGCTTTTCAGGGTTTTTTGGGATTGCAGTAAGTTCCCTTCCTATCCTTTTCTATTTTAGGTAGTTTGGGCCCCAACGTTTGCTCATACTATTTCTGTCTGTGCAGTATTCATCTTGTCAACCGCCATTACATGTTGGGGGCTTTCTATGTTCTTTGGGGATCGCTCCGGGCAGATAGCTTTCCTCTTTCTATCTTTAGGTGTAGTTAGTTTCTCAGGCTGTGACGAGGCGTCTAGGACCAGTAGGAACGCTCCACGGCTGCCTCTAGTTGTGGTGGTTAGTCAGGTACTGCAATCTCATAGATTCCAACTTCTCTGGTGTATTGCCTTTTTTACCTGTACTCCTCAGCTACCGAAACAAAACATATCACGGCCTAAAAATTGGAAAATTGTATGGTACTCACAGAAGGGAAAAAAATATGTGAAAGAAAAAAGGTGTCAGAGATATTTTTCTGTTTGTTGCATTTTTTTTTTTCCCTCTGTATCTCTGGGTGCTGGGGAGGATTTTTTTTTTCTCTCATGGAGTTTGCCACAGTTGTCTGGCGTGTGGATCAGCTTGCACTGAGGTTCGGAGTTATTGCTGCCTATCTTGCTAGTTTGCCTGTTGTGGAACCTAGGATTCCCATGCCAGATTTGTTTTTAGGGGATCGAGCTAGTTTCAGAATTTCAAAAATAATTTGTAAATTGTTTTTGCCTTAAAAATATAAGTCCTCAGGGAACGCAGGGCAGCAGGTTCAAATTGTCATCTCTTCCCTGCGCGGCGATCCCAGGATTGGGCTTTTTTCCCTGACACCCTGGGGATCCTGTTTTGAGTGATGTTGATGCATTTTTTCAGGCTTTGGGGTATTGTACGATGAGCCTAATGTCACTGATCAAGCCTGAAAAAGCCTTGTTGGCATTAAATCAGGGTCTTGATGACGCTGAGTTAATCTGTCAGAGATTCCATAGGTGGGCAGTCCTGACCAATGGAATGACGACGCTTTGGCGGCCCTTTTTCGGAAGGGTCTGTCAGTTAATGTAAAGGATGTTATGGTGGATTCTCTGTCCCCTCTGGTCTCAATGATTCTATGTCATTAGCGTTCAAATTGACAGACGTTTGCGTGAGGGAGAAGTATGCGTGGAATGTTGTGTGCCTTGTGAACCTGCTTCTGAACCCATGCGTGTGATAGAGTGGTGTCTGGGGCACAGCGTCAGAGTTTCGAAAGCGCAATGGTTATGTTTCTACTGTGGTGATGCCTCTCATGCTATTTCAGTTGCCCTAAGCGAGGAAGACGTTTTGCACGTCAGTTGTCTTGGGTAGTTTCAGACTAAGTTTTTATTAACTGTCACCTCTGATATGCTCTCGTCCTCATTTTCTGCTCAGGCTTCGTTGATTCTGGAGCAGCCCCATAACCTGATGGATTATGATTTTGCTAAACGTTGTGGGTTTCACCTTGATACCCCTACAGAAGTCTATTCCCCTACTGGGATCGATTCTACCCCTTTGGCTGAGAATAAACCTCAGTTCTCTACTCAGGTGATAATGAGGGTTGAACCTGATCATCAGGGTGCTGTAAATTTTTGGTTCTGTATAATCTGCATGATATTATCGTACTGGGCTTCCCTTGGTTGCAGTCTCATAATCCTGTTTTGGATTGGAAATCTGTGTCTGTAACCAGTTGGGGCTGCCAATGTGTTAATACCAACACTCCTGTTTTTTCTGCCTCCCCCAGGCTCAGGATTTTCCTGACTTTTTGATTGATTTTTCTGATGTTTTAGCGAAAGTAAATCTGCATCTTGCCTCCCCATAGGAGCTATGACTGCGCTATTGAATTAGTGCCTGGTAGTAAATTCCCTAAAGGTCGCCCTTTTTAACTTGTCTTGTACATGAACATGACGCTATGCGGTCTTATATCAAGGAATCATTGGAGAAGGGTCATATCAGACCATCCTTCACCCTTAGGTGCCGGTTTTTTCTTTGTGGCCAAAAAGGATGGTTCATTAAGGCCGTGTATTGATTATCGTTCTTTTGAACAATATTACTGTAAAATTCAATACCGTACCTTTGATTTCTGACCTGTTTTCCAGGGTGAAAAACGCTACTTGGTTTACCAAGCATTGACCTCAGGGGGGCATATAACCTTATTTCGCATTAAGCACGGGGATGAAGACGGCATTCATACCCTGAGGGGCATTTTGAGTACCTTGTGATGCCCTTTGGGCCACTAATGCTCCTTCTGTCCTTCCAGTCCTTCATGAATGACATTTTCAGGGATTTTGTGGATAAATTTCTGATTGTTTATTTGGATGATATCTTGATTTTTTCTAATGACTGGGACTCTCATGTGAAACATGTTCGAACTGTATTAATTTTGAGAGAGAATGCTCTGTATGTGAAGGGATCAAGTGTCTTTTTGGCGTACAGAGGATCTCATTTCTGGGATTCATTTTGTCCCCATCTGTTATTGAAATGGACCGGTCAAGGTTCAGGCATCTGTGATTGGGTCCAACCTACTCATTAAAGGCTCTTCAAAGATTTTGGATTTTGCCAATTTTTATCGTAAATTTTTTGGTATTTCTCGGTTATTGTTAAACCATTGACTGATTTGACCAGAAAGGGTTCTGATGTGGTGAAATGGCCTCCTGAGCAGTCTCTGCATTTCAGGAACTTAAGCAGAGATTCACTTCTGCTCCTGTTCTACGGCAGCCTGATGTTTCTCTGCCATTCAGGTGGAGGTTGATGCCTCTGAAATTGGGGCAGGATGCGTTTTCTCCCCCAAAAAGATCCAGAGACCTCTAAAAGTAACCCTTGTGCCTTTTTCTCTCGAAATTTTCTCCTACTGAACGTAATATGACGTGGGTAAATCGGGAGTTACTGGCCATGAAGTGGGCTTTTGAAGAGTGGAGACATTGGCTGGAGGGAGCCAAACATCAGGTGGTGGTCCTTACGGACCATAAGAATCTGGTTTATCTGGAATCTGCCAAGCGACTCAATCCTAGACAGGCCAGGTGGGCCTTGTTTTTCACACGTTTTAATTTTGTGGTTTCCTTTTTCCTGGCACTAAGAATGTTAAGGCGGATGCCCTCTCGAGGAGTTTCCTTGCGACTCTCCTGAGTTATCTGATCCTTCTGTTATTTTGAAAGAAGTGTAGTTCTTTCCGCCATCTCGCCAATTTGAGACTGGCTCTGGAGGGGTGTCAGGAGGATAGGCCCGAGCGCTGCCCTGTTGGGAAATTGTTTGTCCCGGACCAGTGGAAAAAGAGTGTGATGTCTGAGATTCATTGTTCCGCGTTGGCCGGTCATCCCGGAATTTTTGGTACCAGAGACTTGGTTAGTCGGTCCTTTTGGTGGCCTACCTTGTCTCGTGATGTCAGGGAATTTGTGCAGTCCTGCGGGACTGCTCTCGCTCCAAGCCTTGCTCTCGCTCTAGTGGTTTGTTGATGCCATTGCCTGTGCCCAAGAGACCATGGACCCATATCTCTATGGATTTCATTTCCGACCTCCCTGTTTCTCAGAGAATGACCGTCATCTGGGTGATTTGTGATAGGTTTTCCAAGATGATACATCTTGTGCCATTACCTAAGTTGCCTTCCTCCTCTGAATTGGTGCCTTTGTTCCTTCAGCACGTGGTTCGTTTACACGGCATTCCTGAGAACATTGTGTCTGACAGAGGAGTCCAGTTTGTTTCCAGATTTTGGAGGACCTTTTGTTCTAAACTTGGTGTTCAATTGTCTTTCTCCTCAGCGTTTCATCCTCAGACCAATGGTCAAACTGAGAGAACAAACCAGACATTGGAGACTTATCTAAGATGCTTTGTGTCTGCTGATCAGGATGACTGGGTCTCTTTTTTTGCCTTTGCTGAGTTTGCTCTTAATAATAGGGCTAGCTCTGCCACTTTGATGTCTCCATTTTTCTGTAATTCTGGGTTTCACCCTCGATTTTCTTCAGGACAGACGGAGGCTTCTGTCTGTCCAGGTTTGACTCTGTTGTGGAGCGTATGCAACAGATTTGGGACCAGGTAGTGGAGAGGTTGTCCCTCTCTCAGGAGAGGGCCCAGCGGTTTGCTAACCGGCATAGGACTGATGGTCCTCGGTTTAAAGTGGGGGACTTGGTCTGTTTGTCCTCAAGAAATATTCCTATGAGAGTGGCATCTCCTAAATTTAAGCCTAGGTTCATTGGACCTTATAAGATCATGGAGATTCTTAATCCTGTTTCTTTTCGTTTGCTTCTTCCAGGGACATTTAAGATCCATAACGTGTTCCACAAGTCCTTGTTGAAGAGGTTTGTTGAGCCAGTGGTTCCTACTGCTTTGCCTCCTGACCCTGTTCTGGTTGTGGGCAATATGGAGTTTGTGGTTGAGAAAATATTGAATTCTCATTTTTCTAGACGGAAACTCCAGTATTTGGTTAAGTGGAGAGGTTATGGTCAGGAAGACAATTCTTGCGTGTTTGCTTCGGACATCCATGCTAGGAGACTCATCCGTGCGTATCATAGAACTCATCCTGACCGACCTGGTTGCTCAAGTGAGGGTTCGGTGACCCCTCCTCAAGGGGGGGGTACTGTTGTGAATGGACTTGAAATGAGTTCTGAGCAGAGGCTCCCTCTGGTGGTTACAAGCGGTACTGGACTGTCCAGTGAAGATTGTGAGGAGTGGGAATCAGGTGTTACTGACTGGTCTTATATAAGGGAGTCGCCTTCCCATCAGGGTTGCCGGTGATCAATTATTCTGGTCTCAATCCTTGAGTCCTGTTTCCTTTGTAACCTGCTGTGTCGTGTCTGCATCTCCTGCTAACAGATAAGACATTTTCTTCTTTTTGTTTTTGTGCTTGATTTTTGCATTTTGTCCTGCACTTCTGTGGGGGCCTTCAGGGTCCCCTCCGGGCTTTTGCCCTCTCAGTTTAGTTCAGCCACTGATGTTTGTACTTTTGTTTTTTCCAGTTTTTTCAGTGGCTGCTGTTTTGATTTTGTTACACCAGAGAACTAATTTAGGTGGTAGAGGTCGTGTGATCTCAGGTGATTTTGAAATTAGTAGAGTTGGTGCTTTTCAGGGTTTTTTGGGATTGCAGTAAGTGCCCTTCCTATCCTTTTCTATTTAGGTAGTTTGGGCCCCAACGTTTGCTCATACTATTTTCTGTCTGTGTCAGTATTTCATCTTGTCTAACCGCCATTACATGTTTGGGGGCTTTCTTTGTTCTTTGGGATCTGCTCCGGGGCAGATAGCTTTCCTCTTTCTATCTTTAGGTGTAGTTAGTTTCTCAGGCTGTGACGAGGCGTCTAGGACCAACGTAGGAACGCTCCACGGCTGCCTCTAGTTGTGGTGGTTAGTCAGGGTACTGCAATCTTATAGATTCCAACTTCTCTGGTGTATTGCCTTTTTTACCTGCACTCCTCAGCTACCGAAACATAACAGGAAGGATCCACTGTTAATTTCCAATTATAGGCCCATCTCTTTGATTAATGTAGACATCAAAATATTTTCAAAGGCCCTGAACAATATGTTATCATAAGGTAAATCTGGCACTCATAATTGTGATAAAGAAAAATAATTTTATTTCAGAAATGCAATCCACAACTTATGACGTTTCGGTCAAACATCAGACCTTCTTCAGACTGTGGAAAATAGAATGAAAAATAACAAAAACAAAATAAATCAGTTTGTACATATGAGTCAATACATTATTTCATATCATGCATAAGAAATAAAAATAAAAAATGAAATTCAAGTACAAGAGGAACTTTTTTTTACGTATTTTCTGCATATGCAAGTATATATTTCGGTACATATGACGCACTAAACGGCGTTACTACATGGCGGTATTATATTTGTACAAACGATAGTATATAAGTAGTCATATAAATTCACAAAGGCTCCACGCTGGAAATTCATACAGGTTCATGTATATACCAGGATCCTACGGAATCATTATGGTTACAAAAAGAATCTGGCATTCAGTAAAAATAAACAAGTTCTTATAAGTAAATTGCAATGGTGAGTGCAAGTGCTAAAGGAGTATCTGACTAGTGCAGGGGAGGCAAAGAATAACAACCTTACCAGATTGCAAAGGAGACTGTTTAGAAAGGCAATATGGTGGATACTGTGAAAGAAAATATGCACAAGTTGCTACCATGCACAGAACGCTACACATAATAAGGCACTATACTCCATATGGAGTTATAATGTGCAGGGCAAATGGTGGAAAGTGAAGTCTTACTATGTCCATAAAGATTTCTTGTGAGAAAGCGCTGCATAGGTAAAGCAGTATAGTGGTTCTGCTGTGAGATAAGGCGCTCAGTAAGGACTGTGCACATGTGGGCTATAAGCTTCTGGCGTTACCATGTGACCGGAAGTGATGAAAGATTCATGAGACTGCCTGCTGGAATGCAAGTGAAGCGCATACAGAGCATCTGGACCGGAAGTAGGTCATCATTAGTGTCCTCAGAGCAGTGTAACATGGTGAAACGCACAGTGGAACGCAAACTAGCCGTGCTCTGTGATAAGAAGTCTGAAATAGCGCTGGAGCGATGTGCAGGTAAGTATTAGTGACATATTTATCCTAAATATGTACCTCATTATGGACATCAGCTACCTTGAAAGTGCTATTTAAGAGTGTTATTTATTTATAAAGTTTATTATGTTCAATATAAGCTTCTAAATGGTTGTTTTTTCTCATTTTCATAGGCTAATCAATAACCAGCTTGTCACTAATACTTACCTGCACAGTCCTTACTGAGCGCCTTATCTCACAGCAGAACCACTATACTGCTTTACCTATGCAGCGCTTTCTCACAAGAAATCTTTATGGACATGGTAAGACTTCACTTTCCACCATTTGCCCTGCACATTATAACTCCATATGGAGTATAGTGCCTTATTATGTGTAGCGTTCTGTGCATGGTAGCAACTTGTGCATATTTTCTTTCACAGTATCCACCATATTGCCTTTCTAAACAGTCTCCTTTGCAATCTGGTAAGGTTGTTATTCTTTGCCTCCCCTGCACTAGTCAGATACTCCTTTAGCACTTGCACTCACCATTGCAATTTACTTATAAGAACTTGTTTATTTTTACTGAATGCCAGATTCTTTTTGTAACCATAATGATTCCGTAGGATCCTGGTATATACATGAACCTGTATGAATTTCCAGCGTGAGCCTTTGTGAATTTATATGACTACTTATATACTATCGTTTGTACAAATATAATACCGCCATGTAGTAACGCCGTTTAGTGCGTCATATGTACCGAAATATATACTTGCATATGCAGAAAATACATAAAAAAAGTTCCTCTTGTACTTGAATTTCATTTTTTATTTCTTATGCATGATATGAAATAATGTATTGACTCATATGTACAAACTGATTTATTTTGTTTTTGTTATTTTTCATTCTATTTTCCACAGTCTGAAGAAGGTCTGATGTTTGACCGAAACGTCATAAGTTGTGGATTGCATTTCTGAAATAAAATTATTTTTCTTTATCACAATTATGAGTGCCAGATTTACCTTATGATATGTTAATATGGGAGTGGCATTCCTAATCAAGGCACCATTACGGTTATAATCAACAAGGAGTGACGTGTTCATACTAGTACTGAACAATATGTTGGCGCCTTTGTTACTCAAGGTTATTCATACAGATCAAGTAGGGTTTGTCAAGGGCCAGGAGGCCAGAGATAATACGTATAAAACTCTTCTCCTGATGGCTCGGGCGAGGTCCAGATTTCTCCGTTGTGTTTGCTTTCGGTTGATGCAGAGAAGGACTTCGGATCAGCTGGAGCTTCATGTCGGCTTCCTTTCATTAATTGGGCTTGGGCGCCAAATTTATCGAAAAGATTCTCTCTCTATATAGGAGCCCTTTAGCTAGGGTTAGGGTTAATGGGTTCCTGTCCTCCCCTATCCACATCAATAACGGTACACAGCAGGGGTGTCCTTTGTCCTCTCTCTTATATGTATTGATAATAGAACATCTGGCAATAGCCATTAGAAAGAACCCCAGCATTCATGGTTTTCCAGTTGGGGTAGGTCAATGTAAATCTGCTTTATATACAGACGACCTCCTCATGTTTATATCACAGCCTTGCATTTCCTTCCCCTCCATAGTCAAAGAATTTCAGACAGTTGGCCATCTTAGTAATTTTAAAGTGAATTATTCAAAATCGGAGGCCCTTAGAGATGAAGTTCAACATCTTAAAGATAATTTTCCCTTTAAATGGCAAAGAAACAGAATTAAGATACTTAGGGGTAACAATCCCGGCAGATCATACTAAACTATATTCTTTAAACTTCCAACCCCTTTTGAATAAGACTTTGAAAGACTTAAATAGCTATGATAAGCGGAAGCTCTCATGGTTCAGCTGTATTAATGCGATAAAAATGGATGTACTGCCTCGTTTCCTGTATATTTTCCAGACAGTTCCTCTAAATCCTCCTCCTTCTTTCTTTTCCAGAATCCAATCAGCCATTTCGAGATTTGTGTGGGAGAGTGGGAGGGTGGTAGACCCCGGATCGGCATGGGTACTTTACATAGGCACAAAGGCTCGAGGGGGGGTCTTCCAGATTTCAAATGGTATCACAAAGCAGCGCTGATGACGCACATGCTAGACTGGCAGCATCACAGCTCGGACAATAAATGGGTGGGAATAGAACAAGATAGCTCTAAAATTCCACTGCATAACCTCCCCTGGATCAGCCCTAAAAGTATAGGTCAATTCAGTTCTGAAGCTGACCTTCTTAAAGATACACTTAGAGGATGGGATCTGGAGTCCCGCAGAGGCTCTCTCCCATTAGGCAGTGGACCGCTTACACCTCTCTTCTCTAATCCAGAGTTTCCCCCGGGGGTGGAGAGGGATCGTTTTCTTGGGTGGGAAAGAAGGGACATTACTTTTGTTTGGTTGGAATACCTCCAACTAAAATCCTTCCTCTCGTCTCCAGAAGGCGCAGACTTATACCCTTCCCTTCCTACGCCGTTTGAAAAGCTTTTTCTGTTGGGGTCGCCGCCTGCACATGCTGTCTCCTTAATATATAGTCTTTTGAACCAAAATACCAAAGTCGAGTTCCCCAAGTACGTGGAGAGGTGGAGGGGTGAGTTGGGAGTTGATATATCGGAGTCGGAGTGGAGGAAGGCATTCGTATACTCACATAAATTCTATATTGCCTGTGCCGCACAGGAAAAGATTTACAAAATTCTCACCAGGTGGTATTGCTCTCCTGATGTCTTACACGCCGCTCTTCCCTCTGTCTCCGATACGTGCTGGCGTTATGGAGTAGAGAGAGGTACCATGCTACACATTTGGTGGGGATGTAGTCATATTAAGCCATTTTGGGATTCTGTCTTTTCCGCTTATCAAGCCAGGTGGCTTTATTATCTATCCTCCCTGGCTCATTTCGTTTCCAGAAAAAGGGGCTCCTAAGATTCTGCTTACCGTATTTTTCGGACTATAAGACGCACCCCAAATTTTCAGAAGGAAAATAGGGAAAAAAAATAATGTGTCAAATGGAGGTCTGTCTTACAGTCCGAATTCAGGTTACCAGAGAAGGGATCAGCACAGTGGTCCAGGCTGGTGCGGTGGTAGTGCTCTGTGTTGCAGGGGTGCTCTGTGGGGTGCTCTGTGTCCGTGGGGTGGCTGTGCTCTGTGGGGTGGTTGTGCTCTGTCCGTGGGGTGGCTGTGCTCTGTCTGTGGTGTGCCTGAGCTCTGTCTGTGGGGTGGTTGTGCTCTGTCCGTGGGGTGGCTGTGCTCTGTCCGTGGGTGGCTGTGCTCTGTCCGTGGGGTCGCAATATACTTACAAATCCCGTGGCGGTGGTCCCAAAGCAGCCTTCCTGTGCTCTGTGGTGTCCGGGCTCTGTGATGTGGTGGCAGCGGGCCTCGGTACTGCGTGGGGGGCTCCGTGCTGCATGGTGGGCTCCGTGCTGCGTGTGGGGCTCCGTGGGGGCTCTGCCGGCATTTCGTCAAATCCTGAAAGCCCCACGCAGCTCTGTTGCGGAGACGCGGAGGTTGCCGAGACGCGGAGCAAAGATGGCCGCCAGGGGCCTCCAGAAAGATGGCAGCGCATACTGAAATTCAAATTTCGTCAACGAGATCTTGTCTCCCGAGATCTCGTTGCCGAGATTTGAATTTCAGTATGCGCCGCCATCTTTCTGGAGGCCCCTGGCGGCCATCTTTGCTCCGCGTCTCGGCAACCTCCGCGTCTCCGCAACAGAGCTGTGGAGGCCTTTCAGGATATGACGAAATGCCGGCGGAGCCCCCCATGCAGCACGGAGCCCCCCGCGCAGCACGGAGCCCCGCTGCCGCCACGTCACAGAGCCCGGACACCACCGCACCACAGAGCATCGGGAGCGCCGCCGCCACCGGATTTTTAGGTATGTTGCGACCAAAATTTTTTGGGAAAAAAGTGCGTCTTATGGTCCGAAAAATACGGCAATTGCTGTGCGTACTGTGATCCCGAGACATTGAAAATCCTCCCAATCTCCGAATTTGTCTGAATGAGTTAGGGAGATGACCAGCCTTCAAAGTATGGAGGAATTGTCCGCTGAGGTTAATGGTTCAATGGAGAAATATCTGCAGGTTTGGAGTCCTTGGAGTTTGTATATGAACTCTCAGGATTTTCAATCCCTCTTTTCTAAGCCATAAGGAAGATAGATCGAACAATACGGGTTAGATGGACGTCATTATAGGGGTTCAAGTTGCCCCCTGTTATATCAGACTTCATGGTTCCTCCCCCCATTCCCCCCTTTTTTTCCCTTTCTCTCTCCTCTCTCCCCCTTATTCCTCTTCTTCGTCTCATTCTTTCCTTTCGTGTTTACACCATTATTATTTGGAGTAACCTAGCTTCTCTTGTTTGGGTCGCTCTCTTTCAGCGGATACTTCATATGTTTTGCCAAAGGTCATACAGTCTCCCTAGATATTGGATTCCTACATCCACCATGGATTTACTTTTCCTTTCAGATTTTGTTGGACTTGATTGGAAATGACGTTTGACCTGAAAGTTCTATTTTTTCGGGACTTGTTGGCTACAGGTCTTGATATACAGTTGTAAATGAGATTTCTTTTTGTACTCAGTAATTATGTTGTTGAATCCTTTGTTACTTGATTGTTCTAAATTTGTTTTCAATTAAAACCAGATTAAACATAAAAACATACCAAGCCAGGCACATGACAAGTCAAAGTTCATGAACATCACAAACACTGATTAAATACAATACAAATATACAGACCATGTTTGTAAAGAATCTACGAATAAACAATAAAAAGAACGATCCAGAGAAATAAAAATGTAAAAACAAGTATTTATATAAAAATGACTAAAAATGATTGTTGACTATTAACCTGTTTTGAAATAAAGCTTTGAAGAATATAGTCTGCCATTCATCTTTATCAGCAATGCAGATTTGGACACATACACCCGATTTCACCAGGATTGGAGGATGGCTGACGTGGTACTGATATTTAAGAAAGGTAACCAGGTAACTGCAAAAAAGGCAAATACAATTCTAGGATGTATCAACAGAAGCATACAGTCTAGATCACGTGAGGTCATTATTGCCCTCTACTCCTCTTTGGTCAGACCTCATCTGGAATACTGTGTCCAGTTTTGGGCACCACATTTTAAAAAAGACATCAACAAACTGGAGCAAGTTCAGAGAAGAGCCACCAGAATGGTGACCGGTCTGCAAACCATGTCCTATGAGGAACGGTTGCAGGATTTGGGAATGTTTAGCTTGCAAAAAAGAAGACTGAGAGGAGACTTAATAGCTGTCTACAAATATCTCAAGGGCTGTCACATTGTAGAAGGATCATCTTTATTCTCATTTGCACAAGGAAAGACTAGAAGCAATGGGAATGAAACTGAATGGGAGGAGACACAGATTAGAGATTAGAAAAAACTTTTTGACAGTTAGGGTGATCAAGGAGTGGAACAGGCTGCCACAAGAGGTGGTAAATTCTCCTTCAATGGAAGTCTTCAAACAGAGGCTGGACAGACATCTGTCTGGGATGATTTAGTGAATCCTGCTTTGAGCAGGGAGTTGGACCAGATGACCCAGGAGGTCCCTTCCAACTCTACCATTCTATGATTCTATGAACTATGTAAGTCTGACATCAGTAGTGTGCAAAGTTTTTAATGGCATTATAACAGATGACCTGCATAGAAATTTTGCAGAGAATAATATAATAACTGACAACCAGCATGGATTCATGAAATACAATTTGTGTCTAACCAACATGTTGGTTTTCTATGTGACAGTAACAGAAAATCTGGATGTTGGTAATGCAGCTGATGTGATTTATCTGGACTTTGCAAAGGCATTTGTTACTGTACCACATAACAGCCTTATACTGAAGCTACAGAAGCAAGGACTGGGGGAAACTATATGCAGATGGGTAAGGAATTGGCTAAGTGACAGGAAACAAAGAGTTGTCATAAATGGTACATTCTCTAAATGGGATATTGTCAGCAGTGGGGACCGCAGGGATCTGTGCTAGGACCAATTCTTTTTAACCTCTATTAATGATCTAGTGCAGGGGTCCCCAACCGCCGGTCCGCGGCCCATTACCGGGCCGTAGCAGTTCTGTTGCCGGGCCGCGGAGCCACGGCACAGAACGCTGTACATACATGGAGCCGGCGGCTGCAGCACTGTAGTGACAGCTACAGCCGCCGGCTTCATTAGACATCGATACTTACCTTCCGTCGCTGCTTCCCTGTCGGCCACGGCAGCTTCCTCCTGGCAGTGCGGTGACGTAGTACCGCTCATTAAGGTAATGAATATGGACGTGACGCCACTCCCATAGGCGTGGCGTCCATATTCATGCCCTTAATGAGCGGTATTACGTCACCGCTGCGCACAGGAGGAAGCTGCAGCAGCGACAGGGATGCAAGGGACCTGCAGCGACGGAGCGAGGAGGGTAAGTATGATGGGGGGGAGGGAAGGGGGAGCGGAGCCATGTATACAGGATGGGAGGGGGAGCGGAGCCATATATACAGGATGGGAGGATGGGAGCAGAGCCATATATACAGGATGGGAGGGTGGGAGCCATGTATACAGGATGGGAGGGGGAGCGGAGCCATGTATACAGGATGGGAGGGGGAGCGGAGCCATATATACAGGATGGGAGGGGGAGCGGAGCCATGTATACAGGATGGAGGGGGAGCGGAGCCATGTATACAGGATGGGAGGGGAGCGGAGCCATATATACAGCATGGGAGGGGGAGCGGAGCCATGTATACAGGATGTGAGGGGGAGCGGAGCCATATATACAGGATGGGAGGGGGAGCGGAGCCATATATACAGGATGGGAGGATGGGAGCGGAGCCATATATACAGGATGGGAGGGTGGGAGCCATGTATACAGAATGGGAGGGGGAGCGGAGCCATGTATACAGGATGGGAGGATGGGAGCGGAGCCATATATACAGGATGGAGGGTGGAAGCCATGTATACAGGATGGGAGGGGGAGCGGAGCCATGTATACAGGATGGGAGGATGGAAGCGGAGCCATATATACAGGATGGGAGGTGGGAGCCATGTATACAGGATGGGAGGGGGAGCGGAGCCATGTATACAGGATGGGAGGGGGAGCGGAGCCATATATATACAGGATGGGAGGGGGAGCGGAGCCATGTATACAGGATGGGAGGGGGAGCGGAGCCATGTATACAGGATGGGAGGGGGAGCGGAGCCATATATACAGGATGGGAGCGGAGCCATATATACAGGATGGGAGGGTGGGAGCCATGTATACAGGAAGGGAGGGGGAGCGGAGCCATGTATACAAGATGGGAGGATGGGAGCGGAGCCATATATACAGGATGGGAGGGTGGGAGCCATGTATACAGGATGGGAGGGGGAGCGGAGCCATGTATACAGGATGGGAGGGGGAGCGGAGCCATATATACAGGATGGGAGCGGAGCCATATATACAGGATGGGAGGATGGGAGCGGAGCCATATATACATGATGGGAGGATGGGAGCGGAGCCATGTATACAGGATGGGAGGGGGAGCGGAGCCATATATACAGGATGGAGCGGAGCCATATATACAGGATGGGAGGGGGAGCGGAGCCATATATACAGGATGGGAGGGGGAGCGGAGCCATGTATACAGGATGGGAGGGGAGCGGAGCCATGTATACAGGATGGAGGATGGGAGCGGAGCCATATATACAGGATGGAGAGGGGAGCGGAGCCATATATACAGGATGGGAGGGGAGCGGAGCCATGTATACAGGATGGGAGGGGGAGCGGAGCCATGTATACAGGATGGGAGGGGGAGCGGAGCCATATATACAGGATGGGAGGATGGGAGCGGAGCCATATATACATGATGGGAGGATGGGAGCGGAGCCATGTATACAGGTGGAAGGGGAGCGGAGCCATATATACAGGATGGGAGCGGAGCCATATGTACAGGATGGGAGGGGGAGCAGAGCCATGTATACAGGATGGGAGGGGGAGCGGAGCCATATATACAGGATGGGAGGGGGAGCGGAGCCATATATACAGGATGGGAGCGGAGCCATATATACAGGATGGGAGGGGGAGTGGAGCCATATATACAGGATGGGAGGGGACGGAGCCATATATACAGGATGGGAGCGGAGCCATATATACAGGATGGGAGGGGGAGCGAGCCATGTATACAGGATGGGAGGGGGAGCGGAGCCATGTATACAGGATGGGAGGGGAGCAGAGCCAATGTATACAGGATGGGAGGGGGAGCGGAGCCATGTATACAGGATGGGAGGGGGAGCGGAGCCATATATACAGGATGGGAGCGGAGCCATATATACAGGATGGGAGGGGGAGCGGAGCCATAGTATACAGGATGGGAGCGGAGCCATATATACATGATGGGAGGATGGGAGCGGAGCCATGTAATACAGGATGGGAGGGGGAGCGGAGCCATATATACAGGATGGGAGCGGAGCCATATATACAGGATGGGAGGGGGAGCGGAGCCATATATACAGGATGGGAGGGGGAGCGGAGCCATGTATACAGGATGGGAGGGGGAGCGGAGCCATGTATACAGGATGGGAGGATGGGAGCGGAGCCATATATACAGGATGGGAGGGGGAGCGGAGCCATATATACAGGATGGGAGGGGGAGCGGAGCCATGTATACAGGATGGGAGGGGAGCGGAGCCATGTATACAGGATGGGAGGGGGAGCGGAGCCATATATACAGGATGGGAGGATGGGAGCGGAGCCATATATACATGATGGGAGGATGGGAGCGGAGCCATGTATACAGGATGGAAGGGGAGCGGAGCCATATATACAGGATGGGAGCGGAGCCATATGTACAGGATGGGAGGGGGAGCAGAGCCATGTATACAGGATGGGAGGGGGAGCGGAGCCATATATACAGGATGGGAGGGGGAGCGGAGCCATATATACAGGATGGGAGCGGAGCCATATATACAGGATGGGAGGGGAGTGGAGCCATATATACAGGATGGGAGGGGGAGCGGAGCCATATATACAGGATGGGAGCGGAGCCATATATACAGGATGGGAGGGGGAGCGGAGCCATGTATACAGGATGGGAGGGGGAGCGGAGCCATGTATACAGGATGGAGGGGGAGCAGAGCCATGTATACAGGATGGGAGGGGGAGCGGAGCCATGTATACAGGATGGGAGGGGGAGCGGAGCCATATATACAGGATGGGAGCGGAGCCATATATACAGGATGGAGGGGGAGCGGAGCCATATATACAGGATGGGAGCGGAGCCATATATACATGATGGGAGGATGGGAGCGGAGCCATGTATACAGGATGGGAGGGGAGCGGAGCCATATATACAGGATGGGAGCGGAGCCATATATACAGGATGGGAGGGGGAGCGGAGCCATATATACAGGATGGGAGGGGGAGCGGAGCCATGTATACAGGATGGGAGGGGGAGCGGAGCCATGTATACAGGATGGGAGGATGGGAGCGGAGCCATATATACAGGATGGGGGGGGAGCGGAGCCATATATACAGGATGGGAGGGGGAGCGGAGCCATGTATACAGGATGGGAGGGGGAGCGGAGCCATGTATACAGGATGGGAGGGGGAGCGGAGCCATATATACAGGATGGGAGGATGGGAGCGGAGCCATATATACATGATGGGAGGATGGGAGCGGAGCCATGTATACAGGATGGAAGGGGAGCGGAGCCATATATACAGGATGGGAGCGGAGCCATATATACAGGATGGGAGGGGGAGCAGAGCCATGTATACAGGATGGGAGGGGGAGCGGAGCCATATATACAGGATGGGAGGGGGAGCGGAGCCATATATACAGGATGGGAGCGGAGCCATATATACAGGATGGGAGGGGGAGTGGAGCCATATATACAGGATGGGAGGGGAGCGGAGCCATATATACAGGATGGGAGGGTGGAAGCCATATATACAGGATGGGAGGGGGAGCGGAGCCATGTATACAGGATGGGAGGGGGAGCGGAGCCATGTATACAGGATGGGAGCGGAGCCATATATACATGATGGGAGGATGGGAGCGGAGCCATGTATACAGGATGGGAGGGGGAGCGGAGCCATATATACAGGATGGGAGCGGAGCCATATATACAGGATGGAGGGGAGCGGAGCCATATATACAGGATGGGAGGGGGAGCGGAGCCATGTATACAGGATGGGAGGGGGAGCGGAGCCATGTATACAGGATGGGAGGATGGGAGCGGAGCCATATATACAGGATGGGAGGGGGAGCGGAGCCATATATACAGGATGGGAGGGGGAGCGGAGCCATGTATACAGGATGGGAGGGGGAGCGGAGCCATGTATACAGGATGGGAGGGGGAGCGGAGCCATATATACAGGATGGGAGGATGGGAGCGGAGCCATATATACATGATGGGAGAATGGGAGCGGAGCCATGTATACAGGATGGAAGGGGAGCGGAGCCATATATACAGGATGGGAGCGGAGCCATATATACAGGATGGGAGGGGGAGCAGAGCCATGTATACAGGATGGGAGGGGGAGCGGAGCCATATATACAGGATGGGAGGGGGAGCGGAGCCATATATACAGGATGGGAGCGGAGCCATATATACAGGATGGGAGGGGGAGTGGAGCCATATATACAGGATGGGAGGGGGAGCGGAGCCATATATACAGGATGGGAGCGGAGCCATATATACAGGATGGGAGGGGGAGCGGAGCCATGTATACAGGATGGGAGGGGGAGCGGAGCCATGTATACAGGATGGGAGGGGAGCAGAGCCATGTATACAGGATGGGAGGGGGAGCAGAGCCATGTATACAGGATGGGAGGGGGAGCGGAGCCATGTATACAGGATGGGAGGGTGGGAGCGGAGCCATATATACAAGGGTGGGAGCAGAGCCATGTATACAGGATGGGAGGTTGGGAACGGAGCCATGTATACAGGATGGGAGGTTGGGAGCGGAGCCATGTATACAGGATGGGAGGGTGGGAGCGGAGCCATATAAACAAGGGTGGGAGGGTGGGAGCGGAGCCATATAAACAAGGGTGGGAGCGGAGCCATGCATACAAGGGTGGGAGCGGAGCCTTGTATACAAGGGAGTCACATTCACATTATAAATGTTATAATTAAATGATGAGTATGCACTACTACTAAACTACAACCCCGTCCATAGCCCCGCCCCCTTATGAACAAGCCCCCACCCATGCCACACCTCCATCCCCGCCCTGCCGGGCCCTGGAAGAATGGTCTTTCTTGAAGCCGGTCCCTGGTGCAAAAAAGGTTGGGGACCACTGATCTAGTGGATGGGATTGAGAGTAAAGTATCAGTCTTTGCTGATGACACCAAACTATGTAGAATATTAAAATCTGACCTTGATATTACAATATTTTAATACGATTTTGATAAG
The DNA here is from genome assembly GCA_033576555.1 of Oophaga sylvatica. Lineage (NCBI taxonomy): Eukaryota > Metazoa > Chordata > Amphibia > Anura > Dendrobatidae > Oophaga > Oophaga sylvatica. The sequence goes on from JARQOD010000003.1 coordinate 199,833,924, forward strand.
ATAATTTGAAAACACTTGGCAAATGAGGTTTAATGTAGATAATTATAGAGTAATGCACCTATGACGGAGTAATACTATTGCTGGATATACATTAAATGGAACCATACTTGGGACTACAGAACAGGAGAAGGAGTTGGGTATTCTGGTTACAGGAAAGCTGAGCAGCAGTGCTCAATGCCAAGCAGCAGGTGCAAAAGCAACAAGATTTTAGGATGTATAAAATTCTGCAATCCCAATGTATTGTTAACCCTTTATAAGTCACTGGTGAGGCCACTTCTAGAATATGGGATCCAATATTGGGCTTCACATTTTAAAAAGGATATTCAGAAGTTATAGTCAGTTTAACATTGGGCAACTAGATTATTACAAGGAACTACAAAAACGTCCAAAAACATATCAAATATAAATGTAGACCTTCAAGTCAGAAAGACATTGATTCCCATTACAATCATAGAGTGGGGTGTGTTAGAAATACATACAGCCTAGAGAATGGATACCAAGTATCGAAACACACCACTAAGAAAAGATACATTAAAAAAAAAAGTAATTTTATTCAGAAAAATATACAGTACAAAAAGATAAAAAATGTCATGAATCACAGGTAATATGAAACGTGTGCATGTGTGAAGAGATAAACAAGAGGAAAAGTTACTCAAGCAAGATAAGAGTGGTAAGGTGGAATAGTAACAGGCTATGGGTTGGAAGGTACCAAGTCTATCATATAGGCCTATCCTGAGGCACAAAGAAATATTAGTTTGGAGTATAACGTGCTTAGTGCAAAAGTATTGAGACAATACAGGACATGATTGATAAATTCAAACCATACCCATATTGCAGTATACTGCCCATCCACAATGCCACAAAGGCCACGACGCACGTTTCATGGATATGCCTTCTCAAGGGGAGTATGTGTCCCATCTTACCCCATCCAGTTTTTATATGGTCTGGTCAGGAATAGAGCGAATCCTATGCTGTGTGTGTCACCACTGCCCCCTGGTCCCAGATGCATTGAATTCAGGCACTCAGCTCCGGCGTGTGTGGAGGAAATCCTCTATGACGTCATATACACAGGCCGGTAGTTAAAAGGGGCCCTTAACAATGCAGGGACTGCAGGCACAGTGCGCACGTGCATCGCCATTTTCCTGAAGCCGGATGATCCTCTAGAATCATATAACCGGCATATTGCGCATTTTTTAGAAGCCCGTTGGCCACAGCCATTTTGGATTGTGCAGTTATAACGCTTAATCAGGAAAACAAGAAAAAGAAGAAAGAAGAATAAGTGATGTACTCGGTATACAAAGGGGATCTCAACAATTAGAGGTACATATAAACCAAGAGTAAAGGAGATAATTGTGTACGTGAAAAGAAAATAGGAAATGCAGAAAAAATTCTGCAAAAGAACATCATAACTCAATGGTAAGAAATTATACACAGAAAAGAACAATTATATAAATGACAAGCGCCAAAACAGTGATAAGATATACAATAAAAATATAACACCATTGATAATAAGAAAGTTACTCATTATGAGACCAATTGTGGACATTAATCCCGACTTGCTGATGTGAAGGTTCATAATATAAGTAAGAGTCCCCGTTTATTCAGCTGCTAACCCCTCGTTTGTCAGAAGATCCCAAATTTCTGAATACTGACAAGGCCACTCAAAAAAGCAGGATGAGTGTAAGTTACTAGAATAAAAAAACAATACAACACAAATTAGTGGACAGACACAAAAAAACACAATTTAAAAAACAGAGACTACAAAAATGGAGCAAAACATAATTTCTCATTAAGTCCTATAAGGGACATAGTGCCCAGGTCAACAATCCATCTAGTTTCAGATTGTGCCAGGGTTTTGTTTCAAATTGCCCCCCCCTGATACCTCCATATACTCTGTCAATGCCTTTGATTTTTAGACCCCGAGGATCAGATTTATGGTATTGTCTAAAATGTCTGGGCAAAGTCTTCAGCAGTGAAGGATCGTCCACCTCTCCCGCCACAAGAATGTCACGGACGTGCTCCCTTGTTCTGACACGCAACTCTCTAGATGTTAAGCCAATATATATCTTTGAACAGGGGCATTGGGCGTAATAAATAGCATAGGAATTGGTACATGAAATATAGGGAGTGATATTAAATTCACGAGTTCCATCAGCCGAGCAAAATTACTTAGCTTGTTGGATATTATTGTGGTTACAGGCCATGCAATTACCACATGGGTAACAACCCCACCTTTGTTTTTTAATTCCAAAAGGATTTGTTATGGAGGCCACATAGTGACTCCTCACCAAGTGGTCCTTGAGATTTTTGCCCCTCCTAGCTGTCATGAGAGGCATCTCCGAAATTTCTTTTTTAAGTGTGGGGGTCTGTTTTTAAAACTAACCAATGTTTATTCAAAATTTGACGAATTGTATACCACTCACAGTTGAAAGTAGTAATGAATCTAAAAAAAAAAAACAAAAACCAGCGAGAAGGTTAATGAAGACTGCTAAGTCGAAACGCGTCATCTGTTTTTGAAGTGTTTTTTCCCATGCCCGGCAATCCTGTGCCACTTATGTTTTAACCTAATGGATTAAAGGTTATCTTTTAGACTGCAACTTTCTCGCTGTTTTTTTTTTTTTTCTCTTCCCAAGTACTTTTGCTCCATGGAACCATGCTGAGCACCAGCTGTCTAATGAAGATTTCACAGAAGGGTGAGCTGACTATATATATTTTTTGTTAGTAATGAATCTAGTTTGAAAATCTCCCTTCTTGTTATTATTAGATGGAATGAGCAATTTCTCTCGCAAAGTATGTTTGGCTCTCTGATACCCATTTTTTATAGGTCTCTGACTATATCCCTTGTCCAAAAAACAATTCCTAAGATCCTTAGCCTGTAACTCAAATCTATCTGGTGTAGAGCATGTACGTTTTGCCCTTAAAAACTGGCCTATAGGAATGGCCTTAATAGTCGAGAATGCGTGTGCAGAAGAGGAGTGCAGCACCGAATTAACTGATGTCTCCTTGCGATGGATATCAGTCTGGACAGACCCCTGATTGTCAACCGATAATACAATATCCAAAAAATCGATGTTTTCCTTATGTCATTTATAAGTCAATTTGATGTTGTAAATGTTTTTATTAACTCCTTTCTGACATTGGACGTACTATCTCGCAACTATGCTGATTACGGCCAGGTGTCAGCTGTTTCTCACAGCTGACACCCAGCACTAAGTGCCAGGAGCGGTCACAGACTGCTCCCGATACTTTAACCTCCTGCACACTGCGATCAAACATGATCGCAGCATTCCGGGAGCAGGCAGAGGGGCTGTCAGCTCTGACAGCCCCTCTGCCTTTGGATCGGAGACCCCACATCGTGACGCGGGGTCCCGATCGCTCCCGTGGTAACCCAATGTAGTCATGACGACATTCAGGTTACCAGAGCTCAGAGACTTCCTGTCATGCGCAGTGCATATCAGGAAGTCTCTGAGGTCAGTATGCAAAGAGTGCAGCGCTGACAGCTTATATAAACGAGCTGCCATACAGCTCCATCACCGGAAAAATAAAACAGTTATAGCTCTCAGAATAAAGTGATCCAAAAATAATTAGTTTTTATATAGTTTTTATTGTATAAAAGCGCCAAAACATAAAAAAATATATATAAATGAGATATCACTGTAATCGTACTGACCTGAAGAATAAATAATGATACTTGCTTTACATTCATATGACTTTGCAGGAACAAAATCGGACCGATTATAAAATCGCTAGTGTGACTCCAGCCTTAAAATGATACCTGGATGGTGAAATCTGTCTTGTGATTGTTGTTTAATCTGTATTTGTAGTTTTTAGTTAATGATATACTCGTGCTCCGGGGCGGCCTGTGGGAGGTCTTTATGCTGTGCTCTGCTTAAATATTCATCTGTATGGCTTAGGACATGTTACTGGTCCCTCTCTGACCTGCCCCTATTTTACATACTGCATAGAATATTGTTAATAGTGTTGATAATTCATAGAATATTGTTGGCTTGCCGATAGATACTACTGCGCAAGAGCTGCCACTGGTGTCATCTCGCTGGATGTAACTTTTTTTTCTAAGCCTTACAATAGCCAACAATATTATATGAAGTCTCGACAATATTATGAACACTATTATATGCATTATGTAAAATAGGGGGCTGATCAGTGACGGATCAGTGACCTGTCATAAGCCATACAGATGCATATGTAAGCAGAGCTCTACATAAAGCCCCCCGACAGGCCGCTCCGAGCACCAGAATCTGATTAACTGAAAACTGCAGATAAAGATTAAACAACAACCACAAGATGGATTTCATCAACCCAGGTATCATTTTAAGGCCGGGATCACACATGCGAGGAAATCATCCGATGCTCGCATGTGAAATCCCAGCTCTGGCACCGGCACTCGGGAGTGGAGCGAGCGGCTGCATATAAATACATGCAGCCGCACACTCCACTCCGGAGTGCTGGCGCCAGAGCTGGGATTTCACATGCGAGCATTGGACGATTTCCTCGCATGTGTGATCCCGGCCTAATCAGTATAACGGCGCCGACCTGACACTGTCTGTAGACTACTGTGCACAATCCTGCTGACAAGTTCCCTTTTTAACCCCTTAGCTACATGCACCGTACTAGTACTACACATGTCACTTCTCTCCCTTTGATGTGGGCTCCAGTAGTGAGCCCACAACTTTACTAGCACGCTATTAACCCGTTAAATGCTGCTGTCAAACTCTGACAGCAGCATTTAACGTGTGCTTCCACCCATCTGGCCGGAAATCCGCCCATCGGTGATCGCGGGTCACTGATGGGTTGGTATGACAACCAGAGGTCTCCTGGAGACCTCTATGGTTGTCACTGCCGGCTTGCTGTGAAAAATATAAAAAAAAAAAAAATTAAAGTTTAAATCACCCCCCTTTCATCCCATTCAAAAAAAAAAAATCAAACACACATATTTGGCATCGTCGCGTTCAGAATCGCCCGATCAAAAAAAATAAGGATTAACCTGATCGCTAAATAGCGTAGTGACAAAAAAAGTAAAAACGCCAGAATTACAATTTTGGTCACCATGACATTGCATTAACCCCTTCACCCCCAAGGGTGGTTTGCACGTTAATGACCGGGCCAATTTTTACAATTCTGACCACTGTCTCTTTATGAGGTTATAACTCTGGAACGCTTCAACGGATC
>JARQOD010000003.1:199839213-199899682 GCA_033576555.1 Oophaga sylvatica
AATACACAGCTACTCAGCAGTAAAATATCACATGAACTGAGCAAATGAACAAATACACAAAGAGAACAGAGACCACCACAAGCCCCCAAATGGGACCCGGCTGAACTCAAAAGCAAGGCAGCAAAAAACAAGGAAAATCACACCACAGAAAAAAAAAAAAAAAACCCACAAAGTAACTTATCTGATGATAGCAGGAGACAGCAGAAAAGCAAGCTGAATTCTAACCTAGACCAGGAAGTAACAATTGATCACCAGTGAGGATCATGGGAGGTCAGCTCACTTATATCAGGCCAGTCTGTCCCACCTGACAACCATTCATCCATTGCAGGTGGTGGACTTCTGCCGTTTAACACAGGTTCAATACCCTTAGCAACCACCAGAGGGAGCCTCAGCTCCGAAGTCGTCTCTAACACGTTCACAACAGGTTCCCATGTAAACTAGCCAGTAAACGCTAAGCAAACATCTGTGAGCCCACGCAATTTTTTTTTACATTTCTTTTTGAAAAGTAAACATCTTGCTTTTCACGCAAAGTTCGTGTGTGTGTCTTATTTATTTATATATGTGTATATATATATATATATATATATATATATATATATATATATACACATACACACTGCTCAAAAAAATAAAGGGAACACTTAAACAACGTGTGCACGTAGCCTTACAATTCTGACTACTGTCACTTTATGAGGTAATAACTCTGGAATGCTTCAATGGACCACATCTCATTACCAATGCTTTCTGGCTGATGTTTTGGTCACTTTTGAAAGTTGGTTGTGCTTTCACACTTGTGATACCATAAGAAGGACTCTACAACCCACACAAGTGGCTCAGGTATTGCAGCTCATCCAGAATGGCACATCAATGCGAGCTGTGGCAAGAAGGTTTGCTGTGTCTGTCAGCGTAGTGTCCAGAGGCTGGAGGCGCTACCAGGAGACAGGCCAGTACACCAGGAGACGTGGAGGGGGCCGTAGGAGGGCAACAACACAGCAGCAGGACCGCTACCTCCACCTTTGTGCAAGGAGGAACAGGAGGAGCACTGCCAGAGCCCTGCAAAATGACCTCCAGCAGGCCACAAATGTGCATGTGTCTGCATAAATGGTTAGAAACTGACTCCATGAGGATGATCTGAGTGCCTGACGTCCACAGATGGGGGCTGTGCTCACAGCCCAACACTGTGCAGGACACTTGGCATTTGCCACAGAACACCAGGATTGGCAAATTCGCCACTGGCGCCCTGTGGTCTTCACAGATGAAAGCAGGTTCACACTGAGCACCTGTAACAGACGTGACAGAGTCTGGAGACGCCGTGGAGAGCGATCTGCTGCCTGCAACATCTTTCAGCATGACCGGTTTGGCAGTGGGTCAGTAATGGTGTGGGGTGGCATTTCTTTGGAGGGCGGCACAGCCCTCCATGTGCTCGCCAGAGGTAGCCTGACTGCCATTAGGTACCGAGATGAGATCCTCAGACCCCTTGTGAGACCATATGCTGGTGCGGTTGGCCCTGGGTTGCTCCTAATGCAGGACAATGTCAGACCTCATGTGGCTGGAGTGTGTGAGCAGTTCCTGCAAGATGAAGACATTGAAGCTATGGACTGGCCCGCCCATTCCCCAGACCTGAATCTGATTGAGCACATCTGGGACATCTTGACTCGCTCCATCAACCAACGTCACGTTGCACCACAGACTGTCCAGGACTTGGCGGATGATTTAGTCCAGGTCCGGGAGGTGATCACTCAGGAGACCATCTGTCGCCTAATCAGGAGCATGCCCAGGCGTTGTAGGGAGGTCATATAGGCACAGGGAGGTCATATAGGCACGTGGAGGCCACACACACTACTGAGCATCATTTTGACTTGTTTTAAGGACATTACATTCCACTTTAATTTTGTAAGTGACTCCAAATCCAGGCCTCCATTGGTTAATAAATTTGATTTCCATTGATGATTTTTGTGTGATTTTGTTGTCAGCACATTCAACTTTGTACAGAACAAAGAATTCAATGAGAATATTTCATTCATTCAGATCTAGGATGTGTTATTTGAGTGTGCCCTTTATTTTTTGAGCAGTGTATATATATATACCCATTCTCCAGACCTGAACCCCATTTAAAACCTCTGGAATATGATCAAGAGGATGATGGATAGTCACAAGCCATCAAACAAAGAAGAACTGCTTAAATTTTTGCGACAGAAGCAGTGTGAAAGACTGGTGTCAAGCATGCCAAGACGCATGAAAGCTGTTTTTAAAAATCATGGTTATTCCACAAAATATTGATTTCAGAACTCTTCCTGAGTTAAAACACTAGTATTGTTGTTTCTAAATTATTATGAACTTGTTTTCTTTGCATTATTTGAGGTCTGAAACACAGGGTTTTTTTTTACTTTTGACCATTTTTCTTTGTCAGAAAAAAATACAAAATTTAATGTTTGGAAATTCTGTGACATGTTGTCAGAAGTTTATAGGCTAAAAGAATAATTTACATATTACTCAAAAATTTACCTATAAAGAGAAAAATCAGACAAAATGAACATTTGAAAGTGGTCTCTTAATATAATATATACAGCTCTGGCAAAAATTAACTTATATTTGTTTTGTGTGTGTAAACATTATATTTGAACATGGTATTTAATGATATTATGGTCTTCAATGATGAATGTACAGTCATGGACAAAAGTTTTGAGAATGACACAAATATTAATGTTTACAAAGTCTACTGCTTCACTTTTTCTAATGGCAATTTGCATATACTCCAGAATGTTATAAAGAGTGATCAGCTTAACAGCAATTACTTGCAAAGTCAATATTTGGCTAGAAAATGAACTTTATCCCCAAAACACATTTCAACATCATTGCAGCCCTGCCTTAAAAGGACCAGCTAACCTCTTTTCAGTGATTGCTCCATTAACGCAGGTGTGGGTGTTGATGAGGACATGGCTGGAGATCAATCTGTCATGATTAAGTAAGAATGACACCACTGGACACTTTAAAAGGAGGCTGGTGCTTGGCATCATTGTTTCTCTTCTGTTAACCATGGTTATCTCTAAAGAAACACGTGCAGTCATCATTGCAATGCACAAAAATGGCCTAACAGGGAAGAGTATCGCAGCTAGAAAGATTGCACCTCAGTCAACAATCTATCGCATCATCAAGAACTTCAAGGAGAGAGGTTCCATTGTTGCCAAAAAGGCTCCAGGGCGCCCAAGAAAGACCAGCAAGCGCCAGGACCGTCTCTTAAAAGTGTTTCAGCTGCGGGATCGGGCTACCAGCAGTGCAGAGCTTGCTCAGGAATGGCAGCAGGCAGGTGTGAGTGCATCTGCACGCACTGTGAGGCGGAGACTCTTGGAGCAAGGCCTGGTCTCAAGGAGGGCAGCAAAGAAGCCACTTCTCTCCAGAAAAACATCATGGACAGACTGATATTCTGCAAAAGGTACAGGCAGTGGACTGCTGAGGACTTGCTGTAAAGTTATTTTCTCTGATGAATCCCCTTTTCGATTGTTTGGGACATCAGGAAAACGCCTCATTCGGAGAAGACAAGGTGAGCGCTACCACCAGTCTTGTCTCATGCCAACTGTTAAGCATCCTGAAACCATTCATGTGTGGGGTTGCTTCTCAGCCAAGGGAATCGGTTCTCTCACAGTCTTGCCTAAAAACACAGCCATGAATAAAGAATGGTACCAGAATGTCCTCCAAGAGCAACTTCTCCCAACCCTCCAAGAGCAGTTTGGCGATCAACAATGCCTTTTCCAGCATGATGGAGCACCTTGCCATAAAGCAAAGGTGATAACTAAATGGCTCAGGGAACAAAACAGAGATTTTGGGTCCATGGCCTGGAAACTCCCCAGATCTTAATCCCATTGAGAACTTGTGGTCAATCATCAAAAGTAGGGTGGACAAACAAAAACCTAAAAATTCTGACAAAATGAAAGCATTGATTGTGCAAGAATGGACTGCTATCAGTCAGGATTTGGTCCAAAAGTTGATTGAGAGCATGCCAGGGAGAATTGCAGAGGTCCTGAAGAAGAAGGGTCAACACTGCAAATATTGACTTGCTGCATTAACTCATTCTAACTGTCAATATAAGCTTTTGTTACTCATATGTTTGCAATTATATTTCTGTCTGTGATAAAAACATCTGTCAAACACACATAAAAACTAGAGGGCAGCAGATCATGTGAAAATATAATATTTGTGTCATTCTCAAAACTTTTGGCCACGACTGTAAAAGAAGAGGTTGGCAAGGAAATTACATCACAATTCTTTTTTTTATTTGTTAAATAATATATCTTTATTTAGCTTGCAAATCCGCAGACAAAAAGAGAAAACCGCAATGTGTCGACCCGCCACCACAATTGTGGGTTACCAGGGCAATGGGGTACTCAGAGCCGAGCCCATGGAAGTCTATGGGGATTTGTCACAGGTAGCGGTGGCTCGGTCTGTGGCCCTGGCGGTCTGGCGTATGTTGGGGAAATATTTACAGGGGATAGATATATTTACAGTTCGTGACGCCACCTGTAGTCTTCTGGTAATTTGTACCAGCGCTGCTGTAGATCTCTGAGGGGATGGTGAGGCAGCTAGATGTCAGGTCCCCTACAGGTGGGACTGGTCCCTCAAAGTCTATGAAGTTAGTGAAGTCGGGTGCAGATAAATAACACAGTCTCACACGGTCAGCGTCTTTCCATACCTTTACTTGTAAGATGTTCAGGCAGGTCCCAGGGAGGCTGATCCAAGGAGAATGTATTTTGAGATAGCAGCTGGACAAGTTAGGGGCCTCCTTCACTTTCAACACGATGAGTACAACCAGCCTGAAGCGTAGTTCCCTCCATAACTCCAGCTATTCCATAGCTGTACCGCCCAGTCAGTTTTGTGGTAGGAGCCTTCCTGTGAGAGAGCTGAATTCCTATCTTGTCCTGCAGAGACTCAAGGTCCTCACTCCCCCTGACCCCAGTTACGTACTGACTATTTGGGGCTGTTTGCCGCGACCTAAGGTCCGGTAAATCTCTGGTTTTCTTACCACTATGCTTGAAGCTAATAGTGATCCTTCGGTCCCCAGTGACCGGTTACAATGTGCAGGACTTCTTCAATCCAAAAGCACTTTTCAAATATTCCTTTCCACTGTGCCTTTCGCCTTGTCCTCGCTGGTAGCATAAACACTCACACTTGCAAAAAGTCATATAATCACTTCCTTCTTCTCTTCCTTTAGAGTTAGTTCCAGACTCTCAGTTATCCACTAGGCAGGAGCACGTCTCTGAACCTTTCACTGTCCTTGGGACAGGTGACTGAAGTATTTCTGTACTAAGCTCTTCTTTCTTAATCAGTGTCTTCAAGTGAGGTACAGCTCTGACCAGGCTGAGGTGATCTATATCTCGCCCTTACTGGCCTCCACTTGCTGAACTGCTGCAGAACCAGGCTGGACTGCTTCCTCCCTCCAGATCCCAGCTAGACCCCACACGTCTGCTCTGTCCGAAGACAGGAAACTGACTACTCTAATCACTCAACCAATACACACTGACCACTCCCTCACAAGTGACTACACTACCCTAAGGGTGTGTCTAGTGTATGTTGAGTGAATGGGTATTGAGCATTAAACTGCTATCTCTCCACACACTCTCCAGGGTACTGCGTGTGCCTAACACCAGGGCTACACAGCAAGAAAATCTGCATCAAATCCGCATCAAAACTGCGCAGATTTTCAACTGCGTTTTCTGCCAAGAGAGGAAGAATCGGCTCAGATTTTTACAAGAGCAAATCCGCAACATGTGCACATACCCTAAAAATTGGCCTGGTCATTAACGTGCAAACCACCTTTGGAGGTAAAGGGGTTAAAACTGTATATAAATAGACTTCTTGTCTCCGGAAAGCACCTCTCTGCTGGATGAATTTCTGTTATGGTCAATGTTAAAAAGTAAATGCAGTAGAATGCAGCAGGACCATTCATCAATGAAAGCAGGAATGCCCAAAAGAAAGCAGACACTCCAAACTCCAAAAGAATAACACTCACAAGACCCCAAACAATTAGAATTGGCAAGCGCTGATAGTAGATGGGCTTTCCCACACAAATCTGACTCACTATCAGGTCCTTCTGTGTTAGACAGTGTTTGGCTTCCCCCTGGTGAACAGAAACAGCCACAACGCTAGGGCTTGAGGAGCGGAGTTATACTGGTACATAATCTGTGTATGAGGAGAGCTGTAGTGCAGTGCAGCTGGAAAGGCGAGGGACCTGACAGTGACGCAGATCTGTGTGTGAGTGTCCATCCACCATTGGCCTTTGCCAACTCTAATTCTTTGGAGTCTGGTGAGTGAAGATGAGCGAATTTGATTGGGTCAGGGTTTATTCGGCAAGCTATAGCGCTTACCGAATAAGTTGCAGAGGGAGCCCGGCTTCCTGGATCGGCTCTGCAACTGCAGCCCCAATCAAGTTCCAAAGAAATTCAAGCTATCCTGCAGGCTCACTATGCATCAGTGTCAGTGAGCCGCCCAGCCAGGGCTGTGGGGTACTCGGACCCGAGCCCGTTGATCTCTATGGGGGATGTCACGGTGGCCACGGCTCGGTCCGTGGCCCTGGGCGCTCACCCTCAAAAAGGGGATAATGTCAGTGAATCGTGATACCACCTGTGCAGCTTAGGTGGTATCGCTCCCTACAGGTGGAGCGAGCCTTCAGGGCAGCGTAAGAGTAGGGATGCAGGACAGGGGAACCCAGCTGGGTAAGAACAAGAATGGGAGAACACACAAGTCACTTCTGTACCTTTACTGGAGTTAGTGCAGGAACATCCCGGAGCACCGTAGGGTGAAGAGTGCACGTCCGGATTCTCCCCAGTGAGCAGCTATAGGGCCTCCTGTTTCTTGCCTCTCTGTAGTAAGTTTCTGACCTGCCTGTAGCTAGGCCTAACTTTGTCTCTGTTCAGCACCGGCTTACTTTGTGGTAGGGCCTTCTCCTGGAGTACACACTCCCTGCTTGTAGGGCCTCCGTGTCCTCTGGCTCTGTTACGTATCAGCTCTTGGGTGCTCCTGGGACCTGTAGTCCTCCAGGAATTCCGGTTGTCTCCTACTGGGTCGTAGAGATCCCTGTAAGCTCGGACCCGGTGTCCGGTATGTGCTTTCTGGGGTGAGCTGGTAAAGCTCCTCTGCCCCAACTCTACTCTCTCCTCTAACCTTCGGCCTACTCGGGCCCTCACTAGGCTATACACACTGGCAGTTAGCTGGCTGCCTCTTCTGCCGCTCTCTAGAGCGTCGGCACGCTCCTAGCTCGCTGACTTGAGCTATTGTGTCTCACACTGCAGACTGACCTGTTTCTGTGTCTCAGAGTGTTCTGTTCAGAGTCTAGAGTGGACTGACTTCCTGCCTTCTCCCTCCTTTTTATCTACCTATACAGGCTCCCTCTGGTGGTCTGAGGAAGGGAGAAGGTGTGTGAGTGCTCTGAGGGCCTCTTGTGGATGAATCCTTCAATGCACCCTTCTAGGATCTGTGGCTCCAAGCACAGCTGGGCTCCACATTCCCCCCTAGCAAAGTTCAGCACTCCCGGGCTGAAGTACATTTTTGTTCCAAACATAACAATAAACAATCTTACCTTTATGGGAGGTGAGGACACTTGAACGTTGCATAAAAGGTAAATAACTATATACATATATATATTGCAAAAGCAGTAAGAAAATGAGCAACCAGAAAGTCCAAGTCTCTTTCAGAAAGGTTACTCAAAAGGGAAGCACTTGAGGAGTGCAACTATATACACTTAAAGTATTTGGGCTGCACATAGTCCTCAGCCACTGAGTCCTTGGTTACCCAAAGGGTAGTAGAAAAGCAATTGAGCAAGTGTCCATATCACTTGGATTGTCCATTGGGGGAAAATATAAAGTAGTAAGCAGGTATGTCAATGAACACATGGAAATAACAAGATAATACAGTAATATACAATACCCAGGGGTAACTATCTACATCTGTCAGAGGTTTGACTATTCTCTATACCTATCAGGGGTTTGACCTCTTGTGCTACGTATTCATCTGCATGGTGCGATTGTCTGTGAGGTATCAGTTACCCTGTCTGCTCTACGTGCGAGTGAGTTGTAAAATTGCCTTAACCTTTCTACGGGACTGGCAAGTGTACCATGGGCTGGGCCATCTGGCTCTGTTTCTGCAGGGGATCCTTCTTCCGGGGATTCTTCTTGAGCAGGCTCTTCTGCAGCACTTACAGGTTCAACTTGCTGTGGAGGTTCTTCTGGCTGTTGGAAGAATTGGAATACTGGGATTATGACTGCTTCTCCGATTCTAGGCCAATCTGCCGGAAAGTCTCCCAATTCAGTATGCATTACTGTTTCTTCAGGTTCCTCCGAGGTGATGAAAGGCACTTCTTCTTGGGGCTTTAGCAGATCTGGACACAACTTCAGGTGGTCCCTAGATACCGTTGCAGTCGTTCTCCCACCATCTTTGCTGATCAAACATGTTTTCCTGTTATCAAACTTTGAATTCAACACAGTGTAGGGCTCTCTCTCCCACTGGTCATCGAGTTTGTGAGTTTTCCTCTTTCTTTTCAGCACGACTTCACCAGGTGTGGAGGGTTCTGCGGGCGCACGCTTGTTGTAGTGAGTCTCCTGCTTGTCCCTCACCAGAGTGAGACTTTCTTCGACGCATGCCTGTACTTTTCTGTACTGCTCCTGTCTGGTCGTGTCCCAGTCCTCAGTAGTCGCATCTGCTTCTGGTTCTACAACACCAAGCTCCAGATCCATGGGCAGCTTTCCTGGTCTTGCCCGCATGAGATAAGCTGGGGTGCAATTGGTGGAACTCACAGGTATGTGATTGTACAGATCTACCAGGTCAGGTAGTAGGTCTGGCCACTGATTTCTCTCCTCAAGTGGTAAGGTCTTCAGCAGGTCGATGACGATGTTGTTCATCTTTTTACAGAGACCATTGGTTTGTGGGTGGTATGGTGTGGTTCTTATCTTTTTACATCCGTACAGATGGCAGAACTCTTTGAACAATTCGGCCTCGAAGGCTGGGCCTTGGTCAGTTAGCACCTGCTCAGGGTATCCATGGGGTCTGCAGAAACACGCTTGGAACATTTTTGCTGCTGTCTCTGCCGTCAGATCTTTGACAGGGGCGACCACCAGGAACCTGGAGTAGTGATCCACCATAGTCAGGGCATAGGAGTATCCTGACCAGCTGGGTGACAACTTGACATGGTCCAGGGCCATGATCTCTAGGGGTCGAGTCGTCTTGATGGGTTGCAGGGGTGCCTTCTGGCTGCTGTAGTCTTTTCTTCTGAGGCCACAGGGTCCACAGTCTCTGCACCATCTCTTAATGGAGCTGCGCATTCCCATCCAGTAGAATCGACACTTCAACAGGTTCTCTAGCTTTTTCCAGCCAAAGTGCCCCGCCTGATCATGGTAGACTTCCAACACGATCTGGATGTCTGTCCTGGGGACTACTATCTGCCATATCATCTCATGGGTTTTTGGATTGACGTACCTCCGGCACAGCTTCTCATGGTAGATAAACAGCCGGCTTCTCTCATTCCACAGCTGCCTTGTTTGTGGAGACGCATCCTTCTCCAAGGAGGAACCTTCTTGAGTTATCAGCTCCTTGATACGACTGACAACCGGATCACTGTCCTGGGTCTCCTTCCAGCTGTGGTGAGGTAAAGGGTTTAACGTCTTACCACGCTGCCTCCTGAAGGCTCGTTGCTCGAGGTTCATCCCATTCCTGTGAAAGGCAGGTAGTTCAATCTCCTCCAGGTCATCCACTGCTTCTTCTGTGTCTGACTGGTGAGTCATCCTGGACAGGGCATCAGCGTTGGCATTCTTGCGGCCCGACCGGTACTTGATTGTGAATTGGTAGTTCGACAGCCAAGCCATACATCGTTGTTCCATGGCTCCCAGCTTGGCTGTTTCAAGATGCGTCAAGGGGTTATTGTCAGTGTAGGCAGTGAACTTGCTGGAGGCTAGGTAGTGCTTGAACCTTTCAGTAATGGCCCTGACCAGCGCCAGGAACTCTAACTTGAAGCTGCTATAGTTGTCGGGGTTCCTTTCGGTCGGCCGGAGCTTCCTGCTTGCATAGGCGATGACTTTCTCTAGGCCATTTTGCTTCTGACTTAAGACAGCTCCCAGTCCTTCATTGCTGGCATCCGTATACAGCAGGAACGGTTGGTTGTAGTCAGGGTAGGCTAGGATCTCGTCACCTGTCAGGATCTCCTTCATTTCTCAAAATGATTCAGCCTGTTCTTTACCCCAGTGGAACGGGGGATTTCTGCTCTTAGGGGACTGTCCTACGAGGAGGTCTTGCAGAGGCGCTGCTTTCTTAGTGTAGTCTTTTACAAACCTCCGGTAGTATCCTGTCAGTCCCAGGAACTGACGTACCTCTTTGTGGTTCTTCGGCTCCGGCCATTTCTGGATGGAAGTGACCTTCTCTGGGTCTGACGCTACTCCCTCCGAACTGACAATGTGTCCCAGGTACTGTACCTTTTGCTTGAGCAGGTGGTACTTTGAGGGCTTCAATTTTCATCCCATACTGGGACAGTGACTCAAATACTTCCGCCAGGTGCTTCAAGTGGTCTTCATACGTTTTCGAGTACACAATCACGTCGTCCAGGTATAGTAACACAGTCTCGAAGTTGAGGTGTCCCAGGCAGCACTCCATCACTCTCTGGAACGTTCCGGGGGCACTGTTGAGTCCAAACGGCATTCTGTCGAACTCACAGAGTCCCATCGGGGTGGTGAAGGCCGTATTTTCTCGATCCTCCTCAGCCACAGCTACTTGCCAGTACCCACTAGTGAGGTCAAGGGTGGAAAAGTAATTAGCAGACTTTAAGGCAGCCAGAGATTCCTCAATACGTGGTAAAGGGTATGCATCTTTATGTGTAATGCGATTTACTTGTCTGTAATCCACACACATTCTCATGCTTCCATCCTTTTCCTGACTAGAAGTAGGGGAGCTGACCAGGGACTACAACTATCCCTTATCACCCCTGCTTCCTTCATGTCATGCAACATCTCCTTGGCTTTCTGGTAGTGTGCTGGAGGTATAGGCCTGTACCGTTCCTTAATGGGGGGGATGGTTGCCTGTGGGGGATGTGATGTTGCACCCCCTTAATCTTTCCAAAGTCAAGTGGGTGTTTGCTGAATACCTGTGCGTATTCCTGGACCACCTGATGTACCCCTTGTTTCTGGTGAGCTGGAGTGGTGTCTGTCCCAACATGGATCTGCTGACACCAATCCTCCACCTGGGTTGTCGGGCTATTAACCTCCACTAGGTCTGGGGAGGTTAAGGACTCCATTGTGTGAATGGAGTTATCTACAGCATGTAACTTGGCAACAGTGGCATAATGTGGTAATTTGACTTCATCTTCCCCCCAGTTGAGAAGACGGACGGGCACCGTCCCATTGCGTACATTCACCACCCCTCTGGCTGTTAAGAGTGTAGGTCTGTGCCCTGAGCAAAGGGGTTCTACTACTGCTTGGTAGCTCTGTCCTTTCAGACCTATTGCTGCTCTACACCAAATAAGCATTTCACTCATTGGGGGAATCACAATGGTTGTCGGGTCTGTTATCCGCACATTACCAATCTCACCATCGGTCAGTTCCACTTGCTGCTGGCACATCAGGGCCCGGATCTCCTTCTGGATCAGTCTCTTCTACCCTGGTCTGGCAACATCGGAGAGCTGTTGGAGTAAAAACACAACCTCCTCCAAACAGTTACCAATAACGTTAGTGCTTAGTACCACATTCAGTCCATTTTCCTCATTGACAGTCTTCACTACAATAAGTCCCTGGTCCTTTAACTCCACCCTCCCCACTTTTACTGCCACATTCTTGGCCCCAAGTAAGTCAAGAGGGAGGCCGTTAGAGGCGTATACTGCAAAGTCGGGTTTGGGGGTTGGAGACTGTCCATGGACCAGTATCTGTTGTAAAGGATATCAGGTATGATGGTTACCTGGGATCCGGTGTCCAGCAGGGCAGGTATTGCGATGCCATCCAGTATGATGGATAGGAAAGGTCTTCCTCCCACAAACCTGCGGTGCCAGTCTGAGGGGCCTGATGAGTCTATTCCTGGATGCTGGCCCTCGGACCCAGGGTTTGCTCGTTTAAAGGACACTGGCGTACGGTGTGACCTTCCTTCTGGCAGCGGTAGCAGACGATCTCTCGGTGAGGATGGCGCTGGTCATTGGTCCTTCCTGGGGGTGGCGTTGTCCTCCTCCAGGGTGGCATTGTCTTCCTCCGGGGTGGCGACGTCCTCCTTCTCCTCCGATTCATCCAGGGGACATCCTCAGGGTAGTCGGCTAGCAGGATCTTTCCTTCTGTCTCCGGTTCCGTCCGCAGTTGCAGGGCACTCATTACAGTGGCCAGGTTTTTGGTCAGCTGGCGCACTTTTGAGCGCAGACAGTCCAGCTCAGTAGGGGGTGCTGCCTGCGCTTTGGCTTCAGCAACCAGCGGGGAAAAGGTGGGTGCTGCTGGCGTTAGAGTAGCCTCATCCTGGTATTGTTGGGTTGCCGTATTTGCTGTTTCCAGGGGTTGCAGTCCCTTTATAGCCATGTCCTTAAGGGCATCAAAGGTAGCATCTGGATGATCCAAGGACCACCAACGCACAGTCCTGCTCTCCGCTTGGGACCTCAGCCCCCGTACAAATTGTTCTTTTAGCATTTTACTCTCATTGGTGACGCTGATTGGATTAACCTGTTTTAGAGCTCGCAGGGCCCCTTGTAAACGGCAGGCATAGTCTCGAACGCTGTCCTCCGGTTTCTGAGAGCATTGGTAGAACCTCATCCGGAGGTCTGCTTCAGTGCAGTCCTCAAAGGCAGTCTGTAACTTTTTGAAAATTCCGGGCACTGATTCCTGGTCTGCGGCCGACGACGTTTCTACTTCTCTCTCCGCAGCACCAGTCAATTGTCCCACAACTACTGCAGCCCTTTGCTTGTCTGACATAGAATACATGTCCAGTATGCTGCATATTTTGCGCTTGAATCCCGACAGGGTGTCTGGCTTGCCGCTGTACTGGGGAAGCCACTTTGCTCCAGGCATGTACGGTAGAGTCAGGGGTACTATAGGGGCTACAGGCCCAGGTAATGGGGCGGCTGCTGCGGCCTGCCTGGCAGCAGTCGATGGCTGACCATCCGGGTTGTCGGCCTGGGACGTGCCGTCGGACGAGAGCTGCGACATCTTGGCGCCCCCCTAGTGAACCGTGGCCTACCTTCCTCTGTAGGCCGCAGCTCCACAGGGCACAGTCTGCTGGTAGGACCTGCGTCACCGACGCTCCCACATCAGAGCGTTCACTGGAGCTCCCTGCCAGGACCTGCTGCCGCGTCAGCGTGTGGGGGCGTGTCCAAAACTCAGCGCGTTTTTTCAGGTACGCCTCCTAGTTTTCCCGCGGTGACGTGGTAATGGCGGACAATCTTCACCACCATACGATATACAGTCTTTTAGTAAAGCGCACAGTAAATCATATATAAACCTCATAAAAATACTCTTTATTAATAAAAACCTTTTGAAAGTTAAACCACCACAAAAAAATTCCAAATAAACACCAAGGTGTGCACACAATCAAACAAAACAAAAAACACTAGGCTGATACCTTCCTAGCAGCGGAGGTTGGCACCCTAGGGGGAACGATGGTTTTGGCGCCCCCGCTCCATGCAGACTGCCCCTAGGTGCCCTATTAAATGCTACGGCCACTAGGGATACCGCTACCCAGATGCTGAAGGGACCCCTGTGACTAAACAATATTCACACCTAATACTAAAAGGACCCTATCCCCATTGTGATATGAAATATAAAATATACTTCGGAGCAGATAAGAGGGCATTTATGATAGTTACCAAATCTATCTTGATTAGTCTTATACCAGATAAAAATATATTTCATGGTAATATGCAATACTCCAAAAAAACTTGATGCTAGAAAATTTCCATTCATTTACTCAATTAGATATTCAACAAATATGGTTAATATTTTTTTTTTTTCTCATAGAGGAGGGTGGAAATTCCCTCAAATACGTAACCATAATTATCATCTCCAATTGGTACAATGACCCCTCCAATTGTCCTAATGTCAATGTAACGTTAGCAAATGAAAAAGAGGATCATTCTCTGATATAGATGGTACTTATCTGCCCATTGCCCCTCATGAAACATCAATGCCGTTAATGAGCAAATATCGTACGCCTGTTTCATATAAAGTCCATTTTTCTTCTGGGTATTGAATGTTTGGGTCAATATATATATATGGGGACTGTTTTTTTTGCGGGTTCTGTTATTCTGTTCCACTGATCTAAGTGGTGGACCCACAGTATGTGGTGGATTATTATATCATCATCTCTCTGATGCCAAAGTATGAGTCCTCTATATAAGGGCAATTGACGTTTGTATAATGAGCTGTATAGAATAATGAGGTGCACTGATTAAGATATACCTATTGATATGTAGGATTGAATATACTCATGAATTTAGTATGCAATAGTGAAGCATTTCGATCAAGATATTTCTATATAAGATATGTAGGATAAAACTTACGTATGAATTGTGTATGCATTATTGATGTATGCTGATATATTGATACTTACCTATTTAAGATATGTAGGCTGAATTAGGAAGGTATGCTGTTCAGTGCAGATATATGCTGCAGGCGAATCTGGAAGAAGCGCTAGCCTATTAAGCGGTACTGAAGAATATTGAATAAATTGTACATTGATACTCACCTATTAAAGAATTATATGTTTATCAATCTGCACATTTGATACTTGGCACCCATATTTATACGTATATGTATATCTGTTGAATTATACACATGTGATCTAAAGGGGGTATAAATCAAATGACGGTAATGTTTCAAGACTGAAGTGTCATCAATTATTTACGTGTCACCTGGGTAAAGCTTCTTGACATGCGCATTATACACCCATTTCTGTTTTAAGCTGATATGCTGGCTATTCAAAACGTAATGGGCGATAGACCGGAAGCTGGTGTATACTAACCCGGATGTCGCCCCTAGACATGCGCAGTGTATGTAGTAACTCTGATCTAATTAACCGCGCTTGTTATCCGGGAGTACAGTATAATGGAGGATACCCCGGAAGTTGATATGTTACCCGGGATACCGTCCTTAGACATGCGCAGTACGATCTCCTCTGATGCCTGAGGTGGGCGGGTATTTTGTCCAGGAACGTAACTGATAGTAAGCCGGAAATGCCCACCCTCTCTGTAAGGTTACGGTCCGATTGACCGTCTATATTTAAGATTATTAAATTTTTGGGAGGACAAGCATTCAGATAATAATAAAGGGCTTCTATAACGGACATTGATTTCCCTTTTCTTTACATACATGTGGTTTGTCAATAGAATTGCTCATGAGGACGTCATCCTGATACCTGGGTACTTCCGGTCCGTGACGCAGGGAGGAGTGTCCCTGGTGGCATTTTTAAACCAGAGAGACTATGTATTGGCGTCTACATCATATTACACCGTGGCACATGGTGTTACTATACCGGGCCTCCTGATGAGCCATGCGGGGCGAAACACGTCGAGGCATTGATGTTTCATGAGGGGCAATGGGCAGATAAGTACCATCTATATCAGAGAATGAGCCTCTTTTTCATTTGCTAACGTTACATTGACATTGGGACAATTGGAGGGGTCATTGTACCCATTGGAGATGATAATTATGGTTACGTATTTGAGGGAATTTCCACCCTCCTCTATGAGAAAAAATATATATATATATTAACCATATTTGTTGAATATCTAATTGAGTAAATGAATGAAAATTTTTTAGCATCAAGTTTTTTTGGAGTATTGCATATTACCATGAAATATATTTTATCTGGTATAAGACTAATCAAGTGGTGAGCTATATGCATTCTCTACTTTGTCTGATATTAATGACACTAAAAAATCTGGTAGATTTGGTAACTATCATAAATGCCCTCTTATCTGCTCCGAAGTATATTTTATATTTCATATCACAATGGGGATAGGGTCCTTTTAGTATTAGGTGTGAATATTGTTTAGTCACAGGGGTCCCTTCAGCATCTGGGTAGCGGTATCCCTAGTGACTGTAGCATTTAATAGGGCACCTAGGGGCAGTCTACGTGGAGCGGGGCGCAAAAAAACATCGTTCCCCCTAGGGTGCCAACCTCCGCTGCTAGGAAGGTATCAGCCTAGGTGATATACTAGGGATGGACAGACTATCCCCGGAGTGTTTTTTGTTTTGTTTGATTGTGTGCACACCTTGGTGTTTATTTGGAATTTTTTTTTTTTGTAGTGGTTTACCTTTCAAAAGGTTTTTATTAATAAAGAGTATTTTTATGAGGTTTATATATGATTTTGGTATCTGAATACCTCTTATATCTGATTTGCTTATTGTAAAGCGCAGAGTACCCGGTGGCAATGGGCACAACTTCTTCCGTTGCCACGGGCACGCGATCCTGTTCGTGACGCCAGTTAGATGAGCCGCCCTGCCAGGGCTGTGGGGTACTCGGACCCGAGCCCGTTGATCTCTATGGAGGATGTCACGGTGGCCACGGCTCGGTCCGTGGCCCTGGGCGCTCACCCTCAAAAAGGGGATAATGTCAGTGAATCGTGACGCCACCTGTGGTGTCTGGTGAGGATCACCAGCGCTGCAGCAGTCCACTGAGGCCGGTGTTGTGGCAGCTTAGGTGGTATCGCTCCCCACAGGTGGAGCGGGCCTTCAGGGCAGCATAAGAGTAGGGATGCAGGACAGAGGGAACCCAGCCGGGTAAGAGCAGGAATGGGAGAACACACAAGTCACTTCTGTACCTTTACTGGAGTTAGTGCAGGAATATCCTGGAGCACCGTAGGGTGAAGAGTGCACGTCCGGATTCTCCCCAGTGAGCAGGTGTAGGGCCTCCTGTTTCTTGCCTCTCTGTAGTAAGTTTCTGACCTGCCTGTAGCTAGGCCTAACTTTGTCTCTGTCCTGCACCGGCTGACTTTGTGGTAAGGCCTTCTCCTGGAGTACACACTCCCTGCTTGTAGGGCCTCCGGGTCCCCTGGCTCTGTTACGTATCAGCTCTTGGGTGCTCCTGGGACCTGTAGTCCTCCAGGAATTCCGGTTGTCTCCTACTGGGTCGTAGAGATCCCTGTAAGCTCGGACCCGGTGTCCGGTATGTGCTTTCTGGGGTGAGCTGGTAAAGCTCCTCTGCCCCCAACTCTACTCTCTCCTCTAGCCTTTGGCCTACTCAGGCCCTCACTAGGCTATACACACTGGCAGTTAGCTGACTGCCTCTTCTGCCGCTCTCTAGAGCGTCGACACGCTCCTAGCTCGCTGACTTGAGCTATTGAGTCTCACACTGCAGACTGACCTGTTTCTGTGTCTCAGAGTGTTCTGTTCAGGGTCTAGAGTGGACTGACTTCCTGCCTTCTCCCTCCTTTTTATCTACCTATACAGGCTCCCTCTGGTGGTCTGAGGAAGGGAGAAGGTGTGTGAATGCTCTGAGGGCCTCTTGTG
Source organism: Oophaga sylvatica (assembly GCA_033576555.1). NCBI lineage: Eukaryota > Metazoa > Chordata > Amphibia > Anura > Dendrobatidae > Oophaga > Oophaga sylvatica. The sequence continues at coordinate 199,856,658 of JARQOD010000003.1, forward strand.
GATGAATCCTTCAATGAACCCTTCTAGGATCTGTGGCTCCAAGCACAGCTGGGCTCCACATCAGCATGAACTATCCATCGACATTTGAATGAAATGAAACGCTGTGGCTGGAGACCCAGGAGGACCACGCTGCTAACACAGAAAAGTAAAAAAGCTAGACTGCAGTTTGCAAAAATGTAAGCCAAAATCCTTCTGGGAAAGCATCTTGTAGATAGATGAGACGAAGATAGAGCTTTATAGTAAACCACATAATTTTACTTTTTGACGAAAATGGAATGAGGCCTATAAAGAAAAGAACACACTACCTACAGTCAAATGTTGTGGATGTTCAAAGAAGAAGATACATTTTTTTGGTTGGTTTTACTGCCTCTGGCACTGGGTGCCTTGACTGTGTGCAAGATATCATGAAATCTGAAGCTTGCCAAAGGATTTTGGGTCACAATGTAATGCCCAGTGTTATAAAGCTGTGTTTGCGTTCTTCCAGCAGACAATGACCCCAAAAAAACTTCAAGAAGCACACAGAAACAAAGCACCGGAGAGTTCTCAACTGCCCAACAGTGGGTCTTGATCTACATTCCATTAAACATATTTGGAGAGATCTTAAAATTGTATTTGGAAGAAGGCACCCTTCAAATATGAGAAACCTGGAGCAGTTTTCTAAAAAGAGTGGTCCAAAAAGCTTGTTGATGGTTATAGGAAGTGATTTATTGCAGTTATTTATTTCAAAGGGTGTGCGACCAAATATTAAGTTGAGAGTGCCAACAATTTTGTTTCACCCATTTTTGGGGTTGTGTGAAATTTTGTCCAATTTGCCTTTTTCTCCGCTTTTTTTTTTTCTTTGTGTTGTTCCAATAGACACAAACAAAATAGAAAACATGTATAATTGCAATAATTTTCTGGGAGAAATACTTCATTTTCTGGAGCAATTTTAACCCCTTAATGACCAGATTTTTTTGGTTTTGTGTTTTTGTTTTTCGCTCCCCTCTTCTCAGAGCCATAACTTTTTTATTTTTCCATCAATATGGCCATGTGAGGGCTTATTTTTTGCGGGATCAGTTGTACTTTTGAACGACACCATAGGTTTTAGCGTGTCGTGTACTCGAAAACGGAAAAAAAAATTCCAAGTGTGATGAAATTTCAAAAATCAATCCCACACTTGTTTTTTGGTTGGCTTTTTTCCTAGGTTCACTAAATGCTAAAACTGACCTGATATGATGATTCTACAGGTAATTACAAGCTCATAGATACCAAACATGTCTAGGTTCTTTTTTATCTAAGTGGTGAATAAAAAAATCCAAATTTTGCTTAAAAAAAAAAAAATTGCGCTATTTTCCGAGACCCGTAGCGTCTCCATTTTTCGTGATCTCGGGTTGGGTGAGGGCTTATTTTTTGTGGGCCGAGCTGTCGTTTAATTATACCACTTTTGTGCAGATACGTTCTTTAGATCACCCGTTATTGCATTTTAATGTAATGTCGCGGCAACAAAAAAAAAAAACGTAATTCTGGCGTTTTGAATTACACCATTTAGCGATCAGGTTAATCCTTTTTTTTTATTGATAGATCGGGCGATTCTGAATGTGGCGATACCAAATATGTCTAAGTTTGATTTTTTTTTATTGTTTTATTTTGAATGGGGCGAAAGGGGGTGATTTTAACTTTTATATTTTTAAAACTATTTTTCTTTAACTTTTGGCATGCTTCAATAGCCTCCATGGGAGACTAGAAGCTGCCATAGCTTTATCGGCTCTGCTACATAGAGGCGATGCTCAGATCGCCTCTATGTAGCCGAATTACTGCATTGCTATGAGCGCAGACCACTGGGTGGCGCTCACAGCAATCCAGCATCAACAACCATAGAGGTCTCATACCGACACACTGGTGACCCGTGACGCGTTCACCGATTAGCGCATTTCCGGACTGATGGCCGGAAGTGCTTGTTAAATGCCGCTGTTAGAGTTTGACAGCGGCATTTAACTAGTTAATAGCCGTAGGTGGATTGCGATTCCACCCGCGGCTAGTGCGGGCACATGTCAGCTGTTCAAAACAGATGATATGTCCCAGCTTTGATGCAGGCTCACCGCCGGAGCGCACATCAAAGCGGGGGAACAGCCATTGGACATACTATTCCGTCCAATGGCAGTAAGGGGTTAAGGGTGTCAACACTTTTGGCTATGACTGTATAGGGGATCATCATATTATACAGGAGGCTGTTGGGTGGACCATCATACTATTTAGAGGGCTATTGGAGGACCATTACACTATATAATAATCTTTATATAGCGCCAACATATTCCGCAGCGCTTTACAATTTAACAGTTTCAAAACACAAGTCATAAGTAACAACATTAACAATACAATTAAAACAAAATAAGACGACCTGCTCGTGAGAGCTTACAATCTACAATGAGGTGGGGGAGATACAAAGTACAGGTGTGTATATACACAATGGTGTATTTACAATGATGGTCCAGCCATCTGGAGGGAGTGAGGGATGGATGGAGATAGTGAATGGGCTACACACACACACACACACAGAGAATGACTTTGATTAGTGAACGTGATAGGCCGCTCTGAACAAATGTGTTTTGAGAGAGCACCTGAAACCATGCAAATTGTGGATAGTCCTAATTTCTTGGGGTAGAGTATTCCAGAGGATTGGCACAGCGCGGGAGAAGTCTTGGAGTCAGGAGTGGGAGGTACGGATTAATGCAGAGTTTAGTCGAAAGTCGTTTGCAGAGCGCAGCAGTCGGTTAGGCCGATAGATAGAAATGAGGGAGGAGATGTAGGAGGGTGCTGCACTGTGGAGAGCTTTGTGGGTGAGAACAAGTACTTTGAATTGGATCCTATAATGAATGGGCAGCCAGTGTAAGGACTGGCGAAGAGCGGACGCATTCGAGTACCGATTAGCCAGATGGATGACCCTGGCTGCTGCATTAAGGATGGACTGGAGAGGGGATAGTCGAGTAATGGGGAGGCCAAGTAATAGAGCATTGCAGTAGTCCAGGCGGGAGTGGATCAATGCTACAGTGAGGGTTTTTGTTGTTTCCATGGTGAGAAAAGGGCAGATTCTAGAGATAAAATCCCACAATGTCTGTCTGCTATTTCTGCTTTCTTCTCTGCTCGCTTTCTTAAACTGAACATGGACAAAACAGAATTTATCATCTTTCCCCCATCTCACTCTACCCCCCACCAGACCTGTCCATTAACATCAATGGCTGCTCAGTGCCTCGGAGTGTTCTTCGACTCTACCCTCTCTTTCAAGCCACATGTCCAAACCCTAGCCTCCTCCTGCCGTCTCAAACTCAAAAATATTTCCCGGATCCGTGCATTCCTTGACCATGAAAGTACAAAAACACTAGTGCATGCCCTCATCATCTCCCGCCTCGACTACTGCAACCTCCTACTCTCTGGCCTTCCCTCTAGCACTCTGGCACCACTCCAATCCATCCTGCACGACTAATACACTTGTCTCCCCGCTATTCCCCAGCCTCTCCTCTCTGCCAAGCCCTTCATTGGCTTCCTATCGCTCAGAGGCTCCAGTTAAAAATTCTAACCATGACCTACAAAGCCATCCACAATCTGTCTCCTCCATACATCTGTGACATGGTCTCCCGGTACATACCCACACGCAACCTTCGATCCTCTCAAGATCTCCTCCTCCACTCCCCTCTTATCTCTTCTTCCCACAACCGCATACAAAGCTTCTCCCGTGCCTCTCCCATACTCTGGAACTCTCTACCCCAACACATCAGACTCGCGCCTACCATGGAAACCTTCAAAAAGAACCTGAAGACCCACCTCTTCCGACAAGCCTACAACCTGCAGTAATCATCAGTCTGCTGAACCACTGCACGACCAGCTCTACCCTCTCCTAGTGTATCCTCACCCATCCCTGTAGACTGTGAGCCCTTGCGGGCAGGGTCCTCTCTCCTTCTGTACTTGTGTGTGCCTTCTATTGCTCATGTTTACTGTACTTGTCTATATTTGCCCTCTTCACATGTAAAGCGCCATGGAATAAATGGCGCTATAAAAATCTATAATAATAATAATAATAATGTTCTTTAGGTATTAGGCGGCAAGAGATTGTATATGGGAGGTGAAGGAGAGATTGGTGTCAAACATAACACCCAGACAGCGAGCCTGCTGGGCTGTTGGATTGACCATCAAACTATATAGGGGACTGTTGGGGACACTATCATACTATATAATGGACTGTGAGGTGGACCATCACACCATATGATCTGCTGTGAGGTCAGCCACCATACTGTATAGGGGGCTGTGGGGTAGACCACCATACTAGACAGAAGGCTGTGGGATGGATTATCATACCAGATAGGGTGCTTTTTGGGAACCATCATACTACATAAGGGGCTGTGGGCTGGAATTGTGTTATTAACAATACTGTACAGTGGGGAAAATAAGTATTTAGTACACTGCCAATTTTGCTACCTACAAAGAATGGAGAGGTCTGTAATTTTTATCGTAGGTGCACTTGAACTGTGAGACAGAATCTTAAAAAAAAAAAAAATCCAGAAAGTCACATTGTATGATTTTTACATAATTAATTTGAATTTTATTTCACAAAATCAGTATTTCACACAATAGAAAAATAGAACTTAATATTTGGTATATAAACATTTGTTTGCAATTACAGAGGTCAGACATTTCCTGTAGTTCTTAACCAAGTTTGCACACACTGCAGAAGGGATTTTGGCCCACTCCTCCATACAGATCTTCTTCAGATATTTCAGGTTTTGGTGCTGTCGCTGGGCAATATTGAGTTTCAACCCCCTACAAAGATTTGTTCAGGTCTGGAGACTGGCTAGGCCACTCCAGGACCTTGAAATGCTTCTTACGGAGCCACTCCATAATTACCCTGGCTATGTGTTTCAGGTTAATGTCATACTGGAAGACCCAGCCATGACGCATCTTCAATGCTCTTACTGAGGGAAGGAGGTTGTTGGCCAAAATCTCTCGATACAGGATCCCATCCATGCTCCCTTCAATACAGTGCAGTCATCCTGTCCCATTTGCAGAAAAGCACCCCAAAAGTATGATGTTTCCCAAACCATGCTTCATGATTAGGACGGGGTGATACTCATCCTTCTTTTTCCTCCAATCACAGAGAGTGGAGTTGATCCCAAAAAGGTCCAATTTGGTCTCATGTGACCACGTGACCTTCTCCCATGCCTCCTCTGAATCAGCCAGATGGTCATTGGCGAACTTCAAATGGGCCTTGACATGTGCTGGCGTAAGCAGAGGAACCTTGGGTTCCCTGCAGGATTTCAATCTGGGATGCCTAGTGTGTTACTAACAGTAATGTTTGAGACTGAGGTCACAGCTCTCTTCAGGTCATTGACCACGTCCTCTCATGTAGTTCTGGGTTGATTCCTGACTTTTCTCAGAATCATACTTACCCCATGAGGCGAGAACTTGCATTGAGCCTGTGATGAACGGCACGGGGGATATGGTTTATGATCCCACCGCTGCCGCCAATATGTCACGAACTGGGGGTGTTTGGTTGCCCCTCAGTTCCTATTTCAGGGGGATTTTATCCCACTTTCCAGTTCCGGTTTTGGAATTTGCAGCTCTGGCGCTCCCTTACCCTCAGGTCAGTCAGAGAACTGCACCTAGGATAAGTAGTCGCCAGATGGGCCTCCTGGATGTGTACTGGCTATTAGGCACTGTGCAGTGATGGCGATAACCTATTCCCGTCCCAGGCGGGATATACAGTTATCAAATTCTGTCCGTCACTGCCAGGGTCTCCCAGATACCCCAGAACATACTTCGCCGCCCCCAGCTCCTGGTTCTGTAATTAATATCTGGTCAGGAGCCAACCCCTATCAGTAGCTTTGGCTTAATGTAGCATGGAGGTCGTGAAGATACGTTTATAGAGCAAGGAGAAACAAAGCTAGTAATTTTATATTTTACTCCAAAAAGTAGGCAATGTTTACAAAAGTATACAATATATTATAAAGGGAGACAATTACAATATGTACAGAGCAATTACAAAATAAATAAGGATGAAAGGTGAAAAACGTAGTTATTTCATATCATGGTTGCCATGTGGTGTGTGGGGGAGGGGTTCACAAGGACCAGGATACAGTCCACTGCAGGGATGGTATATGTTGTCCTCCTCCAAGCACTGAACTCACTGCAAAATGGCTGTCCCCGTGTTATAGTTGGTCCTGAAACTAATGAACTTCCCCAGGGCTGACCCCACTGTGTGGGTGGGGAACTCCCCTTTCTGAACAGTTATGAAATACTCTATTACCCATATCTCTTAGGGTGAACCTCAGAAGAAAGACACATTATCATGATGCTTAGTATGACATGGGGGTTCATTTTAGTATAAGCACGAAGTGGCTACATGACCTGCTTACAGAAAAATCCATTCCTCGGATTCTGATGGTTCTGGATCCTAGAGATTTCACTGGGGTGTAGGTCTACCGATGGGCATGCAAATATGTAACTTTCATATCTTTATCACTAATTGGGGTCATTATATTTTATCTTAAAGGAACACTGTACCAGGACAAACAAATCGTTGGCTTGCCATGTGCTTTCAGAGCTGCCAAACTGGTTTTTCAGCTGGTCATGAAGCTATTCAGTGGGAGTGGGGGGAAGCTGCTAGCAAACTAGTATCACCTTACACAGAGTGTGTAAGGATGAGCTGGAAGGGGTGGGTCAAAAAGCCCACAGCGTGTGTCTGCGGAGAGTGTCTGTGAAGCCATGGATTGTTCTAAAAATGTATTTCTTACATTTTCTAATAATTCTGGCAACAGTTGCTGCCTTCTCACCAAGCTGATTGTCTATTGTCTTGTAGCTTATCCCAGCCTTGTGCAGGTCTAGAATTTTGTGCCTGGTGTCCTTCGACTGCTCTTAGTGCTTGGCCATGGTGGAGAGGTTTCAGTGTGATTTATTGAGTGTGTGGACAGGTGTCTTTTATACAGGTAACAAGTTCAAACAGATGCAATTAATACAGGTAATGAGTGCAGAGTAGGCAGGCTTCTTAAAGAAAAATAACAGGTCTGTGAGAGCAAGAATTCTTGCTGGTTGGTAGATGATCTAATGCTTACAGTATTTCATGCAATAAAATGCAATTTAGTCATACAATGTGATTTTCATTTTTTTTATTTTAAGATTCTGTGTCTCACATTTAAAGTGTACCTACACTAAAAATTACAGACCTCTCCATTCTTTGTAGGTGGGAAAGCTTGCAAAATCAGCAGTGTATCAAATACTTATTTTCCCCACTGCAGGTTGTAGAACAGCAATAAAAATGATGTCTACCCTGCAGTAATCCGATGTGCCAGCATCGAGAAATCAAGCTTCGAAGGCATGGAAGTTCATGGGGGAGAGCGGGGGGATATACTGAACCTTCTTCATAAACCTCTCATAAAGAGGTCTTGTCACTAAGTCAAAAATGGACAGCTTTTTATCTTATTTTATTCTCGCTGCTCCCTGAGTACTCACCTTTTTTCTAAAAAAAATAACTCCTCAATATGGTTCCAGAGATATGGGAATTTAATTTAGAGCTAGTTTTTATGGACTTTAGCTGTAAAGGTGGCTCTCAGGATTCTGTGTGGCCAAAATAAAATAAAGAGGTCCACATCTCCGGAACCATATGAGGGATTTAAAAAAAAAAAAAGCAAAAAATGGATAATTCGGAATCATGAAACAAAAAAAACTCCAAATACACATTATTAGTTCATTATCTGGGAAAATACCAATTATGCCTCAGAAAGTAATATACAATAGCGACAACTCATAGAAATTATGATACAACAAACAGAACCTGAGTTCAAAGCTAGTTGAAAAACCAATGCTTTTATTAAGTGCAAAAAAGGACACATGTAGGAGAAACAGGACAATTGTAAAAATGTGAACGGCTTTCAATAGGTTAATAGCCCAGAATCAAAAGAAACACGGAACAGCAACTCATTTACATAGAGGCAATGTGGCGTGGCTGAATGAGGATAAATGTCTCAGAATAAATGAACAAGTTGTTTGAGATATCATTCCTTAGTCATGAACATCATATTAAAGGTACTATCACACTAAGCGAGATCGCTAACGAGATCGCTAAAGAGTCACCATTTATGACGCAGTAGCGATCTCGTTAGCGACTTAGCTGTGTGTGACATGTAGCAGCGATGTGGCCCCTGCTGAGATGTCGTTGATCGCTTATGAACGTTCTGAGCCGTTTTTTGGTCGTTGGTGTCCCGCTGGTGAGCCTGAATCGCTGAGTGTGACACCCTTTATGAACGACTTCACCAGCATCGCAGGTGGGACTAGGTTTTCCCAACGACCACAGAGGTCGTTATACAGATCGCTGATGAGATGTGTTTGGAATCACAGATCGCTGATGAGTTGTGTTTGGAATCTAACTAGCGATCACATAGCGATCTCACCAGGTCGTGTCGTTGTCGTGATCGCTGGTGCGATCGCTAAGTGTGACATTGCCTTAACATGCAGTGTAAATCACAGTATATAGATAACAATCATATTGCCCCACAAATATATCATTCTCTGCTAGTGTAATGGATGGGAAAAACAACCGTAGCACATGTAAAAAGTATATATAAAAAGGTGTACTCCCTAAAATGAGGACTGTGAGTTAGTGTTATATGCTAAGGTTGCAAGTCCCATGCTATATGGAAGAAAATGGGGAGGAGAAAAAGGATTGCATCATCATTAGCACATGAGTGTAGAATGCTGGCAGTCTGAATACTGCTGAGTGCAGCCCAAGTGCTGAGGAGAAAACTCTCCTGTAACACAATGCTATCAATGGATAAAGTGCGGCAAGTGCTTGGGAGAGGGAAAGCAGTAAGTGAAAGGAAAAAGGTCACTGAGACATACCCATCATGCTGCCGTCTAATGAGGTGCCGTGCCGAGTACCCCAACGCACGTTTCGCGGAACACTCTACTTCTTTGGGGGGCTTGGCTAATAATGGGAACCCAGCCTGTCTAAATACTCGGATGATGCTGGTCACATGCTGCAACTCACCCAATGAAAATGCAGGTGAGTATAGGAAGCACGAATGTGCCATTGCTAGAGCATAAAAGTCTGCCATGTTGTGGACCAAAGAGCAACAGCGTCACACGGGGTGAGCCGGCGCCTGGCCGTCTCCCGGGCGACGCTGGAGAAGCTGGGAGCTCAAATGGGAGTGATCACTGACACTGCCTGGGGGTGGCGGCGCCCAACCGTCTACAGGGAGCGTGAGTGGGCAGAACATATGTGAAAGGAAGCAATATCTCACTGCAGCAATTGTGAATGCTCAGAGGGGGAGTGCAGCACTGAATGCATGGAAGTGACCATAGCATATATACAACATGGATCAGTCAAAAACCTCGCTTAAAGAAAAAGATATATATTTAAGGCAAATAAATAGAAATGTAAATTAGCCAAACATACATAGTTCAATATACACAAAAATATATTGTAGATGAAAGAGAAGTATATAAATTCTTGTGTTGGTAAAGATGTCATCAAGGGTCATTCTTTTTCTTATTGCTTCACAATTTATTTGCTGCAATGCCAGGTAAGTAAGTGAATCCATGCTGATAGCAATAATGGTATCTACAACCAGATATGAAGAAACAGGATAAATTAAAGGGAATCTGTCACCCTAAATTGGCGGGATATTTAAATGATGGCAGTCAGGTCAGATGGGCGGTGTTTTGGGTACTTGCCTTAACATGTTGTTCGCCGCTGTCTCCATTATTTCTGGGAATTGTAGTCGTTGCCCTCCATATAACGCGCCTGCGCATTGCAATCTTGAATTGCGCACGCGCAGTATGCTTTGCCCACAGATTGCAATGCGCAGGCGCGTTATATGGAGGGCAACGACTATAATTCCCAGAAATAATGGAGACAGCGGCGAACAACATGTTAAGGCAAGTACCCAAAACACCGCCCATCTGACCTGACTGCCATCATTTAAATATCCCGCCAATTTAGGGTGACAGATTCCCTTTAAAAACAAGGAATATTATACACTTAGGCTAAAAATAGATAAAATGGGAAAAAATAAATGAAAGGAGTGGAGAAGAGGGAGGATAAACACAAATAATGCCCAAAGGGGCAATTAAAACAAAAGTGCACAAAGATTACAGGAAAGACGCGAAACCTAGGGATTTGCTGAGACCATGTGGCGTCATGGTCCCAAGAATGGTAATCCACCTGCACTCCTTTAACTGCATATTAATATGATGTTCATGACTAAGGAGGGATATCTCAAACAACTGGTTCATTTATTCTGAGATATTTATCCTCATTCAGCCACGCCACATTGGCTCTATGTAAATGAGTTGCTGTTCCATGTCTCTTTTGATTCTGGACTATTAACCCCTTTATTCCATCAGACGTACTATTCCGTCCATGTGACCCTGGACCTAATTCCCATGGACGGAATAGTACGTCATGGGCGATCAGCTGCGCTCCCGTGGGGAGCGCAGCTAATCGCCGCCGGGTGTCAGCTGTTTATCACAGCTGACACCCAGCACTATGTGTCAGGAGCGGTCACAGACCGCTCCCGGCACATTAACCCCTGGCACACCGCGATCAAACATGATCGCGGTGTACCGGGGGCACAGGGGAGGATGTGTCGCGCTGTTCCGAGGGTCCGTCCTCCCTCCAGGTCCCCGGATCCAAGATGGCGCCAGGGTCCTGCAGGGAGGCGGCTTCCTCAGTGCCTGCTGAGAGCAATCGCTGAGGAAGCCTGCAGCGATGCCAGAGCGATCGCTGGTGTGACAGAGTGCTGTGCACACTGTCACACCAGCGATCTGCTAAAATACTGTGATGTCCCACCCTGGGACAAAGTAAAAAAGTAAAAAAAATAAAAATAAAAAGTGGTGAAAAAAATCATAAAAAAAAAAAAATATTCCCCAATAAATTCATTTCTTCCTGTAAATAAAAGAAACAAAACAATAAAAGTACACATATTTGGTATTGCCGCGTCCGTAACGACCCCCCCTATAAAACTGTCCCACTAGTTAACCCCTGTAGTGAACTCCTTAAAAAAAAAAAAAAAAAAACTAAGCAAAAAATCAATGCTTTATCATCATACCGCCGAACAAAAAGTGGAATAACACGCGATCAAAAAGACCGATATAAATAAACATGGTACCGCTGAAAACGTCATCTTGTCCCGCAAAAAACGAGCTGTCATACAACATCATCAGCAAAAAAATAAAAAAGTTATAGCTCGCAGAATAAAGCGATGCAAAAATAATAATTTTTTATATAAAATTGTTTTTATTCTATAAAAGCGCCAAAACATAAAAAAATTATATAAATGAGGTATCGCCGTAATCGTACTGACCCGAAGAATAAAACTGCTTTATCAATTTTACCACACGCGGAAAGGTATAAACGCCTCCCCCAAAATAAATTCATGAATTGCTGATTTTTGTTCATTCTAACCTCCCAAAAATCGAAATAAAAAGCGATCAAAAATGTCACATGGTCATAAATAGTACCAATAAAAACGTCACCTCGTCCCGCAAAAAATAAGACCTCACATGACTCTGTGGGCCAAAATATGCAAAAATTATAGCTCTCAAAATGTGGTGATGCAAAAAACTACTTTTTGCAATAAAAAGCGTCTTTTAGCGTGACAGCTGCCAATCACAAAAACCCGCTATAAATAGTAAATCAAACCCCCTTTATCACCCCCTTAGTTAGGGAAAAATAATAAAATTAAAAAAATGTATTTATTTCCATTTTCCCATTAGGGTTAGGGTTAAGGTTGCGGCTAAAGTTAGGGTTAGGGTTGGCGCTAACGTTAGGATTAGGGTTAGGGTTGGGATTAGGGGTGTGTTAGGGTTAGGTTTGTGGTTAGGGTTGGGACTAGGGTTAGGGTTGGAGTTAGAATTGGGGGGTTTCTGCTGTTTAGGCACATCAGGGGCTCTCCAAATGTGACATGGCGTCTGATCTCAATTCCAGACAATTCTGCGTTGAAAAAGTCAAACGGTGCTCCTTCACTTCTGAGCTCTGCCATGCGCCCAAACAGTAGTTTACCCCCGCATATGGGGTATCAGCGTACTCTGGACCACAAGAGTTATTGTGCAATTTGTCCTATTTCTTCTGTTACCCTTGGGAAAATAAAAAACTGGGGGCGACAAAATCATTTTTGTAAAAAAAAAATGATTTTTTTGTTTTTACGGCTGTATGTTATAAATTTTCTGTGAAGCACTTGGGGCTTCATAGCGCTCACCACACTTCTAGATAAGTTCCTTGTGGGGTCTATTTTCCAAAATGGGGTCACTTGTGGGGGTTTTCCACTGTTTAGGCGCATCAGGGGCTCTCCAAATGCGACATGACGCCCCCAGACCATTCCATCAAAGTCTGCAATCCAAAACGTCACTACTTCCCTTCCGAGCCCCGACGTGCACCCATACAGTCGTTTTCTCACACATGTTGGGTATCAGCGTACTCAGAACAAATTGGACAACAACTTTTGGGGTCCAATTTCTCCTGTTACCCTTGTGAAAATAAAATATTGGGGGCGAAAAATCATTTTTGTAAAAAAAAAAAAAAAGATTTTTTATTTTACGGTTGTACGTTATAAACTTCTGTGAAGCACTTTGGGGTTCAAAGTGCTCACCACACATCTAGATAAGTTCCTTGAGGGGTCTAGTTTCCAAAATGGTGTCATTTGTGGGGGATTTCCACTGTTTAGGCAGATCGAGAGCTCTCCAAACACGACATGGCATCCAGCCAATTCTGCGTTGAAAAAGTCAAACGGCGCTCCTTCACTTCTGAGCTCTGCCATGCGCCCAAACAGTAGTTTACCCCCGCATATGGGGTATCAGCGTACTCTGGACCACAAGAGTTATTGTGCAATTTGTCCTATTTCTTCTGTTACCCTTGGGAAAATAAAAAACTGGGGGCGACAAAATCATTTTTGTAAAAAAAAAATGATTTTTTTGTTTTTACGGCTGTATGTTATAAATTTTCTGTGAAGCACTTGGGGCTTCATAGCGCTCACCACACTTCTAGATAAGTTCCTTGTGGGGTCTATTTTCCAAAATGGGGTTACTTGTGGGGGTTTTCCACTGTTTAGGCGCATCAGGGGCTCTCCAAATGCGACATGACGCCCCCAGACCATTCCATCAAAGTCTGCAATCCAAAACGTCACTACTTCCCTTCCGAGCCCAGACGTGCACCCATACAGTCGTTTTCTCACACATGTTGGGTATCAGCGTACTCAGGACAAATTGGACAACAACTTTTGGGGTCCAATTTCTCCTGTTACCCTTGTGAAAATAAAATATTGGGGGCGAAAAATCATTTTTGTAAAAAAAAAAAAGATTTTTTATTTTACGGCTGTACGTTATAAACTTCTGTGAAGCACTTTGGGGTTCAAAGTGCTCACCACACATCTAGATAAGTTCCTTGAGGGGTCTAGTTTCCAAAATGGTGTCATTTGTGGGGGGTTTCCACTGTTTAGGCAGATCAGGAGCTCTCCAAACACGACATGGCATCCAGCCAATTCTGCGTTGAAAAAGTCAAACGGCGCTCATTCCCTTCCAAACTCTGCCATGCACCCAAACAGTGGTTTACCCCCACATATGGGGTACCAGCGTACTCAGGACAAATTGCACAATAACTTTAACTTTTGGAGTCTTGTTACCCTTGGGAAAATAAAATTGGGGTGAAAAGATCAATTTTGTGGAAAAAATATGATTTTCTAATTTTACGGCTCTACGTTATAAACTTGTGTGAAGCACTTGGGGGTTCAAATTGCTCACTAAAGATCTAGATAAGTTCCTTAGGGGGTCTAGTTTCCCAAATGGGGTCACTTGTGGGGGGTTTCCACTGTTTAGGCACATCAGGGACTCTCCAAATGCAACATGGCGTCCAATCTCAATTCCAGCCAATTTTGGTTGGAAAAAGTCAAATGGTGCTCCTTCCATTCCGAGCTCTGCCATGCGCCCAAACAGTGGTTCCCCCCCACATATGGGGTATCAGCGTACTCAGGACAAATTGGATAACAACTTTTGAGGTCCAATTTCTCCTGTTACCTATGGGAAAATAAAAAATTAGTGACTAAGAGATAATTTTTGTGGGAAAAAAATAGGATTTTTTATTTTCATGCCCGGGCATTATAAACTTGTGTGAAGCACTTGGGGGTTCAAAGTGCTCACCAAAGATCTAGATAAGTTCCTTAGGGGGTCTAGCTTCCAAAATGGGGTCACTTGTGGGGGGTTTCCACTGTTTAGGCTCATCTGGGGCACTACAAACGGAACATGACCCCCATCAACGTTTGCATTTCAAAACGTTACTGCTTCCTTTCCAAGCCCTGCCGTGCGCCCAAACAGTTTCTCCCCCCCCACATATGGGGTATCATCGTACTCAGGACAAATTGGACAACAACTTTTGGGGTCCAATTTCCTTGGGAAAAATCAAAAATTTGGGACTAAAAAATAATTTTTGTGGAAAATTGTTTTGTTTTTTTTCCACACCCAGGCATTATAAACTTTTGTGAAACACTTGGGGGTTCAAAGTGCTCACAACAGATCTAGATAAGTACCTTAGGGGGTCTAGTTTCCAAAATGGTGTCACTTGTGGGGGGTTTCCACTGTTTAGGCGCATCAGAGGTTCTCCAAACGCGACATGGCGTCCAATCTCAACTCCAGCCAATTTTAGTTTGAAAAAGTAAAACGGCGCTCCTTCCCTTACGAGCTCTGCCGTGTGCCCAAACAGTGGTTTTCCCCCACATATTGGGTATTGGCGTACTCAGGAGAAATTGCACAACAACCTTATCTGTCCATTTTCTCCTTTTACCCTTGTGAAAATAAAAAAAAGTTTGTAAAAGATCATTTTTGTGGCTAAAAAGTTAAATATTTATTTTTCCTTCCACGTTGCTTCAGCTCCTGTGAAGCACCTGAAGGGTTAATAAACTTCTTGAATGTGGTTTTGAGTACCTTGAGGGGTGCAGTTTTTAGAATGGTGTCACTTTTGGGTATTTTCTGCTATATAGACCCGTCAAAGTGACTTCAAATGTGAGGTGGTCCCTAAAAAAATGGCTTTGTAAATTTTGTTGTAAAAATGAGAAATCGCTGGTCAACTTTTAACCCTTATAATTTCCTAACAAAAAAAAAATTTGGTTCCAAAATTGTGTTGATGTAAAGTAGACATGTGGGAAATGGTATTTCTTAACTATTTTGTGTGACATATTTCTCTGTTTTAAGGGAAAAATAAATTAAAAGTTTGAAAATTGCAAAATTTTCAAAATTTTCACCATATTTGCGTTTTTTTCAAAAATAAACGCAAGGTATATCGAATAAATTTTACCAATTACGTGAAGTACAATATGTCACGAGAAAACAGTCTCAGAATCGCCAAGATCTGTTGAAGCGTTCCAGAGTTATAACCTCATAAAGAGACAGTGGTCAGAATTGTAAAAATTGGCCCGGTCATTAACGTGCAAACCACCCTTGGGGGTAAAGGGGTTAACCCATTGAAAGCCGTTCACATTTTACAATTGTCCTGTTTCTCCTACATGTGTCCTTTTTAGCACTTAATAAAAGCATTGGTTTTTCAAATAATTTGGAATCAGCGGGAATAAAATAAGAGGATAAACTGTGCGTTTTAGAACGTTTCTTGATGACTAGTTCTGTGATATTGATTGACCTACTTGAAGAAAGAGGCCACTTAGGCTAAGTGCACACGTTCAGGAATTTGTGGAGAATTTTCCTGAGCAAAAACGGACTTTTCCGCTGTAAAAACGCGCGTTGTTTTTTGGTGCATTTTTTGTGCGGATTTTGCGCGTTTTTACCGCGATTTTTTCCTGAACTTTCTAGGTCAATAATATAGCGGGAAAAACGCTAGAATTCCGCGATATTAATGAACATGTTGGTTCTTTTTCCGAGATGCGTTTTTTTTTCGCGGAAAAAAACGCACCATGTGCACAAAAATTGCGGAATTCATTCTAAATGATAGGATGCTTAAATCATGCATTTTTGACGCGTTTTTTTCCCGCAAAAAAAGCGGAAAAAACGCAAATAATCCTGAACGTGTGCACTTAGCCTGATAGTGAGGACACTGGAAAATGTTCTAGGAAACCCTTTGGCCAGGAATGTTATTATATTCATTGAAAAATCGTATTTAATTGCACCACAGAGCGGTTTTACAGCACCTTGTGTGATTGTTGGATGCCGTGCAGTTATTTTTGTTGGTAAGCTTGCCCACATTACTGTAGATTACGCAACATTACAACTCCCTGCCAAAAGCCCATTTTTCCTCCATTCAGATCAGTGTCTCAGGACGCTAAGATGTTCTCCAGCAGTTCCGATTGCAGGGATCAATCATCTACGGTATCACCTATTGTGGTTCTGTTTGACACAACCTGAGCAGGCTCACCAGCAATGCACAGCTCAGGCTTTATATCTCATGACGCACGTGTCTAATAGCTGTATGCTCACTACAGCTTAGTAAATATGTGTCTGTACTGAAGGCCAAAGTCCACGTCAGTCCATAAATTGCAGGAAAGCCAAATAGCAGGTACTGTAAGTTCATTTTCTTCTCTTCTTTTTTTTTACGGTATTGGGCAATGTTTCTTTTCCAGGAAGTGAAGTGTACTTAGCTTTCCTTCTCAATATTACGAATATTACGTAAGACAGCACACAGAAGATACAACAGGCACATGTTTAGATCAAGCGACTAGTCACTTAGAACTGTTGCCATAGATGTAGCAGGGCTGAATCATGGCTGCGTCAAGATAAATTTGTGTAGCTAGATAAACTAAGTGTTGTCTAGTAACAAAGTCAGCTCTGCTATATTAGTACATTAAATATCTGTATAATGTAATTGGGATTACAGTTGAAATGTATAAGATATTACGATATGGGCATGGTACACAGGCATCAAATGACGGGAAATCTTTATCTGCTGTGTTGTGCCTTATCTTGCATCTGAACTCAGATACAGAGATACTTACACTCTCACATCCAGAGCGAAGCACAATTACTGGAGATTTAAAGCACCACTCCAGCATTTTATTTATTGTAGTGTAGGAGTGGTGCTCTAATGTAAATTCACTGTCCCTAGTATTATACTTACCAGTCACCATCTTCATCTTTTATCGGCGCAGCTCCAGTCGTCTTCTGCAGGTTGTGACCTACGAGATCACTCAAGTGTTTGAGCCGGAAGTCACAAGTCAATATGAGTGCATGAGAGCCAGAACAAGGCTTTCATACACTTGTCTTGAGAGCTTGTGACCCTTACCTATGACTTTCTGTCAGTCTGAAGTTGTGGTCACAAGATGGCGGATTGGCACCAGAGTGGCACCGGGAAGAGTAGAAGTCAGTGGCTGCTACTGAATATAATACTAGGGTCAGGGAACGTAGATTAGTGGCACCACGCCAGTTCTGAAAAAAAAAAAAACTGGAGTGGTGCTTTATGCAAAGCGGGGCAGGCGTCAATATCAAATGCCCTCTGTGCCACACAGCGAATGTGCAGTGAAAAACAGAATACTCTTCCTTGACTTCAGAGCACATAAAGAAACACCCCAATTTTGCAAAATCTGTATCAGGTTTCACACCATCACTTTCCATGTTTAACACTGTGGGTCTCTTAATAGGCCTCTTTCACACATCCGTCTTTTTGTATCAGGCATGATCCGGCGTGTTGGTAAAAAAACGGATCCGGTACCGGATGCGTTTTTTTACCATTGACTTTCATTAGCGCCGGATCGTGCCTGATGTCATTATGTTGTATCCGTTTTTGTCCGGATCCGGCGGAAATGTACATTTCGGCGGCCGGACAAAACGGAGCATGTAACGTTTTTTTTTTTTGCCGGAGCCGCCTGATGTGCCTGAAGCACCGCATCAGGCGGCCGGAAACAATAGAAGTCAATGGAACCGGATCAGACTTTTGTGCAATCTGGCAAAAGTCTGATCCGGATTCTGGAAATCAAGGTCTACTACTACTACTACTACTACTACATTTTCCAGTGTCTCCGGGCATCCGAAACCCTCTTTTTCTGGGTTCAAAAGTTCAGGTCGGATCCAGCAAAAAAACGGATCCGTTGCATCAGTTTTTTTATTTCAGTGCCGGATCCGTCCCTTCAGGTGTTCTACGGATCATGCCTGATACAAAAAGACGGATGTGTGAAAGAGGCCTAAGGAAAATGGTTCTTTAGGCCCTTTCAGGTTGGCTGGCTGCAACCTTTTGTACACTACTGTTAATTAAGCAGATCAATGGAAAAGACAAAGACTAAGCAAGTTTGTGTGACAAAGTTGTGTGTTAATCCACTGCACCACTGGCCGGGCTTACACTGGAGGGGCATAACTCAGTGGCCACTTGATGTTCTGTAGAGCCTCTGATGACGAGAATAGGCTTGGCTGTTAGACTAACAACCAAGTGCCACTCCAGGGCATAGCCTGGACCTGCAGCAGCTGACTGAAGGGTCAAAGACACAGTTGCGAAGCACAGAGGGAATATACAGAGACATAGTCAGGAGGTATGACGTTGGGGCAGGCAGCAAAAGTTCAGAAGACGTAGCTGGAGTCACAAGTGGAGAGGTCAGAAAAAATGAGAGCACAAGCCGGGTCGGTAACAGGAAGGTCAGAACAATACAACACCTTGAGAGAGCACTATTACAAATGGCAACTAGGAGATACTGTCAGGCAAAGGGTGGAGGGAGGAGCTGCCTAATATACCACCTTCTGGCAGGAATAGGCCAGGGAAGCTGAACTCTACCATAGACAGTGATTATAAATTCCTGCAGAGTCTTTTCACACCTCCCTATTTCCGGGTGGAAACTCTCAGCAACAGGAGACTGTAGGAGAAGTGCTGGAAGTGTCTGCGAGAGGCAGCCCAGCAAGAAGATCAGACCCTGGGAGGTGCAGATTGGTGCACGCTATGAGTAAGGCGGCGCTTACAAGCCTTGCGATTTACTGGCATGACAGTAACCTCCCTTACACCCCCCTCCCTTTAGGTTAGACCAACGGAGAAACCTATCAAGAATAATAGGAGCACAGAGGTTCACAGCAGGCTCTCAAAATCTCTCCACAGGACCAAAACCGTTCTAGTCAACTAAATAGAAGGTCCTCCCCTGACTCCTTCTTAACAGCGGAGGTTGGCACCCTAAAAGCCTGCGTAAGTGGCGCCCCCGCTCAACGTCGGCTGTCCCTTCTAACATGACCCCACACTTGCCCTGTCAATATAAATTGTAAGGTTAAGCAGTCAGATATTTTCAAATATTAACATGAAAAACAGTATTTGAATTAATATAGGGTATTGTATGTTAATAAATAACAAAAAGGAGGCAAATCAGATCAGTGGGTATGGCATAGAGATAAAATGATAATACAATGACATTCTTGTTCTTATGCCTATTGGATACTACACTGTTATTCACCCCTACCTGACAGGTGGAGGTTGGCACCCTAAAGACCTGCGCAAGTGGCGCCCCGCTCCATGACGGCTGTCCCTTTTACAATGACCCTACACTTGCCCTTCCATCATAGAAAACAAGCGTATGTCAATTGCTCATTAAGGCCTTTAGGGCCACCGTGTCAAGTTGATAGAGCCATTTTGTTTCTCTTTGTAGGATATGACGGTCCTAATCACCACCCCTTGGTGATGTCTTAATTTGATCTATACCAATAAACTGCACAACCTTACTGTTACCAGAGTGTATGTTGTTAACATGTCTGGCGATTGGGGTGTCTCTCTGATTTCTTATATCCCTGAGATGTTCTCCCACCCTTTTGCGGAACTCCCTTTTTGTCTTGCCGACATATTCTAGCCCACACTGGCAATTAATTTTGTAAATAATTCCTTTTGTTCTACAATTTATGAATGACCTGATCACGAAACATTTTTTTGTGACGTTACTCACAAAGGTCTTAGTTTGTGTCACATATTCACATGCTGTAGAACAAAAGGAATACAGCACTGTATCCCCTTACATAATAATAATGCCTCCTTTGTGCCCTCTAGTTGGTAAAATTGTCCCCTAGAAAATAATAGTGCCTTGTGCAAATGCCCTAGAAAACAGTGTCTATATTTTGCCACAATACTCTGAGTGCCCCATAACAGTATGGTAGGCCCAGGGGTGGATTTAAAGCAGCCAGTGCCCCGTGCAGTTTAGAAGGCGTGCCTCTTCCACACCAGATATCTGATGTATCACGTGACATACCACATGATCCCCAAAAGATCATGTTATAGGTCTTGTGAATAACACACAGGTGCTCTGGAGCACATCCATACACGGAAAATGTTAGGGATAGCGGCACACAAATTTTTCCCTTATCTACGGCACTATAAATAACATAGCGCTATACAAAACAGAGCCATATGACAGATAGTGACTATTGTGGAGGCCGAATCAATAGGCTGAGATTAATTCTGCTCAATATAAATATAATCTAAAAAAAATTATTAATAATTGTATGACTTAATATTGAGCAGAATTAAGAATGCCGACATCCCCCTATATGCAGTATGACCCACCACATAGCCCCTTACATACAATATGAGCCCCCACACAGCCCCCTCAATCAACAACCAAAGCAATCCATCTATGTGGCCCTTACACATGTAAACCATAACATATAAACCATAACAAAAAAAACTTAAAAAATGCTCTTTCAGTTACTTTAAAAACCCAATACATAAATACATAATACACACATTTGCACAGAAAACCAGAGAATTTTTTTAAAAAAAGAGCAGGGATTAGTTTTGCCCTTAACAATAACCTTCCTGACAGCGGAAGTTGGCACCTTAAGTTGAAACAGTATGGCGCCCCCACTCCTCATCGATGGCCCCCATATAGCTCTACCACTACTCTAACTGACCAGGCATCCTCAAGAAGTGATCAGATGATATGTGATGAGCATATATAAATATATACAATATAGATTCTAGTGGGCAGAGGGGTATATATACTGTAGATATCATCAATATTGTTCAACAATATGACCAGAAAAAAAGCACTAACAAAGTCCAAGAAGAAACATACCGTATATACTCGAGTATAAGCCGACCCGAGTATAAGCCGACCCCCTTAATTTTGCCACAAAAAACTGTGAAAACTTATCAATTCGAGTATAAGCCTAGGGTGGAAAATTAGATTATGCCCCATATGCTGCCCATGTATTATGCCCCACAAGATGCTCCATGTATTGAGCCCCATATGCTGCCCCATGTATTATGCCCCACAAGATGCTCCATAGATTGTGCCCCATATGCTGCCCATGTATTGTGCCCCATATGCTGCCCATGTATTGTGCCCCATAGATGCTCCATAGATTGTACCCCCATAGATGCTCCATAGATTGTGCCCCCATAGATGCTCCATAGATTGTGCCCCATAGATGCTCCTTAGATTATGCCCCCATAGATTCCCCATGTATTATACCCCCATATATGCTCCATAGATTGTGCCCCAATAGATTATGCCCCCATAGATGCTCCATAGATTATGCCCCCATAGATTATGCCCCCATAGATGCTCCATAGATTATGCCCCCATAGATGCCCCATGTATTATGCCCCATAGATGCTCCATAGATTATGCCCCCATAGATGCTCCACAGATTATGCCCCCATAGATGCCCCATGTATTATGCCCCCATAGATGCTCCATAGATTATGCCCCATAGATGCCCCATGTATTATGCCCCCATAGATGCTGCATTGAATAGGCCCCTTATGCTGCGGCAGCTGCTGCAACAAAAAAGAGAAAGACATACTCACCTCTCGTCGCTGGGGGACTGGTGCCGGTGTCCTGATCAGGCTGGGACACCGGCGCGCTATGGGGGACAGGTGCCGGTGTCACCGCTCGCTCAGGGCCCGGCACCTGAGATATTTACCTGTCACCCGGTCCACTGCTGAGCGCCGCTGTCTTCCGGGTCCTCCAGCAGTGAATGATCAAGCAGAGGGTGCAGAGCGCACAAACTACGTCATCGCGCCCTCTGCCTGAACATTGCAGCAAGAGGACCCGAGCAGCGGTGGAACGGACAGGTAAATATCGCTTATACTCACCCTTCCGCCGGCGCGTCTCTGCCCTGCTCTTCTCCCGCGGTCTCCGGCGCCAGTGTTCAGCGGTCACGTGATACCGCTCATTAAAGTCATGAATATGTGCATATTCATGACTTTAATGAGCGGTACCACCTGACAGCTGAACACTGGCGCTGGAGACCGTGGGAGAAGAGCAGGGGCTGCAGAGACCGCACCGGCGGAGGGGTGAGTATATAGAACAGCTGCGCTCCGCCTCCCCCCTGTACATGACTCGAGTATAAGCCGAGAGGGGGACTTTCAGCCCTAAAAAATGGGCTGAAAATCTCGGCTTATACCCGAGTATATACGGTATATGATGTCCTTGTATAAAAAAGAATATCCCTTCAGATCATAAATGGCAGTCAAGTTGCAGTGCAGTTAAAACCACAAAACATCCATATAGCTCATAATCACGTTTCTATGGACATGGACTATCCTATATACACTGCTCAAAAAAATAAAGGGAACACTTAAACAATAGAATATAACTCCAAGTAAATCAAACTCCTGTGAAATCAAACTGTCCACTTAGGAAGCAACACTGATTGACAATCAATTTCACATGCTGTTGTGCAAATGGAATAGACAACAGATGGAAATTATTGGCAATTATCAAGACACACTCAAAGGAGTGGTTCTTGTTATGAATGTGCTAGAGATGGTTTCTGAGCAGAGGCTCCCTCTGGTGGTTGCAGACAGTGCTGAGCCTTTCAGCGAGGAATGGCAATCTGGGATTGCTGACTGGTCTGATATAAAGGAGGTTCCCTCCCATGATGGTTGCCGGTGATCAATTGTTCTTGTCTCAGTTGTGGTTCCTGGTTCATTTGGAAGTTTGCTGAGTCTTGCCTGCATCTTCTGCTTTCAGATAAGATATTTTCTGCTTTTATTTTTGTGCTTGCTTTTTGCATAAGTTCTCTGCACTTATGTGGAGGTCAGCCAGGTCCCCTTCTGGGGCCTGTGCTCCTCTCAGTTTATCTGTAGCCACTGTTTTTTGTTCATTTGCTTTTTCCTGTTTTTTCAGTGGCTGCGGCTTAGTTTTGTTACACCAGAGTTCTGATTTAGGTGGTGGAGATCGTGTGATCTCAGGTGTTTTTGCAATCAGAAGAGTTGGTATTTTTAGGGGGTGTTTTTTGGATTGCAGTAAGAATCCTTTCCTGTACTTTTCTGTCTAGACAGATTGGACCCCAGCGTTTGCTCATTCTATTTTCTGTCTGTGTCCGTGCTTCTTCTTGTCTAACCGCCATTACATGTTTGGGGGCTTCCTATTTTCTTTGGGGATCTGCTCCGGGGCAGATAGCTTTCCTCTTTCTGCCTTTAGGTGTAGTTATCTCTCAGGCTGTGACGAGGCGTCTAGGATCAACGTAGGAACGCTCCACGGCTACCTCTAGTTGTGTGGTTAGTTCAGGTTACTGCAATCCAATAGGTTCCAGCCTCTCTGGTGTATTGCCATTTTTGTTTTTTCTCCTCAGCTACCGAAACATAACATGTTCTGCAGGTGAGGACCACAGACCACATCTCAATACCAATGCTTTCTGGCTGATGTTTTGGTCACTTTTAAAAGTTGGTTGTGCTTTCACACTGGTGGTAGCATGAGACAGACTCTACAGCCCACACAAGTGGCTCAGGTAGTGCAGCTCATCCAGGATGGCACATCAATGTGAGCTGTGGCAAGAAGGTTTGCTGTGTCTGTCAGCGTAGTGTCCAGAAGCTGGAGACGCTAACAGGAGACAGGCCAGTACACCAGGAGACGTGGAGGGGGCCGTCGGAGGGCAACAACCCAACAGGAGGACCGCTACCTCCACCTTTGTGCAAGGAGGAACAGGAGGAGCACTGCCAGAGCCCTGCAGAATGACTTCCAGCAGGCCACAAATGTGCATGTTTCTGCACAAATGGTTAGAAACCGACTCCATGAGGATGGTCTGAGTGTCCGACGTCCACAGATGGGGGTTGTGCTCACAGCCCAGACGCTTGGCATTTGCCACAGAACACTAGGATTGGCAAATTCGCCACTGGCGCCCTGTGCTCTTCACAGATGAAATCAGGTTCACACTGAGCACATGTGACAGACGTGACAGAGTCTGGAGATGCCGTGGAGAGCGATCTGCTGCCTGCAATATCCTTCAGCATGACCGGTTTGGCAGTGGGTCAGTAATGGTGTGGTGTGGCATTTCTTTGGAAGGCCGCACAGCCGTCCATATGCTCACCAGAGGTAGCCTGACTGCCATTAGGTACCGAGATGAGATCCTCAGACCCATTGTGAGACCATATGCTGGTGTGGTTGGCCTTGGGTTGCTCCTAATGCAGGACAATGCCAGACCTCATGTGGCTGGAATGTGTCAGCAGTTAATGCAAGATGAAGTCATTGAAGCTATGGACTGGCCCGCCCATTCCCCAGACCTGAATCTGATTGAGCACATCTGGGATATCATGTCTCGCTCCATCCACCAACGTCACGTTGCACCAAGACTGTCCAGGAGTTGGCGGATGCTTTAGTCCAGGTCTGGGAGGAAATCCCTCGGGAGACCATCCTCCGCCTCATCAGGAGCATGCCCAGGCATTGTAGGGAGGTCATACAGGCACTTGGAGGCCATACACACTACTGAGCATCATTTTGACTTGTTTTAAGACATTACATTCTACTTTAATTGTGTGGGTGACTCCAAATCCAGGCCTTCATTGGTTAATAAATTTGATTTCCATTGATAATTTTTGTGTGATTTTGTTGTCAGCACATCCAACTTTGTACAGAACAAAGTATTCAATGAGAATATTTCATTCATTCAGATCTAGGATGTGTTATTTGAGTGTTCCCTTTATTTTTTTGAGCAGTGTATATAGACCCTATATGGCCTGTACAGTTGTGTAGTTAGAAATTTGTCTAGGCCCCCCCCTGCCGGGTACACTTATGATGAGGGCAATCTGTCAATGGGACCCCAGGAGCCTAGGGCTCCGAGAAATAAGCCAGATCAACCTCATTATTACTGCCCTGCAAGCAGGGGTGTACATAGCAATCACAGGGCCCCATAGCAAAAGTTCTATTTGGACCTCCCCACACCTCTAAAAAATATATATATTTATATTTTTTCACTGAGATGGATATATATATATATATGCTGTATGTGTGTGTAATAAATATATATATATCCGTAAGCATCGGTTCTGCTGGCTCCAGCGCAGTCAGACTTGCAGTCAGGTGACAACTAGTGTCGGCTGTCAGTGAACAGAACACTGCAGACGCGGCTGACACTCTAGTCGGCACATGACAGCAAGTGTGCAGAGCGCCTCCTCATTGTTACGTGGTTACTGCTGGAAACGGCAGAGCCCGACCGTGTATATATTATACTACATTATATGTCTGGTATCTGTATCATCCAGTATCCACTTTATTGATTGTCTATTGAACTGATGGAAATAGCCGAGCGCAGCGCTCAGCAGCTCTTTAGATAATGGAGAGAGCAGAGGCTGAGTTTGCACAACTCTTCTCCATCCAGGACGAGACTGCAGACCCCTGTTCTCAGTATCTCTGGGGAGCCCAGTGGTCGAATCCCCAGTGATCAGCAACTTATCCACGATCCGATGGATCACACATACATTGTACATATACCGTACATACATACATATACCGTACCGTATGTTGCCTCTGAAATGCCACACAGCTGATATAATGGAGCTGAACTCCGTGTAGTTCAGGCAGCAAGAATCTCCTGTCAGGTTCTCCTCACTAGAGATGAGTGAATATCTTGAGTTCTTCGCTTATTCGGCAAGCTATAGCACTTGCTGAATAAGCTACAGCGGAAACCCGGCTTCCTGGATCGCGCCGGGGGAACAGCTGTTTGGCGCCGCAGCTGCATGTGTCGGGGCTGTGTCACAGTCACAATACATGTATGGCGAGCACAACACAGGCTGTGCTGTGACTGTGACACAGCCGCGACACATGCAGCTGCACCGCCGATCAGCTGTTCAGCCGGCGCGATTCAGGAAGCCGGGTTCCCGCTGTAGCTTATTCGCCAAGCTCTATAGCTTGCCGAATAAGCGGGGAACCGAAGATATTCGCTCAACTCTACTCCTTACTGCATAGCACTAATAAGTCTGAGGAGGCAATAGTTAAACCACCCTTCAGTGACTCAGGTCCTACCTACAGATGAGATATACAGAATATAACAGCCCTTGGAAAAGTGGTTTCAAAGAATGGTCTATGCAAACAGCAAGCTACATGTAGAATCCAGAAAATATGTTAGAAAAGACAAATACAGAAGCTTGTCACGCAGGCAAATTTTGGAGATTTTTTATTAGAAGTGTTATAGAAAAGTCCCATACATGACTTCTTCATATTGTTCAGAGGAAGTCACCATCTTCTTCTGTCTAATATATCTGTTGTGTCACTCTGTTTTCCCAATGCGTCGGTTTCCTGTATGTTTTTATGGCGTGCACTAAGAGTTTCTGTTTTCTCTTGTATTCCATTACAGTTGTATACCTGACATATAATATAATTGTGTGCCTATATTCATACCTCTCACAATGCCCCCCTCATTCACACACTGTATGTGATAGATAGATAGATAGATAGATAGATAGATAGATAGATAGATAGATAGATAGATAGATAGATATGGATAGATAGATATGGGATAGATAGATAGATAGTGTAGATAGATAGATAGATAGATAGATAGATAGATAGATAGATAGTGATAGATGATGATAGATAGATAGATAGTAGATGATAGATAGATAGATAGATAGATAGATAGATAGATAGATGATATGGATAGATAATAGATAGATAGATAGATAGATAGATAGATAGATAGATATGGATAGAATAGATAGATAGATAGATAGATAGATAGATATGATAGATAGATAGTAGATAGATAGATAGATAGATATGATAGATAGATATAGATAGATAGATAGATAGATAGATAGATAGATAGATAGATATGATAGATAGATAGATAGATAGATAGATAGATAGATAGATATGTGATAGATAGATAGATAGATAGATAGATAGATAGATAGATAGATGATAGATAGATAGATAGATAGATAGATAGATAGATAGATAGATATGATAGATAGATAGATAGATAGATAGATAGATAGATAGATAGATAGATAGATAGATAGATAGATAGTGATAGATAGATAGATAGATAGTAGATAGATAAGATAGATAGATAGATAGAGATAATAGTATGAGTTAGATAGATGGATGATAGGTTATGTTGGTTAAGTTAAAACAGTGAATCCTTGGGATGTAATGTCACCAACATCCCACCAATCATTCTCCTTATGTCACAACGCATACAGAAATGTTAAGCCTCTTGTGTAATTTACTTCAATGACATGCAATATCCTTTGAGTTTTAAAGCCATTTTCACTTCTCCATTAGCCCATGGTGTGGAACATCTCTTATCCTTTAGGCATCAATTATTTTGACACTTGAATGATATTTTTACATTTGTTCCATGATGTATCCTTCTTTATTTTAGCCACTGTTTTTCGGACCTTTGTATATATATATATATATTATATGTATATATATATATATATATATATATATATACATATATTTATATATAAACAGACTATGAAGACATTTTTGTGTTTTTGGATATATGTAAAAAAATGTTGAAGGCATCCCACCATCAGTCCATCAAGATCAGAACATCTGGACATATTGAACTCTAACACTGTGCGTGGATGATAATTGGATGTGCCACTCATAGCTGTGTGTTGAGGTAAGAGAAGATCTTTTATTTGGGTCTTACTATGAGTTTTTTGAGAGGATATCGGGAAGACCAATTGAATGACAGGTACCACATCTTAAAAAGCAAAGAATTTATAATACCTTATATACATCTCTGTAATGTAATGTTATTTTTTTTTTTTCGTTTTACCTACATTGTACTTAGGTCATTTTATGCTTTCATCAATGTTTGTATCCAAAGCTAAATGCAGTGTATATTGAGCAATGAATTCTGATAAGTCAAAAATTAAAAAAAGCAAAGTTAGGGCTTATCAGCACTAGTCAGAATAGTGTCATTAAAAAAACTAAACGCTCATGGACCACCAGCTTTCATGTCCTAGGTGGTTCTTCCAGACACGCAGCCTCCATTAGAATAGATGTTGGATGTAACTTTACACTTGGCATTAGTTCTCGATGCTCATAATGTTCCTCTCCAAATAAATAGCTTGCTTTATTATTATGCTCCGATAAGTTTATAATTTCAAGATGACAATAGGGATGCTTTCACATTTACGTATTTTGGTCTGTTTTTCACATTAGTATTTGTATGCCTAACCCATACAAAAGATTTGCTGCTCTTACATATTTTGGACCCACTCTTAGTTTTACCTTACAAATACCGATTCAATGTTCTGTACTGTGGGGGAGAAGCCAAACACATGTTAGCACAGTAGCAGACCTGTTCTTGTCATCAACATGTCAGAGACCATGATAAACTCCATTACTCAATGAGGTCCATCAGGCGCCATTGGTCCACATCACAGATGTGAGTTTAGCCTTAGGCATAGATTACGCTATTTGGCGACAATTTTGTTTGATTTAATGGAAAAAATATGCAAATTTTTGTGATATTCGTGACATAAAAATGATGGACCATGACAGACCTCACTGCAAAGTCAATAGGGGTTTATCAGGTGATTTTGGTATGTGTTGTAAACTTGTATTACAATTCCAGCAAGGATTTTAGTTTATTTTACAAATGGAAGTCAATATGGAGGTATTATTGCATCTATGTATGTGAATGGAGAAAGTAACATTAAACAACAGCACAACAACAGTACATCCCTATATAACAGGAGTATATTTGGCAACACAATGCTGCAATCTACGAATTGTCATCCAAACCATATTACTAGAGCTATTATCCCCTATGGGAACTGCTACATGCTAGATGCATATGTTCAGATGAAGAATGTTTTTCTGCAGAAAGTAATATTGTTCATCGTAGATTACGGGAAATAGGTTACGGCAATCACATAATTCATAGTGCATTAAATAAAGTCAAAATGAAAACTAGAGATCAGATTTTATTTAATCCCAGAGATGCCTCTCCAGGAAATACTAATAGTGCACCCATCACCTTTTCCACATCCTATAGCCTACATTATAACCAAATCATTAAAATCACACAAAAAATCTTCCTGTTATAAATCAGAATGACATATTTCATAAAATCATGTTATATTTCTTGAAGGTTTGTTATCTGTATTGTTACCTCTGTCAAAAGATTCATATGTACGTTCTCCTTACGCACCTGTTATGCATCTTTCCTCAATCACAGGTTTCTGTGATTGGTCCTGGCTGGTTTAAAAAGAGACTATTGTTATTCTTGCTATGGGATGATTAAGGGCGTCCTGGAAACCAGATACGCGTCAGTTTTTTAACCCTGTTTGTCTTTATTATAGCTTGCTAAATAAAATCCTTGTTTTATTAAGTTGCTGGAAGTGCCGCTCTCCCTCTTTTTTGCCTTCTATTGAGACATGGCACCCACCGGTTTTTGCCTCCCTTGGATTCAAATCTTACAAGCTTGGTAAGCTCCAACCACCCCTCTTTTCTCTAGTTTAATTCTTAGACTATGTTCACAAGTTGCATTTTTGATGCATTTTTTTTCCACAGGCAAAACCTGTTGACAGTAAAGAAGCAATGTCAAAAAATAAGATTTTGCTGCGTTTTTTTTTACTGCATTTTTGTTAGGGTACATTTATCTCGTTTGAATGCTGATAAAGTTTAGTGCATAAAAAAATAATATGATTCAACTTCATCAGATTTTTGCACCAAAAATGCAGCAAAACCTGATACCTGCATTTTTTGCAGCATTTTTGTAGCACTACGCATTGCTTTCAATGGTGAAAAACTCTGCAAAAGTGACATACTGCATTTTGCTAAAACGCATCTCCTTGACAAAACAGTCAGAAAAAAAAACAATGAGTGTGCATGAGATTTCTGAAATCTCATAGACTTTGCTGGTACTGTGAAACGCTGCTGAAAATTTGCATCAAAAACGCTGCAAAAGCACAACATAGGAACATAGCCTTAAGGTACTGCCACACTAAGCTATCCCGCTAGCGATCTCGTTAGCGTTGCATACTAATGAGATCGCTAGCGGGATTGTTTCTATATCGCTAAATGCTGCCGCATTTAGCGATATAGTTAACGACGCTATCGCCGTTAGCGATCTTCTTAACGACTTTAGCGGTACAAAAGTACCGCTAAATCGCTAAGAAAAGGTGCCACACAGCGATTAGATACTTACCCAGCGGGAGCACCAGCGATGAAATAGGGTCCGGAGCGATTCCAGCGACGAGCGAGATCACAGCAGGAAGCTCGTCGCTGGAAGCTGCCGCACTGAACAACATCGCTAACGGGATCGCTAAATAGTGACGTTTTATAGCGATCCCGTTAGCGATATTGTTTAGTGTGGCATACCCTTTAGAGAATGCAAATGTGGATTAGAATCATTAGAATCATAAAATGTTATAGTTGGAAGGGATGTCCTGGGTCATCTTCTCCAACCCCCTGCTCTATGCAGGATTCCCTAAATCATCTCAGACAGATGTCTGTCCAGCCTCTGTTTGAAGACTTCCATTGGAGGAGAACTCACCACCTCTTGTGGCAGCCTGTTCCACTCATTGATCACCCTCACTGTCAAAAAGTTTTTTCTAATATCTAATCTGTATCTTCTCCCTTTCAGTTTCATTCCATTGCTTCTCATGTTTCCATGTACAAATAAGAATAAGGATGTTCCCCTACACTGTGACATCCCTTCAGATATTTGTAAACAGCTATTAAGTCTCCTCTTCCCTTCTTTTTTTGCAAGCTAAACATTCCCAGATCCTTTCACCGTTCCTCGTAGGACATAATTTGCAGTCCGCTCACCATCCTGGTAGCTCTTCTCTGATCTTGCTCCAGTTTTTCAATGTCTTTTTTAAAATGTGGTGGCAAAAACATGGTGACAGATTCACTATAAAATATACACGCAAGTGGGAACAAAACACATGTAAGTGACCCCAATGCAATCGTAAACACCACCACATGGACCCACACTATATAGAAAGTGCAACTCTTCCAAGAGTGGAAAATGAAGAAGGTGTAATGTACAGTATAAACCTAAATGAAGCGTCAAGTGCAAATGCATTAAATATGTACAAATATAATGAAACTATAATGAAAAATAAAGCCAAAGTAAATAATGCAATGTCTAAAGAATGAATAAAGATAGAGATCTTGTACATAATCGAGAGAAAAGCCAAATGTATTCAAATATAGAGCGGACAAAGGTAGTATTATTATAACTACTATTCAAGGGGGTGTTATAAGCAATCCATATGGGATAGAATGGGGGATATTTACCATTTGGGATATTTACCCATCAGTTGTATAGGCTGTTTACACAGGTAGACTGCCCTTAACGATGTGCACTGAGCGATCTATACTAGATTGTTCAGTGCGCATAGGTTGCTATTGTTCTCACCAGGGTGAGTTCTGTAAGAGATGTGCTGCTGAGAAAGATGATCTTTTGTGCAGCACAAAAGAACATTTCACTAAATAAACAATTGTTTTTCTCATTCATATGGGCAGCACGGTGGCTCAGTGGATAGCACTGCAGCCTTGCAGCGCTGGAGTTCTGGGTTTGAATCCCACCAAGGACAACATCTGCAAGGAGTTTGTATGTTCTCCCCGTGTTTGCGTGGGTTTCCTCTGGGTTCTCCGGTTTCCTCCCACAGTCCAAAAAACATACTGATAGGGAATCTAGATTGTGAGCCCCATCGGGGACAGCAACGATAATGTGTGCAAACTGTAAAGCGCTGCGGAATATGTTAGCGCTATATAAAAAAAAAGATTATTATAGGGTGATCCATAGATCTTAGGAATGCCTGTTTTTGATAATCTTTCAATGTAAATGCAGTTTTAAACCCCTTTCTGACATTGGAGTTAATATTCCGTCCATGTGCCCTGAGCCTATTCGACCATGGCCGGAATATTTCGTCCGAGCGATCGCCCACGCACAAGGGGGTTGCGCACAAGCGCTGCCGGGTGTCAGCTGATTTTGACAGCTGACACCCGGCACTAAGTGCCAGGATCACACATGCGACGAAGTCGTCCAACACTCGCATGTGAAATCCCAGCTCTGGCGCCGACACTCGGGAGTGGAGCAAGTGGCTGCATAGAACTACATGCAGCCGCGCACTCCACTCCCGAGTGCCGGCGCCAGAGCTGGGATTTCACATGCGAGTGTCGGACGACTTCGTTGCATGTGTGATCCCGGCCTAACTCCCGAAATGCTGCAATCAAACACGATCACAGCATACTGGGAGCAGGCAAAGGGCTGACAGCCCCTCTGCGTTTGGATCGTCACGCCGAGGGGTTCCGATCATTGCCATGATGACTGGATGTTGTAATTCGACATCCGGGTCACCAGAGCAAGGAAACTTGCTGATCATGTGCAGTGCATGATCTGCAAGTCTCTCTGTCAATGCAACGCTGACAGCTTCTATTGCATCCTGATGCTGCTTCATCTCTATGCTACAGAAGCGATCAGCCTGCAAAAAATGATTGTCCCATAGTCGGACAAAGTAAAAAAGTTAGAAAAAAGCAAAAAAAAATTTTTCAATATTTGTAAAAATATTTTTAAAAAATCCAACATAAAAAAATCAAAGGATATTCTATCTCAAAAAAATATTTGAATGAAAAAAACAATAAAAGTACACATATTTGGTATCACCTTGTCTGCAACAACAAAACCAAATCATCTGTCCCACTAGTTAACCCCTTTAGTGAACACAATAAAAAAATAAAGAAGGCAAAAAACAATGCTTTATCATAATACCACTGATCAAAAAGTGGAATAAAGCACGATCAAAAAGACAGATATAAATAAACAAGCTACCACTGAAAACGTCATCTTGTCCCGCAAAAAACGAGCCGCCATACAGCTCAATGAGCTGAAAAATAAAAAAAGTTATAGCTCGCAGAATAAAGCGATGCAAAAATAATTATTTTTTCTATAAAATAGTTTTTATTGTATAAAAGCACCAAAACCAAAAAATATAAATGAGGTATTGCTGTCATCATACCGACCCGAAAAATAAAACTGCCTTATCAATTTTACTACACATTGAATGGCATATCCCCCCAAAAGAAATTCCTGAATTGCTGATTTTTGTTTGCTCTGCCTCGCAAAAATCGAATAGAAAGACCTCACATGGCTCTGTGGGCCAAAATATGGAAAAATTATAGCTCTCAAAATATGGTGATGCAAAAACTATTTTTTGCAATAAAAAGCGTCTTTTAGTGTGTGACAGCTGCCAATCATAAAAACCCGCTATAAATCTGGTATCGCTGAAATCGCACCAAGCCAATGAATAAAGTCGCCGAATCACTTATACCTCACGAGGAATGGCATAAAAAATAAATAAAACCAATTCTTCACCTGATGTTGATTTTTTTACTCTGCCCCCCAAAGATCGCAGTAAGGCTTGGCGCACATTTATATCCTGCGCTCTGCATTACACAGGGATTTCCGTGTAAATCTCTGAAATACGTGATTCAGATGGAACCTCTGGTAGAATATTCCCTATAATGAGGCAGATGGAGGCACTGTGGACACCATAGGACCTGTGATCCGGCAGTGTCCGTCTGTTTAGAATTGCATAAAAATGCTGTAAGCTACAGTTTTGTGCACTTCTGAAAAGAAGGACACCACTGAACAGAGGCCAGACAGAGTCCAGAGTAACTCTGCTGCCTCATTATAGTGATAGGATCCCTCTGGGGTATCATCTGTCACGTCACTCAGAGATTTAGGCCGGAGTTACACTACCGTAGAATACGGACGAGTGCTATGCGAGAAAACATCGCATAGCACTCGGCCCAGTGTTAATCTATGGAGTAGCTCACATCACCATTTATTTTCTCGTGTGTATTCAGCATGCGTCTAAAATCACAGCGTCCTGCGATTGTCACCGAGAGTCGTCAGAGACTCGCCAATGCAAGCCTATAGATGCGAGAAAAAAATCGCTCAGCACTCGGACCAAAGAGATAGGAGATAGAAGAAAAGTCGGTAATTCATCTGCCGTGTTCTGTACAATCACTGCAGGAGCCGACAGGATAGAAGAGATGGATTACATACAGTAAGTACATATAGAATAGATAGATTTATAGATGTCTGTGACAAATACAATTAGTACAGTGTGTGTGTAGCTTACAGTACATGTATTTAATTAATAAAAGATTATTTTTCGGAAAAAAATGGCGTGGGGTCCCCCTATAATTAATAACCAGAAAAGTCTATGCAGACAGCTGCGGGCTGATATTAATAGCCTAGGATGGATGCTGCCCCCCCCACCGGCTAAAAACATCAGCTGTCAGCTGCCCCAGAAAAGGCGCATCTCTAAAATGCCCCCATTACCAACCCCATAGTCACATTGTAAGAAAATACAGACACCCAGAAAAAGTCCTTTAATTGAAAGAAAGACACAGACTCGTTTAATATTCTTGATTAAACCATACTTACGACTTTGCCCATTCCCTGGATCCCCTCGTCATCCACAAAAGAGGTAAAAAACAAACAACAAAATTCCTCACGTTTCCACAGAGATGCTTTTAATCCATTAGTCCCATGACGGGTTCAGCTCTGCTACCTCTAGATGGCAGGCGGCATGGTGCGACCATGCAGCCTGTCATCCAGCGGAGAAACTGAGCAACGTGCACTCAGTGTCTCTCTGTGAACTTCTATTCCCTGTCTGATGGCACCGCAAGCATGAGAAAGTTCTTCTGCTCGCGGTGCCGTCTGACAGGTCCTGTGAGTTCACGCCCAATGAACTCATTTCACCTATGTGACATCGGAGCGAGTGCCGTGTGAAATTTTAGATAAATTTAGATAACCTGAGTGTTCAATATGCTCACCACACATCTAGATCAGTTCCATGAGGGGTCTAGTTTCCAAAATCGTTTCACTTGTGGGGGATTTTCACTGTTTAGGCATATCAAAGGCTCTCCAAACACAATATGGCTTCCGCCAATCGTTAAAGCAAATTTTGCATTCAAAAAGTCAAATGGCGCTCCTTCCCTTCCAAGCTCTGCCGTGCACCCAAACAGTGGTTTTCTCCCTCATATGAGGTATCTGCATGCCTTGGAGAAATTACACAACAAATTTTGGGTCTACTTTTTGCAGTTACCCTTGTAAAAATGAAAAAAATTGGATCTGAAGTAAATTTTTTGTGAAAAAAAGTTAAATGTTAATTTTTTTTCAAAAATTCCTGAAGGGTTAATAAACTTCTTGAATGTGGTTGGTTTTGAGCACCTTGAGGGGTGCAGTTTTTTGAAATGGTATCAGTTTTGGGTATTTTCTGTCATATAGACCTCTCAAAGTGACTTCAAATGTGAGGTTGTCATGTATAGTGTACAGTTCCTATAGCGTCTTGTGCTTGGGTGCGAGGAAAACACATGAGACATAGGTTGATATGAAATGACTTGTATTACTTCATACAAGCATGCAGAAAAGGTCACACAGTTTGCAGGAACAGAGGCAGGAGAACACAGCAGGCCAGAGTAACTTCAAGCTCTACAATAACTCCCAAGCAGGTTCAGGATCTCTTCTCTGTACCGTAATTCCTCTGCAAACATGGATTCACCAGACAGCAGGTTTCCAAAGTCCAAAAGTGTTCCAAAGTTCCTCAGTAGGAAATAGCTGGAGTCCAAAATCCTAGGTTTCCAGGAGTCAGGTCACAGGCTAACTGAGGCTTGATTCAGGAGCACTGATTGTTCAGCTGAGGCTGCTTAAGAAGCAAGAGGGAGAGAATCAGGGCGGGAACATGAAAACTGGAAACTCCATATTAACTGAGGGCAAGAGCTGCAGAAAGACAGAAAGCAAAATGGTCGACGGAAAACTGAGTTTCAAGGAACATGTCAAAAGAGACAAAGAACCTTACATTACTCCCCCCTTAAGGACAACCTCCGGTTGACCTCAGACCAGGCTTGTCAGGGTACCTCTGATGAAACTGGCGGAGCAGGCGAGGAGCATTTACATTATTGACTGGTTCCCATGAGTTGTCCTCCACTGGGTAGCCCTGCCATTTAATCAAATATTGCAACTGATTTCTGTACAACCTGGAATCTAGAATCCTTTCCACCATAAATTCTTCCTGAACATCGACCAGCACTGGGTCAGGGCAAGGAGAAGAGCGTCCAGGAAACGTATTGGGTGTTGCAGCCTTTAGTAGGGATACATGAAAGACAGGTGGATTCTCATAGTTCTGGGCAGTTGAAGACGACAAGCAACAGCACTTATAATCTTACTGATCTTATAAGGTCCAATGTACTTATGTCCCAATTTAGACGATGGAATCTTTATTTTAAGATTTCTGGTTGACAGCCAGACCAAATCTCCTACCTTGAAAGCTGGTGCAGGTTTACGAAATTTATCTGCTGCTTTCTTGTACCTTTCCTGAGCCAATTCTAGATTTTCCTTTAGAAGATCCATATTCTTTTGTAAAGAAGTGATTCTTTCAGCCACTGCCGGCAAGGGCGTATCTATGGGAAATCGAGGAAGAATGTTAGGATGATAACCTAGATTGGAGTAAAAAGGAGACTGCTTAGTGGAGGCGCTCTGAGAGTTATTATAAGAGAACTCAGCCAGTGGAAGTAGATCCACCCAATCATCTTGTAGGTGGCAGATAAAGCAGCGGAGATACTGCTCCAGGGTCTGATTGGTTCGTTCTGTCTGTCCATTATTCTGGGGATGAAAAGCAGAAGAAAGGTTTACTTTAATGTCCAATGCGGCACAGAAATTTTGCCAAAACCTTGAAGTGAATTGCACCCCTCGATCCGAAATGACCTCATCCGGTACTCCATGTAAGCGAAACACATTCTTAATCATCAAGTCTGATGTCTGTTTTGCAGTGGGTAAGCCGACACAAGGGATAAAATGAGCTGCCTTTGTTAGACGATCAACCACCACTAGAATGGTGTTCTTCCCTTGAGAGGTTGGTAACTCCACAATGAAGTCCATAGAAATGGATCCCCACGGGCGGGACGGGGTGGGAAGAGGTTGTAACAGACCAGTTGGTGAGGAGCGAGGTGTTTTGCATCTTGCACAGACTTCACATGAAGTGACATAGTTTAAAACATCTTTCCTGTAAGTGGGCCACCAAAAGAAACGAGAAAGAAATTCTTGTGTCTTTAGAATTCCCCTATGCCCGGCTATCTTGGAATCGTGGATGAGTTGCAATACTCTCAATCTGACTGTTTCAGGTATATACAGACGTTGTCCCTGAATCCACACACCATTCTTAAAGACAAGACTTACGTCCCTTGGGGGTTGAGCCAACAAAGAATCCGCATGGTATGCTTCCTTGATGTCCTTAAGTAGGTCTTGATTATGAATCACTCCCAGGAATCTAGAGTCAGGAAGAATAGTCTTAGGAGGAGTAAGTGGACGTGTCTCTGCTGAATGAATCCTAGAGAGTGCATCAGCCTTTCCATTGCGCGATCCTGGTCTATAAGAAATTACAAAATTAAATTGGTTTAGGAAAAGATTCCAGCGAGCCTAGCGAGGAGTCAGGCACTTAGCCGACCTGATAAATTCAAGGTTACGATGGTCTGTCAGGACGACTATTTGCTGTGCAGCTCCCTGAAGAAGGTGTCTCCATTCCTTGAAGGCGGCAATAATGGCCAACAATTCTCTATTGCCCACATCGTAGTTCCTCTCAGCCGAAGACAACTGCTGGGAAAAGAAGGCACAGGGATGCAAGACATTCTTCTCACCTGTTCTCTGAGAGAGTATAGCTCCAACGGCACAGTCTGAAGCATCCACCTCTATTATGAAGGCAAGCTCGGGGTTGGGATGTACTAAGATAGGTGCGGTGGTAAATGTATCCTTTAAACAGGAAAATGCTTCCTGAGCTTGCGGGGTCCAGGAGAACCTAGACTGTTTCCGGGTAAGTTGGGTGATAGGTGACACTACCTCAGAAAAATTCTTAATGAAACGTCTATAGAAGTTGGCAAACCCGATGAAGCGCTGCACCTCCTTCACATTTCTAGGAATTGGCCAATCCTTGATGGCTTGGGTCTTGCTTCCATCCATACTAATCCCTTGCGTAAATAGTACATACCCCAGAAATTGAATTTCGGTCCTATGGAATTCACACTTTTCAAGTTTGATGTAGAGATGGTTTTGTCTTAGGCGTTCTAAGACCATTCTCACATGTCCATGATGTTCCTCTGTGGAGTTAGAAAAAATTAGAATATCATCCAGATAAATCACCACAAATGTATCTAGGAGATCCCTGAAGATGTCATTCACCAAGTGTTGGAAAGTGGCTGGGGCGGTACTCAGACCAAAAGGCATAACTAGATATTCGAAGTGTCCATAGCGTGACCTGAATGCAGTCTTCCATTCATCCCCAGGTCTAATACGGACCAAGTTATAGGCCCCACGGAGATCCAGTTTAGAGAAAATTTTGGCGTGCCGCACTCTCTCCAACAACTCAGGGATTAAAGGCAATGGATAACGGTTTCTAATAGTAACATTATTGAGTTCCCTATAGTCTATGCAGGGTCTCAGAGATCCATCTTTCTTCTTCACAAAGAAGATGGGTGCACCTGCGGGAGATGAAGAGGGGCGTATGAAGCCTTTGGCTAGATTTTCATCTATGTAGTCCTTCAAAGCTTTTAGCTCGGGCCCCGCTAGGGGGTAGATCTTACCAAAAGGTATCTCGGCTCCAGGCAATAATTCGATTGGACAATCATATGGACGGTGAGGAGGAAGCTGATCAGCGTTCTTCTTGTCACATAAATCCACATAGTCCTGGTATACAGCTGGTAGTTCAGGGACTGACATGGTTCCTTTAGGAACAGAGCAAGCTGAAACTCCTTGACTCATCTGTTTCTCCGGAAAGTGTAATTCCTTGGTCTCCCAGTTAATCGTAGGATTCTGCGCCTGCAGCCATGGTAGCCCTAGAATAATGGGAAAGTGGGGAGAAGAGATAAGCATAAAAGACATTTTCTCCTGATGATCTTTACCTATAAGGACCCTCAAAGCCTCTGTTTCCTGATCCACTGGTCCAGAGGTCAGCAGGGAGCCATCCACAGTCTCCATCTGTACTGGAGTAGCCTTCTTCACTGAACGTATCCCCTGTTTCAGAGCAAAGGAGATATCCATAAAATTTCCACTTGCTCCTGAGTCGATCATAGCAGAGCTAGACACCCAGACTGAGTCCACCCAGAGTTTGATGGAAAGGAAGCAATGAGAATTATTTCTTTTACAACTCAGCTGGGACACCGCTGAGGAAACTTGAAAAATTGCAGCGTTTATACCGTCATTGTCCCCAGAACTAACAGAGTTTAAGTCCGAAAAATCAAGATCTCTTGCAGCAGATCTCTCTGGAGTCTGAGGCTCGGACATGACAGAGCTCCTCTCACAACACTCACAGTGAATGACTGCTGCAGTAGTCTTACGAGAACGGCTGGGCAGTTTATAATGAAGTGCCCTGACTTACCACAGTAAAAACATAGATTTTCCTTTATACGATGTTCTTTGCGTGCATCACTAACCCGTCTTTGTAAAGAGTCCACCTGCATGGGTTCAGGTTCTGGTTCCCTTGTGATCCTACTCAAAGGTTCCTTAGCTGAGGAGGGAGGCAGGAAAAGGTTAGTGCGATTATTTTCGAACCATCTCTCTTGTCTGCGTTCAGTCAGACGAGCATCAATACGGATACAATAGTTAATAAAGTCACCTAACGCAGTGGGAGGGTCGGCACGAGCAAGTTCATCCTTAATCAGTGGAGACAACCCTTTCCGAAAAATAGATTTTTTGGCGGAAGTGTCCCAAGTGGTATCAAGAGCCCATCTCCTGAAATCCAAGGCATATTCGGCTACTGAACGCTTACCTTGGCGCAAAGTTAACATGGCTGCTTCAGCTGTTGCACCTCGATTGGGGTCATCAAACACCTGCCCCATGGCTGAAATAAAAGCATCAAGGTGATTCAAACAATCATCCTCAGTCTCAATCAGAGGGTTTGCCCACATCAAAGCCTTATTGGTAAGCAACATGATTATAGTAAGCACTTTGGATCGTTCAGTGGGAAATTGTGAAGCATGTGCAGAGAAAAATAGATTGCATTGGTTAATAAATCCCCTGAATTTCTCACGTTCACCGCCAAAACGAAAAGGAGGTAACTTGGGGATCCCAGAACTCGGGGTTATGGCAGGAGCCTGGACTCGTTCCTCTAGAGCCTCAATCCTGGCTCGTAATTACTGAGTAGTTTGTCCAAACACTTGCAAATTATGATTAGTGAGGTCCTGTAGGCTTGCAAAACGGGTCTTTATAGTCTGTATATCTGCAAGGATTGTATCAGTCACTCCGCAAAGCTCCTTTATGCGGCCTCCATCTTCCAGATCTTTTAAGGCAGAAGTGCTGGAAGGAGAAGAGGAAAGGAAAAAAAAAAAAACAATAGTGTTTACCTGTGGTAACACTCCAGAGTAACATTTAAGGGAATGCGCTCACCTGGAATGGTTGTGAGAAGTCACAACCACTGTCCTCACAGAAGGTATTAAACGGACATCTGATATCCACAGTCACAGCAGACACGGCTTTCCCAGACCCAGCAGACACTAAACATTGGCTCCTGAATCTTGTCATGTATAGTGTACAGTTCCTATAGCGTCTTGTGCTTGGGTGCGAGGAAAACACATGAGACATAGGTTGATATGAAATGACTTGTATTACTTCATACAAGCATGCAGAAAAGGTCACACAGTTTGCAGGAACAGAGGCAGGAGAACACAGCAGGCCAGAGTAACTTCAAGCTCTACAATAACTCTCCAAGCAGGTTCAGGATCTCTTCTCTGTACCGTAATTCCTCTGCAAACATGGATTCACCAGACAGCAGGTTTCCAAAGTCCAAAAGTGTTCCAAAGTTCCTCAGTAGGAAATAGCTGGAGTCCAAAATCCTAGGTTTCCAGGAGTCAGGTCACAGGCTGACTGAGGCTTGATTCAGGAGCACTGATTGTTCAGCTGAGGCTGCTTAAGAAGCAAGAGGGAGAGAATCAGGGCGGGAACATGAAAACTGGAAACTCCATATTAACTGAGGGCAAGAGCTGCAGAAAGACAGAAAGCAAAATGGTCGACGGAAAACTGAGTTTCAAGGAACATGTCAAAAGAGACAAAGAACCTTACAGAGGTGTTGTAAAAATGAGAAATCACTTGTCAATTTTTAACCTTCATAACTTCCTAAAAAAAAAAATTTGGTTCCAAAATTGTACTGATGTAAAGTAGACATGTGGGAAATATTACTATTAATTATTTTGTGTGATATATCTGTGTGATTTAAGGGCATGAAAATTCAAAGTTTGAAAATTGTGAAATTTTCAAATTTTTCGACAAGTTTCCTTTTTTTCACAAATAAACACATGTTGTACCGAATAAATGTTACCACCATCATGAAGGACAACATGTCATGAAAAAACATTGTCAGAATCACCGGGATCCATGAAAGCGTTCCAGAGTTATTACCTCATAAAGTGACAGTGGTCAGAATTGCAAAAATTGGCCTGGTCATTAACGTGCAAACCAACCTCAGGGATAAAGGGGTTAATCTGTCTTTTCTAATACATGATTTTGATAAACATGATAAAAAATGGAATACAGGTCAAATTCTGTATATAAAATAATAACATATAGAGCCATTACCTATACCTGTACCACATGCCAGTGTACGGATCTGATCCCCCACCATTCAAGTCATAAGTAGCTGGGAACCATGCGCTCAAAGTGACAGAAATCTGGTCTAGTGACGGAAATGCTGAATATTCTTAGGATATCAATATAATAAGGCCAAACAACCCCTTTAATAAGCTTTCTGTATTAAATCGCATGAAAGATGACACAAGACAATCTGAGGCCTAGGATAAAATAGGAAAACCATATATTTGCAGATGGACCTATT
This sequence comes from Oophaga sylvatica, assembly GCA_033576555.1. Classification (NCBI taxonomy): domain Eukaryota; kingdom Metazoa; phylum Chordata; class Amphibia; order Anura; family Dendrobatidae; genus Oophaga; species Oophaga sylvatica. The sequence goes on from JARQOD010000003.1 coordinate 199,898,656, forward strand.
AGAATGAGTGTGTTTTTTTCACGTGTTCTTATTTTTTTTACCGTCCAACTGTCTGCAAAGTGGAAAAAAAAGACAAATGTCCTACTAATGGCAAAGCTCACCTATACAAGTTAAAGGTCCAGTGAAAAAAAAATGCAAATGGATGCTCTATGCTGTCAATATATTACTGTTTAGTGGGTAGGAGAGGATAAGATTTTTTTCCCCCATAAGTAGAAGATAGAAATGGATGCAACAAAGATGCAAAAATTATAGAGACCAAAAATGGGTCCAGCACACTAGGGACTAGGGACTGTATGTCTTGTCCTAGGCCACTATTTGGAAAACAGTAAGCGACAGATAAATGGTTTCTCTACTTGGTGCCATATCGGTACCAGCTAGTTGCTTTCAATAGCTGTTTTTTTCTTGGGTTTCCTGTTGACATGCTTGTTTCTTCATTGTTCACAATGAGTGGGATACGTTTTGATGAATTAATTTGACTATGATCTTGTCATACTGGAACTGAAATTTTTCGCTTGATTGAATACTTGCGTGTGTGTGCAGTACACAGTATATGTCTTGTATAATATAGCACATTAATATAAAGCTACTGTAGCCTAAACGAGCTTTGATACTCAATAATGAATGTTCTGTAGCCAGGATTCAGATACAATGTGTCCTAGCCTAAGCTAGTCATCCACATAGCCTAAAACCGAAGAAATGGACCAGCAAACGTGTTGGTATAAGTACAATGTGTAGGTGCGCATTCACACTGTGGTCATTTAACAGACAGATCCTAGGATCAAAACAAATGAGCAAATACACTGCATTAAGCAAATAAATAGTAATAATATGTGTACTTATTTGACACTATTTTAATAAAGAAAGCATAAAGGCCATCCCACCAAGACAAGGTGAACCCATCCTATATCTAGTATTCCACCTTTCTATGTGCCAGCAGACCTTAGAATAGATGGAGGCAGAGCACAGACCTAACTGTTTCAACACCAGCCTACGGAAAGTTACATCAACAAAATGCACAGCCCAAAAA
>JARQOD010000003.1:199899782-199934868 GCA_033576555.1 Oophaga sylvatica
CCGCAAGCCTCTGTGTACACATTTTAAAAAATTGTTGAGACCAAAATTAAAAATTAGCAGAAGTTTTTTTTTTTTAATTTGTTATAAAAAAAAGGGAATCCCTTTAAAAACGAGTATTTTTTTGGCCCTCTGAATCTTGAGAAACAGATTTTTGAAACACTTGCAAAAACTGAAAAATCTGAACACCCCAAAAAATTTCCCTTTCCAGAGATCTTAAGGTTTTTTACGGCATGTTTTCGTTTTGATATACCGTATTTTTGGGCCCCAAAAGGACGCCCCCCAAATTTTCAAAAGGAAAAGGGGGAAAAAAATAATTGCAAAGGGGGCCCATTCCCCGTTTCCGCCCCCGGGGTTGGGATGGGCCCCAGGTGGGGGAGTGGCACGGGGTTAGCGGGGTCCAGGCGGTGGGTGGCCCTCCGGGAAAACCCCATCCCGGTGGGCGGGGTTTCGGGCTCTTGGGAGCGGTGGGGGTGTTTTGTGGGGGGCAGGCTTATCGTTGTGGCGGGCTTGTGAGGCGGCGATGGCGGGTCTTGGGGGGGGCGGGCTCTGCCAGCATTTCGGAAAGCCCCGGAGGCCCCCAGAAACTTGCTTAAAAATTCGAATCTGAGCAGCCCTCCCCGGGGGCCTTTTTCCCCCAACCCACCGCTCCAGCAAGGGACTGGGGGGGCCCGGGCTTTACGAAAAGCCGGCAGAGCCCCACAGGCCCCAAAAGCCCCATGGCATCCCCACCCCGAACGTTGACCAGCTGGAAAGGGGGGCTGCACCCCCGCAGCGTCAGCCGGGGCGCCCCACCGTATCTGAAGTATATTCCGACCAAAAGATGCACCAATTTTTCCCAAAAATTTTTGGGAAAAAGGTTTTATGGTCCAAAAAAAATACGGTCATACTGTACACTTATATCAGCACTTGCGAAATTAAAATTACACCCCATTTCCCCCAAAAATTATGCAAAAGCATTTTTTTCTGATTTTCTAAAAAGGCTAGAAATTGCAAGAGTCGCATATGTTCAGGTCATCCGTTTGATTTAGTTTAATAATTTTTTATTGACAAATTCCTAAAGATAACATTTTTTTTTTCAAAACCCCCAAAAATCAGATTCCCCTTTTCCCAAAAATTTATTGTGCACAACGATTTTTTAAAACGTCTTATAGGTTTTAAAAAAAATTAAAAATATAATTTTTGAATTTGCAGCATTAAGGGTTTACTTTTTTCTTAAATCAAGCTTTTTCATTCAAAAAACTCTTAACAGGCAAGTTAATTTTAAAATAGGCCCCCTTTTTTTGTTCACCTTCACAATTCTTGCATCAATTGAACTTGTGAGTTTTTGGATAGTTTTCTACTTAAATTTCTTTGCAGTATGTTAGAATAGCCTCCCAAAGCTCCTATTTTGATGTGAACTACCTTCCACCCTCATAGATCTTTTGTTTGAGGATACTCCAAAGGTTCTCAATAGAGTTGAGGTCAAGGAGGATGGTGGCCACCCCATGAGTTTCCTTCTTTTATGTCCATAGCAGCCAGTGACTTCTGAGGTATTCTTTGCAGCATTAGATGGTGCATTGTCATGCATAAAGATGTGTCATGTCATGTCCCAACACGGGTATGTACGGCGGACGGCACAACATATAAGTATAACGGGATGATAAAGGAAGAGGAAGGCCCTGAAGGTAGGGAGTGAGGGATGAGACACCACCTGACACCAACCCATGTCTGTCCCTAAGCTCACCCTAACGCCCTATGCAGGTCCCTCCCCCCCACCACTGTCACGTCCCTAGTCCCTGGCTGTCACCTCTGCTAGTGCACTGGTCAGCAAGGATGCTAGCACCAGGTAAACACAAATCCAACAACGGCAATTTCCAAAGTCAAAGAAGAGCTCCACACACCTAGATGGTCTGCATAGAAGTAACTCTATAACCGACGATCAGCTGATGGGTCATGTGACTATTTAAATAGAGATGGGAGTGGTTACCAACATTAGCTGAGCAGCCTAAAAGAAGCTGCCAGGAGACTGATATTAACTCTTGCTGGACCAATTAACTCTTGCTGGACCAAAGGAAAAAACTAAATTTAAATTCCAAAAACCCAGAGCTGCCACGAATACCTTAATGATTCGTGACAGTACCCTCCAGTGAACCTGTTGGGGAGAGATATTTTGGGTTCCGATTGAGTCTGGGCTTGAGCCGAGACCAATAACACAGACATACAGTATGCGGAAGCTGCTGCACCACCTGTGACTGCAACTCAGTAACCTCATCCATGAGGGACTGAGTCAGGCATGCAAAAGCTTCAGCTTGAGCCATAGTGATTCAGGAAAATGGTGCAATCGGTATAATGTCACGTTCGAACACAGCTATGTCTGGTGGATGGCACAACATATAAGTACAACGGATGACAAAGGAAGAGGAAGGCCCTAAAGGTAGGGAGATAGGGATGGGACTCCACCTGACTCCAACCTGAATCCCTTAATGATTCATGACAAGATGATTTTGCTAAGGATGGCACGATTATTTTTTTTGTACCATAGAAGACAGTGGTCGGTCAGAAACTCTATGTACGTTTCTGAGGTCATTTTCACAACTTCACCTACCAGCTCTCTCCCCATGATTTCAGCCCAAAACATGACTCTGCCACCTCCTTGCTGACATTGCAACCTTGTTGGGATATGGTGGCCATCCACCAACTATCCACTACTCCATCCATTTGGAGCATCCAAGTTTTCATTGCACTCATCAGCAAACATAATTGTTTTAAAATTAGTCTTCATGTATGTCTTGGCCCACTGCAACCATTTGTGCTTAGAAGCACTGTGTAGGGGTGGACAAATAGTAGTTTTTTTTACAACTGCAAGCCTCTGGAGGATCCTATACCTTATCATGCGCAGGATTTCCGAGGCACTAGTAGCTTCAAATACCTGTTTGCTGCTTTGTATTATTATTTTATCAGCTACTGTCTTAATCCGATGAATTTGTCTGGCACAAACCTTCCTCATGCCTTTATCTGCACGAATCCATTTGTGCTCTGTATCAGCCACAAAATCTCTTCACAGTGCGATGAACACAATTACATTTTTGTGAAATATCTCATGTTTTTATACCATGTCCAAGGTATTGCACGATTAGACACTTTTCGCTAGCAGAGAGATCCTTTTTCATTCCAATATTCCTTGAAACCTGTGACCTGCTTAATAATGTGGAACATCTTTCTTAAGTAGTTTTTTTCCTTTATTTGGGATCACCTGGCTAAGGAATTATCACAGGTGTTTGAGATTGATTTCAGTGGTGCAGAGTCCTAAGACACAATAGCTTCCAGGAATGTACTTAAAAAATAAAAAATTACATATATTACACTTAAACCTAATTTGCATAATAATTTGTATATGAACTCCAATATCGCTATACTCGTAAAAACGTGAGATACTTAGGCCTCTTTCACACTTCAGTCGTGCGACGTCAGTCAAAATCCGCCAAAGTGTGAAAAAAAACGGATCCGCTTTTTTCCCATTGACTTGCATTAGGGGCGGATTTTGACAAATGGTCGTCCGTTTTTTGACGGATCTGCCATAAATTTGGCGTCCGCCATTTTTGAAAACGTTCAATGCAACGTTTTTTGTGTGCGCCAAAATGGCGGACTACGGCGGATCCGTCAAAAAAACGGATCTAACGGACGACCATCCGCCAGCGGATCCGTTTCTCCCATATAAAATCCATTCAAAATGCCCAGAACACTGTCTGGGTCTCTCTCTCTCTCTCTCTCTCTCTCCGTGCCAGACTTGCGTACCTGCATTTTCCAGGTTTAAAAGTTCATAACGGATCCTTTTGCATCCGTTTTTCACCTTTTCTGGCGGATCCGCTATTTTCACACTTTGGCGCATTTTAACTGACGCCAAAACACTGAAGTGTGAAAGAGACCTTAGTTAATATATTTTCATGAAAAAGCGTAAAAGTCATCCAATCACACCAAAGTATATAAAGAGGGACCTGTAGAGGCGCACACTTGCGCGAAACAGCTGTCGTCCTGATTTTGTATTCAGCAACAAAACTCTCCTGCCTCTGCTATTTTAAGATGTCCGAATAAAGCATTGGAATTTTAAGACAGTGAGTGCCATCTACTTTCTTTTTTTCACATGTGTATACTGCAAAACTATGGACTTTTTGTGGATGTGCACACGGTCTATTTGAGATAGGTGTCTCTCAGTAGTCACGTTTGTGCGGTACTTGTTATCACGGAGTATACAGACATGGTGGTCTGAGCAGGCGAACCCCTCAGACATATGGACTTTGTTATATGTTTTCTTTTTATTTTGCCGTTATACCAAAAAGGCCATGTTTATTTTGCTGAACCCTGCTATGGTTTATGCTGTTCCACAATAAGCCAGCAGGTGATTTACCACAAGAATCTTTCCTGTGACTTCCTTTGGAAGCAGCTGAATGAGTCAACCCGTCACAATAGCAATAGTGGAGTTAATATATTCATTAGTCACAATGTGCTGACCCACAGTGTACAAGTGCTTCCCATTAAATTAGAATATCATCAAAATGTTAATTTATTTCAGTTCTTCAGTAATACAAAACGTTAAACTCTTATATAGAGTCATTAGCTGAACAGCCCGGCATTGCCCGGGCATAGTAACTAACTGTGGTTAGTTGTGAACCCCCGTCACCTTGCAGTGTGAAACTCCCTGTGTATTGTGAGTCTTCCCTGTGCAGCGTGAACCCAGCTTGAGCGCTGGCCATGACAGGGCTGTGACAGGCTGAGGGCAGTGGAGTCATATGGGGACACGGGGGAGTGTGCTGGGTGAGAGGGGGAGGACACGTTATGAGACCCCCTGTGTATTGTGAAATACTGACCAAATGCTTAATGTGTGAATGTGGCCTTATACACAGCGTCCACCTGCAGTGCCTCACTTTTCTATATACACAGCCTCATACTGCAGCAGAACCTCACTTCTCTCATTTTCCCCCTCACATCTCTCATTTTCCCCGTCGCCTTATACACAGCCTCCACCTGCAGTGCCTCACTTTTCTATATACACAGCCTCAAACTGAAGCAGCACCTCACTTCTCTCATTTTCCCCCTCACATCTCTCATTTTCCCCGTCGCCTTATACACAGCCTCCATCTGCAGCGCCTCACTCTTCTCTATACACAGCCTCATACTGAAGCAGCACCTCACTTCTCTCATTTTCCCTCTCACATCTCTCATTGTCCTCGTCGCCTTATACACAGCCTCCACCTGCAGCGCTTCAATCTTCTCTATACACAGCCTCATACTGCAGCAGCACCTCACTTCTCTCATTTTCCCCCTCACATCTCTCATTGTCCCCGTCGCCTTATACACAGCATCCACCTGCAGCGCCTCACTCTTCTCTATATACAGCCTCATACTGCAGCAGCACCTCACTTCTCATTTTCCCATCACGCCTCTAGGTGAAGAGTGAACTGTGTTGTCACAGTTTGTGAAGCTCTAATCAGTTATAGCTGGAAATAAAGATGTGGTTACACAAATAGTCCACTTGATGTCAACAGAGAGCTAGAGATGTGTTGTGAATAGGCTGGAAATGAGTTCTGAGCAGAAGCTCCCTCTGGTGGTTACAAACGGTACTGGACTGTCCAGTGAAGATATTGAGGATTGGGAATCAGGTGTTACTGACTGGTCTTATATAAGGGAGTCGCCTTCCCATCAGGGTTGCCGGTGATCAATTGTTCTGGTCTCAATCCTTGATTCCTGTTTCCTTGGTAGCCTGCTGTGTCGTTTCTGAATCTCCTGCTAACAGATAAGACATTTTCTTCTTTTTGTTTTTGTGCTTTATTTTTACATTTTGTCCTGCACTTCTGTGGGGGCCTTCAGGGTCCCCTCTGGGGGCTTTTGCCCTCTCAGTTCAGTTCAGCCACTGATGTTTGTACATTTGCTTTTTCCAGTTTTTTCAGTGGCTGCTGTTTTGTTTTTGGTTACACCAGAGAACTAATTTAGGTGGTAGAGGTCGTGTGATCTCAGGTGTTTTTGAAATTAGTAGAGTTGGTGCTTTTCAGGGTTTTTTGGGATTGCAGTAAGTGCCCTTCCTATCCTTTTCTATTTAGTAAGTTTGGGCCCCAACGTTTGCTCATACTATTTTCTGTCTGTGTCAGTATTTCTTCTTGTCTAACCGCCATTACATGTTTGGGGGCTTTCTATGTTCTTTGGGGATCTGCTCCGGGGCAGATAGCTTTCCTCTTTCTATCTTTAGGTGTAGTTAGTTTCTCAGGCTGTGACGAGGCGTCTAGGACCAACGTAGGAACGCTCCACGGCTGCCTCTAGTTGTGGTGGTTAGTCAGGGTACTGCAATCTCATAGTTTCCAACTGCTCTGGTGTATTTCCTTTTTTGCCCGCTCTCCTCAGCTACCAAATCATAACAGAGATGGCTTGATACATACAGCTCTGGTTAAATGTAAGATACTCCGTGATTGGTTGGCCAGCCCGGGCATAGTAACTAACTGTGGTTAGTTGTGAGCCCCCGTCACCTTGCAGTGTGAAACTCCCTGTGTATTATGAGCCCTCCGTGTGCAGCATGAGCCCAGCTTGAGCGCTGGCCATGACAGGGCTGTGACAGGCTGAGGGCAGCGGAGTCATATGGGGACACAGGGGAGTGTGCTGGGTGAGAGGGGGAGGACACGTTGTGAGACCCCCCGGTGTATTGTGAAATACTGACCAAATGCTGAACGGGTGAATGTGGCCTTATACACAGCCTCCACCTGCAGCGCCTCACTCTTCTATATACACAGCCTCATACTGCAGCACCTTACTTCTCTCATTTTCCCCCTCACATGTCTCATTGTCCCCGTCGCCTTATACATAGCCTCCACCTGCAGCGGCTCACTCTTCTTTATACACAGCCTCATACTGCAGCAGCACCTCACTTCTCATTTTCCCATCCCGCCTCTAGATGAAGAATGAACTGTGTTGTCACAGTTTGTGAAGCTCTAATCAGTTATAGTTGGACATAAAGATGTGGTTACACAAATAGTCCACTTGATGTCAGCAGAGAGCTAGAGATGGCTTGATACATACAGCTCTGGTTAAATGCAAGATACTCCGTGATTGGTTGGTGGCTCTGGTTAAATGTAAGATACTCCGTGATTGGTTGGTGATACACACATACACACATTCAACTTTATATATATAGATTACAAACAGAGTGATCTATTTCAAGTGTTTATTTCTATTAATGTTGATGATTATGGCTTACAGCCAATGAAAACCCAAAAGTCATTATCTCAGTAAATTAGAATACTTTATAACACCAGCTTGAAAAATGATTTTAAAATCCGAAATGTTGGTCTACTGAAATGTATGTTCACTAAATGCACTCAATACTTGGTTGGGGCTCCTTTTGCATCAATTACTGCATCAATGCGGCGTGGCATGGAGGCGATCAGCTAGTGGCACTGCTGAGGTGTTATTTTATAGCAGCCTTCAGCTTGTCTGCATTGTTGGGTCTGGTGTCTCATCTTCCTCTTGACAATACCCCATAGACTATGGGGTTAAGGTCAGGCGAGTTTGCTGGCCAATCAAGTACAGTGATACTGTTGTTTTTAAACCAGGTATTGGTACTTTTGGCTGTGTGGACAGGTGCCAAATCCTACACCAGCAGATGACATAGTTCCCCAAACCATCACTGATTGTGGAAAATTCACACTAAACCTCAAGCAGCTTGGATTGTCCGCCTCTCCACTCTTCCTCCAGACTCTGGGACCTTGATTTCCAAATGAAATGCAAAATTTACTTTCATCTGAAAACAACACCTAGGACCACTGAGCAACAGTCCAGTTGTTTTTCTCTTTGGCCCAGGTAAGACACCTCTCGTGTTGTCTGTTGGTTATAAGTGGCTTGGCACAAGGAATGCGATACTTGTAGCCCATGTCCTGGATATGTCTGTGTGTGGTGGCATTTTTTCCTTTCACTCAGCTTTCCGTTAATATGCTTGGACACAGCACTCTGTAAACAGCCAGCTTCTTTACCAATCAACTTTTATGGCTTATCCTCCTTGTGGAGTGTGTCAATGACTATCTTCTGGACATCTGTCAAGTCAGCAGTCTTCCCCATGATTGTGGAGACTACTGAAACAGACTACATGACCTTTTTAAACCCATAGGAAGCCTTTGTAGGTGTTTTTTTGTTAATTATTCTAATTGACTGAGATAAAGACTTTTGGGTTTTCATTGGCTGTAAGCCATAATCATCAATATAAACAGAAATAAACACTTGAAATAGATCACTCTGTAATGACTCTATATAGTATATGAGTTTCACTTTTTGTATTAAAGAATTGAAATAAAATAACTTTTTGATGATATTCTAATTTAGTGAGAAACACTTGTATGTATATGTTTGTATATTGGCCACATAGTGCATTTGTGCACCTTCATATTAATTTAATATTAAAGGTGTGCTGCCCATTTTTTTTCATGTTTTCTAATTGGTTTCAAAGTATGACATCCCCAGTGTTGCACCAGTCATGAATGAAATGAGGAAAGGACACCTAGCTGTAGACAGCTGTTTACTTGTTCTTGTTCCTGATTAGTAAGAGCTAAAGTAAAATTTAATTTTCAGTTTTTGGGTGAAGATCTTCTTTAGTCACTTTAGGATTACATAATTTTTCATATTATACACATGGAGAAGCTGATATAAAACATGAAAACCTTGAGAACCATTCATCACCTTCAGTTATATTTATTTTTGCCAGATTACTATCATTTGTTGTGTTTGCTTTATTCTTGATAGCCTAGGACATGTGACTAAGACTAGGTCCTATGTAAGAAAGTCATGTGACCGAACCATAATAACATGGCTTGTGTGTGATTTTATTTTTTTTTCTTCCTATCTTTTGTGTTTTTTTTGTGCAAAAAAGTGAGCTGTTTATATGAACTTTTGTATTTACTTCATAAGTACCCCATGAAACTGCATTTAGTGTTTCATGTACATCCCACTTACAGCAGTTGTGGTAACCCTAACCAGATATTAAGTTAATTTTTTTTTCATTCCAATAGTTTAACAAATGAGGGGTTAAGGCAATAGATTTAGGGGCTTTCCTCCTCCCCATCAAGTCTATGTCAGTCCGATATATCATACACTTACTGCTTCACTTCCTCAGAACAGATAAACTTGTGGTTTCCTCTTTGAAACTGTAGAATTATGAGAAACTCTAGATGAGTGAGGACCAGAACTGCCAGAAAAAAGAGAATTGTGAGGACCACGTATGAGGCCATCATGAAGGGTGGTGGTGTGCATTTGCTCTGAGAAGTCCAGTAGCTGAAATCTTTTTTACTTTGAATGCAAATAGGGACATATTAGAGAAGTGACAGTACATATCAGTAACAGCTACACAGTTACAAGCGCCTGATTCTCGACAGGAAGGTGTCTAATGAAATAGTAGAGTCTGTACAGTATTTTTTATAACATATGGATTCCCCAGACATCTCTAGTGATGATTCAGCACCAGAAAATAACTCAGAGGTAAGTTATAATCACTTTTATGGTTTTGTACATTATTGAATATTTTCACGTCTGCCCTTACAATTCTAAAATTATTTTTTTGCACTCCGCATAAACTGGGTGTATGTAACAGAATCAGCTCTGTCGATTTTATTGGTTTATGGAGAGGATTGCCTCCAGATCAAGTTTTCCTATCCTTATAAAGCTGACACAACATATTAGATCAAAGTTGGCCAAATTCACAATGGGTATCTTCTGATAGTATATGTTGGGTGGAGGGAAGTGGAACCAGTAATATGAGGATTGCATTGTTCATACTAGGCCAGGGGATTATTTCCTTCCCCAATTAACATGAATATGCATTTAAGCGTGATAAGCTGATATGAGACTGGGTTGCCAACCATCCAAAAATTCCTAAACAGTCCATAAAAACAAAATACCTTAGTCCCCTGATGATAAAAAAATATTTAATGCATCTGTGATTTTTTTTTTTTAATTCGGAGTAATTTGTACAGATTATTATAATTATGATTGGACTGGTCAACTGGGAGAGGGTTAATCCCTGGTGGACCCGCCGCACAGTCCCCACAGATGAACAATGTAAGTCCTTTCCTTCTGCCCTAACACTTTTATGCACTGGCCATCTAGTCCACATTCACAGCAGCACACTCCCTCCTTCCCTTGCTGTACTGTTGCTAGGTATTGGAGTCAGACTGACACCTCTGCAGAAGAGGTAAATCGATTAACAACTTTGCAGGAGAGTTGTCACTGATACAAAAGTGGTGTCCCCTCTGTTTTACACACTGTTTCACACTCCGTATTGTATACATGAAGCATGTGTATGAACAAGTAAAAGTTCCATGTAAAATAGCAGTAGGTTGAGCCCTATGGAGCCCTCATGATTTATTATAGTTTTCTAATTTTTCCTGAAAATTGTTGGCTGCCCATGAATATTCAGAAAAATTAGTGAAAAAGCAAGGTAAAAACCCTGATATGTATATGTTTATGAGTGTCAGGGAATATAGCTGTTAACTGAATGCTACGGGCCTGATTAATTCATTTGCCCTGAAATCTGGCTTAAAACTGTTTAAAATGGAAGTTAATATTTGAGCAATTCATAGATGAACACACATTTTACAACTTTGGGTGTTTTTATTCCAGACCCAACAACTTTTTGAAAAGTCAGCAGGGCTAAGCGAATAGGTCATGGCCATGTACGGGTCAACATATTCATCATGATTACATAACAAAAGTGGTATCCACTACAACCGAAATGTACTGTAGTCCATAGAATTCTTACACTGGTGAATGGCAGTTGACAGATGTACCATATTTATTAAGAGCCTCCTAATGATTTTGGCACATCTTAATCCAGAGAATATTTCTCCATTACTGGTGTACAAAATGCCAATGTTGATGATTCGACCTCTAATGTGTTAAGACCAAAAGATGAGAGCGCTGCAGCCAATCACTGAGCTCAAAATCTTGTGCTGTCTACATTAGCATAGACACTGGCTGCAGCACTGTTGATGTGACATCACCACTGCAGCATAGCATAGATAGGGCAGCAGCAGAAACATAGCACTGGGCCAACGAAGGGTAAGTAAACCTGTTTGATTTTTTACACCTAAATGTACCTGTGGGCAGAAGTTTTTTAAAAAGGGACAACCCCCTTAAGCAGCAGCAAATAAAACAGTTTCTTGGTGTAACCTAGAGGTCAGGTTGGGTTTTGTGTGAACCCTCCATTAAGGACTCATTCAGAAGTCAGTAATTTTTATCACATCAAAAAAATGGTCTATGTTTCATCAGCAATTTTGATCAGCGTGTCATCAGAGTTAGGTCAGTGTCAATTTTCATCAGTTTTTCTTGGAGATTTCTCAAGATTATACTATCAAAGAGTTCCATGAAAAGTGGCATCCAAGTACTGTCCAATTTTTTCATGGGACCATATATTTGAATTAGTGAGTTTGGTCCAACACTCGGATCAATATCTGCAAGGAAAAAAATTGAACATGTGATCTAGCCCTTAGACTATTATAGATATGAGTGCTATCCATGAAAAACACGGGTAGCACTTGAATGAGCAGAACTGACGAAGCTATGACAAAAGGGTTCCTTCACTCGTCAGTATCTCTTGTACAACACTCGGATCAATATCCATATACCTAAGTCTATGGATTCTTGAAAAACTCGGTCCGTGGAAAAAATTAGACATGTGAACAGTCGCATCATGGGTATGAGTACATCCAAATGAGAAAAGCAGACATCTGAATGAGCCCTAAAGGTTTTTTTTTAGAAGAACCAATAATAGGCTAATTAGGATTCAAATTCTTTTTACTTATTGTGTAAGTTATCTGTGTAAACATGCTGGCCATAACCTGACCTGACGAACAAGAAGAGCAGTTTCTCCTTTCCCTTCCTGCCCTCCTTGCACACCCGGTGATGTCAATCACTCCACTGTGGACTTTATACCAGCCCTGTCACAGGGTTACTGCAACAGTGTGGAGCCAGAAGACCGTGGCGGCTGATTGCTCCTACTTCAGTGCTGAGAAGAAGCACTTCTTCATTTTAAATATGTTTATTTCTTCTGGCAGAACAGGGGTTAATTGGCCATGTTGGAAATCCCTGTGCTCACAGCTGTGCTCGGTTAGCCACTCCTTTCCCCTTTATAATCTGGGCTCTGTTACAAATCCTTTTCAGAGCAAGCATTTGCTGCATGGCTAACGGAGGGAGAGGAGTTCATATGAGAAGGAGAGTTGGAGGAGTTATCTGTGACTGTTGCTTGATTTGTATACATGGTAATTCCCTATCCTCTATTTTGGTTTATTCCCTTACCTCCATTCCCCGGTGCATTCTTCTGTTATATGTAAGTGAATATTTTGTATGACTGGAGTTTTCTGTTAACCCTTGTTTGTGTAGCCTTGTTTGTGGGGTTGATGTACTACGGTGCACAGTAGCACCCATCTTCCCTGGGTGGGGGAAGAGAACAGACGGAAGCCTAACTCAGGACATAAGGCAAGGGCGGAGGCCCGGCATCTTCACCTTCAGAAGTATCATGGAGAGTAGGGCAAGCTAGGGCGCCCCCTAGTGTAAGGGACAGGGAAGGAGCCCCTGGTCCCGGGTCACCTGACAGCTGTGTCGTGACAAGCCCTCTCTTGAATTGAATGACATTTTTCCTGGATTGGTCAGAACACCCACACTAAACTTTGGTTTTAAACATACTAAAGTAGCAATTGTACTATAGGAGTAATTAAAAATAGAATAAGGAGCACCCCTAATACCTTTGAGGGGTAAATCCGGCTGTCAGGTCCCCTAGATTGCAGAATTGTAGAGGCTTCCCTTCAACTGTCTTCTTACTAGCACCCAACCATTTCACATCACCACCCCATTCCCCACGGATCCCGACATAATAAACACTCGCACCACCTTTCTTTGGAATAATTAGCCAAATGGACCTTTTATTATACAAACATAACAACAATAAATAACTTGTCAGTAAGGAGGTTCTTGGAGCTCCAAAACCTGGCGGAAACCAATAAATAAAAATGAACCATACAGCATTACCCCCAGGTGTAACCACAAGCTTGGTGGCACCTTTGTTGCCAGAAAACCTTTTTCATAACACCGTCTGTCAGGAACTCCACCCTGAAGAGTCCCAAAATCCACCAGGCAATTAATCAACATCCATGCATAAAGGTGAGGTTACTATCCACTCAATGTACAGCACAACCCCCCTACCACATTTTTACCACCAACTCCAAGAACCCTCTCATAAGCAATTTCCTTGGTAATGAAGGCTTATTGAATTGGTGTTTAGCAGCTTAACCATGAAACTGTAAGTTGTGGAAGCAGTGTCGGACTGAAGCCTTGGGCCCACCAGAGAAGATCATTCTTAGGGCCCACTATGTAGCTACATAGAAATAAATACAAGACCACCAATTGTGCAGTAAAACACGCTAATATCAGGGTATAATATAAGGTAGTACATGTCTTAATTATGTAGCAGGGGTTGGGGTAGCACCCTCATAGAATATAAAGTAGCCCCCTCATAGAATATAATGCTGCCCTCATATAGTATAATGCAGCCCCTCATAGAATATAATGTAGCCCCCTCATAGAATATAATGTAGCCCCCTCATAGAATATAATGCAGCCCCTTCATAGAATATAATGTAGCCTCCTCATAAGGAATAATGCAGCCCCCAGAATATAATGTAACCCACTCAGAGTATAATGCAACCCCCTCATAAGGTATAATGCAGCCCCCTATAGAATATAATGTAGCCCCCTCATAGGGTATAATGCAGCCCCCCTAATATAGTGTAATGTAGCCTCCCACAAAATATAATGTAGCCCCCTCAGAGTGTAATGCAACTCCCTCATAAGGTATAATGCAGCCTCCCCATAGAATATAATGTAGCCCCCTCAGAGTATAATGCAGCCCCCTCATAGGGTACACACATGGTCAAAATTGTTGGTATCCCTCGTTTAATGACAGAAAAAACAATGGTGACAGAAATAACTTGAATCTGACAAAAGTAATATTAAATCAAAAATCTATGAAAATGAACAAATGAAAGTCAGACATTGCTTTTCAACCATGCTTCCACAGAATTTTTTTAAAATAAAACTTGTGAAATAGGCCTGGATAGAAATGATGGTACCCTTAACTTAATATTTTGTTGCACAACCTTTTGAGGCAATCGCTACAGTCAAACGATTCCTGTAACTGTCAATGAGACCTCTGCACCTCTCGACAGGTATTTTGGTCCACTCCTCAAGAGCAAACTGCTCCAATTGTCTCGTGTTTGAAGGTTGCCTTTTCCAGATGGCATATTTCAGCTCTTTCCAAAGATGCTCAATAAGATTTAGGTCAGGGCTCATAGAAGGCCACTTCAGAATAGTCCAATGTTTTCCTCCTAACCATTCTTAGGTGTTTTTAGCTGTGTGTTTTGAGTCATTATCCTGTTGCAAGACCCATGACCTGTGACTGAGACCAAACTTTCTGACACTGCGCAGCACATTTCGAATCCCTTGATAGTCTTGAGATTTCTTTTTACCCTGCAAAGATTCTAGACACCCTGTGCCAGATGCAGCAAAGCAGCCCCAGAACATAACAGGCCCTCCTACATGTTTCACAGTAGGGACAGTGTTCTTTTCTTGATATGCTTCATTTTTCCGTCTGTGAACATAGAACTTTGCTAAAAAGTTCCATTTTTGTTTCATCTGTCCATAGGACATTATCCCAGAAGCTTTGTGGCTTGTCAACATGTAGTTTGGCAAACTCCAGACTGGCTTTTTCATGATTTTTTTTCAACAATGGTGTTCTCCTTGGTCGTCTCCCATGAAGTCCACTTTGGCTCATACAATGATGGATGGTGTGATCTGACACTGATGATCCTTGAGCTTGAGGTTCACCTTTAATCTGTTTAGAAGTTTTTCTGGGCTCTTTTGTTACCATTCGTATTATCCGTCTCTTTGATTTGTCATCAACTTTCCTCCTCATGCGGCCACATCCAGGGAGGTTGGCTACAGTCCCATGGAGCTTAAATTTCTGAATAATATGTGCAACTGTAGTCATAGGAACATCATGCTGCTTGGAGATGGTCTTATAACTTTTACCTTTAACATGTTTGTCAATAATTTTCTTTCTAATCTCCTGAGACGACTCTTTCGCTTCCTCTGGTCCATGTTAAGTGTAATACACACCATGTCACCAAACAGCACAGTGAGTATCTGTAGCCCTCTATATAGGCCCACTCACTGATTCCAAGATTGTAGACACCTGTGATGCTAATTAGTGGACACACCTTGATTTAGCATGTCACTTTTGTCACATTATTTGAGGGGTACCATCATTTTTGTCCAGGCCTATTTCATGAGTTTTATTTTTTTTAAAATCCTGTGGAATCATGGTTGAAAAGCAATGTCTGACTTTCATTTGTTCATTTTCATCGAATTTTGATTTATTATTACTTTTGTCAGATTCAAGTTATTTCTGTGACCATTGTGGGATTTTCTATAATTAAACGAAAGATACCAATAATTTTGACCACGTTTGTATAAAGCAGCCCCCTCATAGGGTATAATGCAGCCCCATCATAGAGTATAATGCAGCCCCTTCAGAGTATAATGCAGCCTCCCACATACACAGTATAATGCAACCCCCAACATACACAGTATAATGCAGCCCCCACACAGTATAATGCAGCCCCCACATACACAGTATAATGCAGCCCCCACAAACACAGCATAATGCAGCCCCCCACACAGTATAATGCAGCCCCCACACAGTATAATGCAGCCCCCACATACACAGTATAATGCAGCCCCCAACATACACAGTATAATGCAGCCCCCACACACAGTATAATGCAGCCCCCAACATACACAGTATAATTCAGCCCCCCACAAACACAGCATAATGCAGCCCCCCACACAGTATAATGCAGCCACCACACAGTATAATTCAGCCCCCACACACAGTATAATGCAGCCCCTCACAGAATATAATGCAGCCCCCTAATAGGATAAAATGCTGAATATAATGCAGCCACCTCACAGAACATAATGCAGCCCACCACATAATATAATGTAGACCCTCAGAGTATAATGCAGCCCAACATGGAATATAATATAGCCGCCCCCTATAGAATATAATCCAGCCCTGCTGTCCTACAGTCTTATGGCCACCAGGACTCATTCACTGATATATATATATATATATATATATACAGGATGGGCCATTTATATGGATACACCTAAATAAAATGAGAATTTTTGGTGATATCAACTTCCTGTTTATTGCACATTAGTATATGGGGGGAAAATTTTTCAAGATGAGTGGCGACCATGGCAGCCATTTTGAAGTCGGCCATTTTGGATCCAACTTTATTTTTTCCAATGGGAAGAGGGTCATGTGACACATCAAACTTATTGAGAATTTAACAAGAAAAGCAATAGTGTGCTTGGTTTTAACGTAACTTTATTCTTTAATGAGTTATTTACAAGTTAATGACCACTTATAAAATGTGTTCAAAGCACTGCCTATTGTATTGGATTGTCAATGCAACCCTCTTCTCCCACTCTTGACACACTGATAGCAACACCGAAGAAGAAATGCTAGCACAGGCTTCCAGTATCCATTGTTTCATCTCATATCTGAAGGCAATTGTCTATGCTATGAAGATCCAAGATGGCCGCGGGGTCCTTCCGGTCCTGCTGAGAGCAGGCGCCGGCAAGCCTCCTGCACTGCCTGTCAGATCACTGATCTGACAGAGTGCTCTGCAAATATAGTGATGTCCCACCCTGGGATAATGTAAAAATGTAAAAAAAAAATTAAACGTGAAAAAATATTTTTTAAAAAATCCCTAAATAAAAAAAAATAAAAATATTTCCCCAATAAACACATTTAATTATGTAAATAAAAAAAAACAATAAAAGTACACATATTTAGTATTGCCGCGTCCGTAACAACCCGCCCTATAAAACTGTCCTACTAGTTAACCCCTTTAGTGAACCCCTTTAACAAAAAAAAATACAAGGCAAAAAAACAATGCTTTATCATCATACCACCGAACAAAAAGTGGAATAACACACGATAAAAAAGATGGATATAAATAAACATGCCACCACTGAAAACGTCATCTTGTCCCGCAGAAAACGAGCCACCATACAGCATCATCAGCAAAAAATAAAAAAGTTATAGCTCGCAGAATAAAGCGATGCAAAAATAGTTATTTTTTATTTTAATCTCTTTTTATTCTTTTCAAAGAAAGAAATACAACTCAATATATAGTCATACATTAACCGAAGCAGTACACAATATGCAAACATGGTGGACTGTACAATCCACTTTTTCTAATATACATGAAATAATTTAGAAGAAGCTCCAACTTGTAGACTGTTATTAGAACTCACATAAAAAATATAAACCTTAAAGACCCCTAGCGGTTCTACGTATCGATAGGACATATACAAGACGTACATACTAAATAAAACACACACAATAAAAGAAAAAAAGGGGGGGGAAGAAGACACACACTCCAAATTTCCCTAAATCTATCAGCACGGTCGTTATAGTCAGCAGACAGCTCTTCCATTCTGCATATGTTAACCATTTCCTGGTACCATTCCAGGATGGAGGGAAGTTGGGTTGATTTCCAGTGTCGTGGAATTATGGTGCGGGCTGCTGTTAGGCAGAAACGCAAAATATCTTTTTTCTGATATTGGATTGACATAGGCAGGATAGAGAGCAGTGCAATCTCCGGGCTGCCCACCACCCCATTTCCAGTTATCAATTTATAATTCTAAAATATCTTCTCCCAAAATGGCATTATCTTATTGCACTCCCACTGTAGCAATATGTTATATGCTGAGCCGCCTCTAGAGGTCTCACTACCTGGATGTATTCAGAGGATAGAGAGGAGGGTCTCGTTGGTAAGAGCTAGAGACAGGAAGCATTCATGTAATGTGGCTGAGAGAACCTGCACACAATAAAGTAACCCGTTACCACAATCGTGTCTGAGGCATAAACAAGAAACAGAACATGGTGGCAGCAGGGCTGAACCTATAAAGAACAAGTGGACAGACAATCCAGGCAGCTTGTGGTACAAAGCTCAACTGTAAGTACAGTGCCCACAGTACAGCATTATGGAGAGCGCACTAAAACCTCCTCAGAGACTAGACATCATGTCCTCAAATCTATCGCAGACCTGGAGACATTGGAAGGAGGAGTTTACTCTGTATGTGGATCTTACAGTAGACACCAATGATCAGAAGCGTAAGATGAAGCTCTTCTACTATCTGATTGGAGAAAAAGGCAGAGAACTTGCTCAGACCCTGATCCAGGACAGTACGGACAGTCTGGCAGACATTGTACAGGCATTTGATAAGCACTGTGACCCCAAGAAGAATGAGACAGTGGAAAGATTTAAGTTTTTCACCAGAAATCAGGAGATGGGAGAGAATATAGACGCATATGTGACTGAGCTGAAATGACTGGCAGCAACATGCAGCTTTGGAGATATCAGAGATTCTCTTATCAGAGATAGAATAGTGTGCGGCATCAGAGAGCCACAGCTAAGAGAGAGACTGCTGAGAGAGGGGAGTTAACCCTAGAGAAATGCATGCAAATAAGCAGAGCTGCAGAGCTAACAAGAGACAGCCTGAAGATGATGGCAGACACCACTGAGGAGCCAGTACATGCAGTAACCATGAGAGGAAAAGCAGAGCACCAAGCGAGAACAGTCCAATGCAGATACTGTGGCAGAAGACATGAGAGAGACAAAGAGAAGTGTCCAGCATATGGACAAAGCTGCAGGACCTGTGGTAAGATTAATCATTTCTCAGCTCTCTGCAGACTTAAGCCCTTTAAAAAGCACAGAGAAATTCACAGTGTGACACAGGATAATCACAGTGACAGTGCAGAAGATATTACATGGATACAGCTACAGTCTGCAACAGAGAATGTCAATACAGTCAGACAGCCAGAACCTAAAGACACAAGACAACTGTTTGCAACTCTTTTATTAAATGACAAACCCATTAGATTTCAGTTGGACTGTGGAGCAAGTTGCAATGTCATACCGGAGGATCTACTAAATGAACAGGTGTCCATTGAACCTACTGATAAGGTACTTATGATGTACAACAAAACGATATTGAAACCTCTTGGGACATGCAAACTGAAGGTTAGTAACCCATGCAACAGAAAGAGTTATAGAGCTCAATTCACAGTGCTGCAGGGTTGTGACCACATACCGTTACTAGGTATAAAAGCAGTTCAGGCAATGGACTTAATAAAGGTACAATTCCATAACATTATGACTGTGGAAGTCAAACAGAGTATGAAGGATATCCCAAAAGCAGACAGCAATCTAGATTTACAGATTATAAAAACACAGTATGCGGATGTATTTGAGGGTGATGGATGTTTTGAAGGAAAACACAAACTGGAAATTGATAACACAGTACAACCTACCAGATTACCGACAAGAAAAGTGCCTGTAGCGCTACTGCAGCCATTGAAAGAAGAACTACAGGATTTAGAAAAGCGAGGCATGATAGAAGTCGTCCATCAGAGCACAGACTGGATAAGTAGTTTGGTCATAGTGCAGAAACCATCAGGAAAACTAAGAATTTGTATCGATCCCAAACCACTCAACAAAGCTCTCAAAAGGAATCACTATCCGATGCCTACAATAGAGGATGTGCTACCAGATTTATCAAAGGCAAAAAATATTTTCAGTTTGTGACGTAAAAAATGGATTTTGGCATGTGGAACTGGATGAAGAATCCAGTTTATTGACAACGTTTTCTTCTCCATTTGGTCGCCGTAAATGGCTGAGAATGCCCATGGGACTGACATCAGCTCCAGAAATATTTCAGCAGAAGTTGATGCAAGCTTTGGAAGGACTCCCAGGGGTAAAGACGATAGCAGATGATATATTAATAGTGGGAGAAGGTGACGATATGCAATCTGCAATAAAGAATCACGATACAAGGATGCTACGATTTTTAGATAGATGTAGAGAAAAAAGGATAAAGTTGAACTTGGAAAAGTTGAAACTGAAAATGACGGAAGTGCCATATATAGGACATCTTCTAACCTCAAATGGAGTGAAAGTGGATCCAGAAAAGGTGAAGGCGATACAAGAGATGCCTACCCCAACAGATGTGTGTGGAGTACAACGATTTTTGGGCATGGTGAATTATCTGTCCAAGTTTTGCAAGAATCTATCAGACATGTGTGAGCCAATGAGACAGCTAACTCACAAAGATGTGTTGTGGGAATGGACAGAAGCACAGGAGACGGCTTTCCAATCAGTAAAGACAGCCATTGCAGACACAGCAACCTTAAAATATTTTGATCCACAGTTAGAGGTGGTAGTCCAATGTGATGCGTCAGAAAAAGGCCTAGGTGCCACATTAATGCAAGAGCGGCAACCAATCACATTTGCAAGCAAAGCGCTAACACCGACAGAGCAGGGATATGCCCAAATCGAAAAGGAGTTACTAGCTGTGGTGTTTGGAATGGAAAGGTTTCATCAGTACACATACGGTCGACAGGTAACAGTACAGTCAGATCACAAACCGTTGGAGAGCATTACAAAAAAACCACTACTAAATGCACCAAAGAGACTGCAGCGCATGCTTCTGCGACTTCAAAAATATGATTATGAAATTGGATATTGTCCAGGAAAAGACTTGTTGATTGCAGATACTCTAAGCAGAGCGTACTTACCCAACGCAGAGGATAAAGGACAAGAAATGGACAACATCAATATGTGTGATTATCTTGCAGTATCTAAAGATAAACTGAAACAAATACAGACCTTCACAGAAAAAGATAAAACACTACAGATATTAAAAACTGTGATCCTGCAGGGCTGGCCAAAATATAAGCAGCATGCTCCAAAGGAAGTTGCTCCATTCTTCCATATACGAGATGAACTGTCAGTACACCAAGGAATCATCAAAAAGGGAGAAAGGGCAGTGATACCGGAGACTCTGAGAAGAGACATACTACAGAAATTACACTCGTCCCACTTGGGCATTGAAGGATGTTTGCGGCGAGCAAGAGAATCAGTTTATTGGCCGGGTATGAATGATCACATAAAAAGTTACATAGCACAATGTGAGATATGTGCGTCCGGCGGGGATAAACAACTGAAAGAGCCATTGCAACCGCATGCCGTTCCAAATAGACCATGGTCAAAAATAGGAATAGATTTGTTCACATTGGAGGAAAGAGAATACCTGGTAACTGTGGACTATTTTTCTAACTTTTGGGAAGTGGACCATTTGAAGGATACAAGAGCAAGAACAGTTATTAAAAAACTCAAGGCTCATTTTGCCAGATATGGGATTCCAGAGATTGTTTTTACTGATAATGCCGCTCAATTTAGGTCAGAAGAGTTCAAGGAGTTCAGCAAGTTATGGGAATTTGAACACAATACATCATCTCCTGGATATCCTCAAAGCAATGGCAAAGCGGAATCAGCGGTGAAAACAGCAAAGAAGTTGATTAAGAGAGCGAAACAGGCAGGGACAGATGTATATCTATCTATACTGGACCACAGAAACACACCTTCCCAAGGTCTAGACAGCAGCCCAGCACAGAGGCTTCTGAGTAAACGGACAAGGACACTCATACCAACAGCTAGTCGTCTTCTGAAGCCAAATCTGGTGAGGGGAATGAGGTCAAAACTAAAGAAAAATCAGGATAGACAAGCGTTCTATTATAATCAGTCGGCAAAAGATCTACCAGGACTGAGACAAAATGACAACATCAGGATGCAGCCGAGCAAATATGACAAACAATGGAGAAAAGCAAAGGTGCTCCAGAAACTAGGACCTAGATCCTACGAAATTGTGACAGAGGAGGGAAGAAAACTAAGGAGAAATCGGAGACATCTCAGGAAAACACAAGAAGGATCTGATACATGGTCATATGAACAGTATCCTCATATCCAAGATGAGGAAACAGCAAGTCTAAGCAGAGAGGCTACAGGGATGGCCCAGGTTCAGTGTGGAGATTCCGGTCGGAGACAGGCAATACCAGATGCGGTAACGCCCTAATCGAGAGAACCACCGAATAGTGGCAGTAACGCATCGTATGTTACTAGATCGGGCAGAATGATCACAAAGCCAGCACACCTCAAGGACTATATATACAACCAAGTATTTTAAAGTATCTTAATAGCATGATGCTTGCCAGTTATGTTTATGTCACCAATATCTTGAATATTGAAATGTTCACATGTATGTTAGTTATATTAGCTTAGTTATTTCTTCAGTTAAAAGACAAAGGATGTAGCAATATGTTATATGCTGAGCCGCCTCTAGAGGTCTCACTACCTGGATGTATTCAGAGGATAGAAAGGAGGGTCTCGTTGGTAAGAGCTAGAGACAGGAAGCATTCATGTAATGTGGCTGAGATAACCTGCACACAATAAAGTAACCCGTTACCACAATCGTGTCTGAGGCATAAACAAGAAACAGAACACCCACCATATGTGGAGCATTGTGCCCCTCTCTTCTCCACAGCGCCAGCAATTGTCGGATGTTGCAGGGAACATAGCATGCAGCTTTACAGAGTATTGGTACCATCGAGCCATAATTTTAAAATTTTTCTCTTGCGCATAACAAGCGGCTGACATTTGTGTGTAAACAGAAATCCTCTATCCCAATCTTTATCAGGGATAACTGTTCCCAGTTCCCGTTCCCACAAATGCTGGTAATGCAACTTCTCTGAGGGGCTCTTCCCAACAAGATAATTATAGAGCAAGGATACTTTATGATTTGGAGGAGACTCCTTTAGAAACAATCCTTCAAAAGGAGATAGTATATATTGTGACAGAGGCACCGATCCCTGCGAAGACAGGAAGGACTGTAGCTGCAGATATTCCATCCACAGCAACTTCCTACATGGTGACCTCTCCTGCAGTGTAATGAAGTCTGGCAATCTGCCGTCCTCTAGCACCTGCGCAAATCGAGTATCATCCACTGCCCTCCAGCCTAAAAAAGATCCCCGCCTGTGTCCAGCAGGGAAGGATGGGTTAGAAAAAAGGGGAGCAAGCTGGCTAATTGTGTTCGGAAGACGCCAGTTCTTCCTGATTGCATGCCAAATTTTGATTGTTCCCCTGGTCATATCTGACAGCCCTTCTACCAATAAAGCATCCGAGGCAATGAGCCAAGGAAGATGTTTGAGCGGCACATCGACTCCTGCCTGTTCAATGTGTACCCACTGTTTTGTCGATGCGTGAAAATGCCAACCTATGAGACGGCCTAAAACAGATGCCTGAAAGTATTTTTTGAAATTCGGGAATCCAGCTCCCCCATCCAATTTAGGATAATTTAGAATCTGCATGCCTATCCTTGGTCGAGTTTTGCCCCATATAAATCTGGTCAGAGCTGTTCGTAATGCACTAAAAAAGCTACAGGGAGGAGAGATGGGGACGGTTTGAAAAATATACAGAAAACAGGGCAAGATGTCCATTTTTATAGCATTCATTTTCCCAAACCACGACAGCCGCAGTTTACCATAGTTCAAGAGATCCTTATACGTGCGGTCCAAGAGGGATTGATAATTAAGTGCGAACAGCTTTGACTAGTCAGGGGTTATAAGCACTCCTAGATATTTTATGGCTTCCGATTTCCATTTGAATGGAAAGTTGCTTATTGCATGTTCAACCTCTCTCTGCGGCAACGAAACATTTAGGGCCTCTGTGCAAAAATAGTTATTTTTTATATAAAACAGTTTTTATTGTATAAAAGCGCCAAAACATAAAAAAATGATATAAATGAGGTATCGCTGTAATCGTACTAACCTGAAGAATAAAATTACTTTGTCAATTTTACCACACGCGGAACGGTTTAAACACCCCCCACAAAAGAAATTCATGAATTGCTAGTATTTGTTCATTCTGCCTCCCAAAAATCGTAATAAAAAGATATCAAAAAATGTCAGGTGCCCAAAAATGGTACCAATAAAAATGTCAAATCGTCCCGCAAAAAATAAGACCTCACATGACTCTGTGGGCCAAAATATAGAAAAATTATAGCTCTCAAAATGTGGTGATGCAAAAACTATTTTTGCAATAAAAACCGTCTTTTAGCATGTGACAGCTGCCAGTCATAAAAACCCGCTATAAATAGTTAATCAAACCCCCCTTTATCACCCCCTTAGTTAGGGAAAAATAATAAAATTAAAATATTGTATTTATTTCCATTTTCCCATTAGGGTTAAGATTAGGGTTGGGATTAGGGTTAGGGGTGTGTTAGGGTTAGGTTTGTGGTTAGGGTTAGGGTTGGGATTAGGGTTAGGGTTGTGTTGGGGTTAGGGTTGGAGTTAGTATTGGGAGATTTTCACTGTTTAGGCACATCAGGGGCTCTCCAAACGTGACATGGTGTCTGATCTCAATTCCAGCCAATTCTGCGTTGAAAAAGTCAAACCGTGCTTCTTCCCTCTCGAGCTCTGCCATGCGCCCAAACAGTGGTTTACCCCCACATATTGGGTATCAGCGTACTTAGTACAAACTGCACAAGAACTCTTGTGGTCCAATTTCTTCTCTTACTCTTGGGAAAATAAAAAATTGGGGGCGAAAATATAATTTTTGTGGAAAAAAATATGATTTTTTATTTTTATGACTCTACGTTAAAAACTTCTGTGAAGCACTTGGGGGTTCAAAGTTCTCCTCACATCTAGATAAGTTCCTTGAGGGTTTAGTTTCCAAAATGGGGTCATTTGTGGGGGTTTCCACTGTTTAGGCACATCAGTGGCTCTCCAAACGCGACATGACGCCTGCAGACCATTCCATCAAAGTCTGCAATCCAAAACGTCACTACTTCCCTTCCGAGCCCTAACGTGTGCCGATACAGTAGTTTTCTCACATGTATAGGGTATCAGCGTACTCAGAAAAATTGGACAACAACTTTTGGGGTCCAATTTCTCCTGTTACCTTTGGGAAAATAATAAATTGGGGTCTAAAAGAACATGTTTGTGGAAAAAATATGATTTTTTTTATTTTCACGCCCGGGTGTTATAAATTTCTGTGAAGCACATGGAGGTTCAAAGTGCTCACCACACATCTAGATAAGTTCCTTGGGGGGTCTAGCTTCCAAAATGGGGTCACTTGTGGGGGGTTTCCACTGTTTAGGCACATCAAGGGCTCTCCAAACGCGACATGACGCCCACAGACCATTCCATCAAAATCTGCATTCCAAAATGTCACTACTTCCCTTCCGAGCCCCAATGTGTGCCCATGCAGTAGTTTTCTCCCACATATGGGGCATTAGCGTACTCATGACAAATTGGACAACTTTTGGGGTCCAATTTCTCCTGTTACTCTTGGGAAAATAAAAAATTGGGGACTAAAAGATTATGCTTGTGGAAAAAATATGATTTTTTTATTTTCACGCTCAGGCATTATAAACTTTAGTGAAACAACTGGGGGTTCAAAGTTCTCACCACACATCTATACAAGTTCCTTGGGGGGTCTAGTTTCCAAAATGGGGTCACTTGTGGGAGGTTTCCAATGTTCAGGCACATCAGGGGCTCTCCAAACGCGACATGGCGTCCAATCTCAATTCCAGCCAATTTTGCGTTGAAAAAGTCAAACGGCGCTCCTTCCCCTCCATGCTCTGCCATGCGCCCAAACAGTGGTTTACCCCAACATATTGAGTACCAGTGTACTCAGGACAAATTGCACAATAACTTTTGTGGTTTTGTTAACCTTGGGAAAATAAAAATTAGGGGTGAAAAGATCATTTTTGTGGAAAAAATATGATTTTTGAATTTTATGGCTCTACGTTATAAACTTCTGTGAAGCCCTTGGGGGTTCCTAGTGCTCACCACACATCTAGATAAGTTCATTGAGGGGTCTAGTTTCCAAAATGGTGTCGTTTGTTGGGGGTTTCCACTGTTTAGGCACATCAGGGGCTCTCCAAACGTGACATGGCGTCCAGCTAATTCTGCGTTGAAAAAGTCAAACGGTGCTCCTTCTCTTCCGAGCTCTGCCATGCACCCAAATAGTGGTACCCCCACATATAGGGTATCAGCGTACTCAGGACAAATTGCACAACAACTTTTCGGGTCCAAATTCTCCTGTTTCTCTTGGGAAAATACAAATTTATAGCGAGAAGATCATTTTTGAGGAATAATTATGATTTTTTATTTTTACGGCTCTACGTTATAAACTTCTGTGAAGCACTTGGGGCTTCAAAGTGATCACCACACATCTAGATAAGTTCCTTGGGTGGTCTACTTTCCAAGATGAGTCACTTGTGGGGGGGTTTCCACTGTTTAGGCGCATCAGGGGCTCTTCAAACGCAACATGGCGTCCGATCTCAATTCCAGCCAATTTTGCTTTAAAAAGTCAAACGGCGCTCCTTCCCTTCCAAGCTCTGCCGTGCACCCAAACAGTGGTTCCCCCACATATGTGGTATCAGCGTACTCAGGACAAATTGCACAACAACTTTTACGGTCCAATTTCTGCTGTTAGGCTGGAATCACACACAACGTCTAAAAAATCGGACCGTTTTAGTCGGTCGATAATCGGATTAAAATTTCATGAACATTGATGCGACTAGCATCCGATTTTTTGTAGTTGATGCGATTTTGTAGCATGTACGCCTACGTTTCACATCCGATTACCCAGCGACTACCGATTTTTAGTGGCATCATAGCAAAATGGACATTTAACGTTTTTGAGGCCTGCAAATAATTTGAATAATGAGCCAGACCCATATTTAAGCGTGGTTTGACTGTTATTACCCTCCCAACGTTGCCGTGGAGTGTTTTGCTTCTTAGTGGTTCCTGTTGTGTTGCTCCTAAGTTAAAATTATGAGTGACAGACTAAGGTTTAATAGAACTGAGCGTCTGCTGTACTATTGGCTGATATCCAGAACTTTTGGGGAACCATACCCTGTAGTTGTTTCTCACAGAATCCGCAGAAGGATGTGGGTGCATCCCCTTGTGATGCGAAGGATCAGCAGAGGGCATTTTGAGCGCCTGTATTCGACACTGCGTAGGAATCCAGACAAGTTTTTTGACTATTGTCGCATGAGTGTTGCCACCTTTGATATTTTGCTGGACATATTGCGCCCTGGAATCACCTTTCAGAACACCAGGATGCGTCCTTCAATTTCTTCTGAGGAAAGGCTTCTTCTAACATTAAGGTATGTGTGTCAACGATATGTTGATGATGTTTTGCCTAATTTACCATCTTTCACATTCTTCTAACTTTGTTCATCTTAACATACTGAACCTGATGGCATTATGAAATTGTAAGCTTTTCACTATATGCTTGTGTGTAGCAGTCTTAATGGTTAGTAAGTCATAACATTAAGTGAATGGGTGAGTAAACAAATGTCCACTGTTTACATTTGGTTAATGCAGTGTTTTTGTATTTTTTGTCTGATGTGCACATGTTTGTTGTTGTTTCTGTATTGCAGGTTCCTTTCCACTGGGCTCTCATACGCTGCTCTGCATTTAGAGTTTTTAATAGGGAAATCCACCATTTCCGGAATAGTCAGCTCTACTTGTGGACAAATTTGGTCAAGACTAAATAAAGAGGTCATGCCAGAGCCCAAAATGGAAGATTGGTTGAGGATTGCACATGGATTTCAAGAAAGCAGTAATTTTCCACACTGTATTGGAGCCCTGGACGGGAAGCACATACGTGTGCGTAAGCCGCCGAACTCAGGGACCCAATTCTACAATTATAAGCAATATTTTTCTATAGTTTTGTTGGCCTTGGTCGACAGTAACTACCGCTTCATAATTGTAGACATTGGGGCCTATGGAAGGACTGGAGACTCCAGAGTCTTCAATTCTTCCATTATGGGTCGGCGGCTACGCAATAACCAATTGGACTTACCACCAGCATGTCAACTTCCACACTCAAATGTGGATGCAGTGCCATATGTTGTAGTAGCGGATGAGGCCTTCCAATTAACTCGTCATGTTATGAGGCCATATCCTCGCCGCAATCTGAACCATCAGAGACGCATCTTTAATTATCGCCTTTCTCGTGCACGACGCCTGGTGGAGTGCACATTTGGTATTCTTACAGCCAAATGGCGTGTCCTACAATCAGCCATTCAGCTAAGTGAATCAAATGTTAATCTTGTAGTGCAAGCATGTGTGGTACTACATAATTTTACAAGAATGCATGAATGCTCATCAGCTGATATGCCTGACCTTCAGTCTGATAATATGACGAGGCCTATGAGAGCAGTCATCCATCCTCGTCGTCCCCCTTCTGGACTCAAAGTGCGTGAATTATTGACCAATTATTTTGTTTCCCCTGCTGGTTCTATTCCTTGGCAAGATCAGGCCATAGGTATGTAGTGTGTTTTATGTGATATGATACCATAAAGTTCCTTTTGATTAATCAATTCATGTTAGACTCTAATTATTTTTTTAACACTTTACCATACTTAAGACACTACATAACATATAAGAATAAACACAGACAACCAATGTAACTTCACTAATTTTACTCATTAGTGGTTTGTTTTGAAGCCTTTTACAGGCTGATATATTTTGTAAACAGGACCAACATGTCCAAACATAAAAATAAAATATGTATAAGATTCTGAATATGCAAATAAAAAAATATATTAGTTCCATACAAAAAAAAAAAATTACAGCTACAATTGATGGTAGCTTGGTGGTGGTGTTGGTGAGGATGGAGGGCCAGGTTGTGTATTCGGCCTTCCACTATCTGCAACCTGTGTTTGAGAATGAGCTGTTGCAGAACCTACAGTAGCAGCTGGGTTACTGGCTGCATCCTGAATGCCTTGTGGGTAGGGGTACATAGGGAATTGATGCTCATAGTCATATTGATATGACTGAGCACTAGCAGAGTGACCCCCAATATGCCCATGTCTAACATATCCATGTTGTGGCCAGCCAACAACATTGGGTATGTTAGAGTGGGCATATTGTGGATGGCCACTCTGTCCCATGGTTTGGAGCTGGGAAGCTCCATAGAAAGAATGAGCTGCAGTAGGATGAGGAGGAGGAGTTGGGTTTTGTTGGACACAAGGAGGAGGTGGAGGAGGAGGATGATGATGAGGAGGAGGAGGATCAGAGGCTGAAGCAGATTGTGAGGGATTTGGTCCTAACAACCTCAAGACATTTTCTGGACCAACCACCCATCTATGAAGATAATCTAGTAGGTTGGTTGGATCATTAGGCGCTGATCCAGCTTCCAACACAATGTGCAGTCCACTTCTGATCCTCAGTCTGTGCTGTATTGGAGTAGCCCGGAGGTAAGGGGCCAGACTGCGGCAAAATCCCTCCTCCCCATCATCATTAGCTACACTGGACAAATAGTCCAGAACTCCTCGGTCCACCTGCCTCCTTGTCACAGAACCCACTCCTTCTCGTCGCCGCCTACCTCGCCTTGTGCGTTGGGAAGGAGGAGGAGACACATCTTCAGCCCTATTAGGGCTGCTGCTCTGAGGTAGGTACTCATTTTCATGATGCTGTGTTTGTGAATCCTCAGCTCCTGCAGCTGTTGTTGGTGCTGCTTGGGTGGACCCACATGCTGACGAGGAAGGGCCTGCCTCCTCTGCCCCATCACCAACGGGGTCGATAAGCACTTCGGAGTCGGACCCCGTCTCCCTCTCAGTTAGGTTTGACTCCGTTCTAGGAATGAAAAAAAATTTAAACATTAAAATCCATAAAAATTCAAAGTTTGGCATGAAAGTGCTTCAACACACATGCACTTACGGTCGCAGATCCAACACTGGCGCAAGGAAGTTTAGTCTATCAAAATAGAGGTACTTCCTCTTCTTAGATGCTGAAGCCCCACTCCGATCCCTAATCTGCCTCTCCCTCCGGTAGCAGTCCCGACAGCTGCGCCACCGCCTTGTCACATCAGTCACTACAAATGTAAGAACACCATAACGGTTATAATGACTGATATCTATTTATTAAGCCAAAAATACAAAATATGCAACACTGAACATTTAAATAGTGGTCATGTGTGATGTGATTTACAATATTGAAATACATCAACATACAACCAGCAGTATCCATGTTATAAGCACTAACATTAATTTTCAAAAATGCTTGGCCCTTTACAAAACGCCTCATTCAGTTTGAATTTTAGGACCTACACACTACATCTGAGGTGAAGAGAACTACAAAATGTTGTAGTCAATAGATGCCGAAGCATCGATGATATTTTTATATACATGGATATTGTTTGTGTACACACACATCAATGTGTAGTTCTATATAGGAAGAGGTCCATAATGCTGCCTTTTAAATATCATTTAAACACATAAGGCTACATTATTATTTGCTTCATCAATTTTTTTCAAAATTTCAAAAACCGTTACATGTGGTACTTACTAAGACGCTCTTGGTCCTCCCTGGATCTCTGATGATAGTCTGGAAAAATGTGTTCACATATCGTTTTCCATGCCGCCTCTTTGCGCGTCCGATTACTGTAATTGGGATCGCGCTGGTCCCAATTCAGGCCTCTCCTGCACCAATACGATGAGGAGTTCCACATTGATGTGGCTAGATGCCATGTTTCTGGACTCCGTGTAGGCGTTCTTCCTGTTTTTTTTTAAGATGCGCTTAGCTAATTAGCATGTAAAGGCTTCCTGAGAAATTCAAAGCCAGTTTCCTGTCACCTGGAAAAGTTGTGCGATTTAATCGCAACTCACACGTGCGGTCCGTTTGTAATCCCACTTTTCATCGCTCCCATAGACTTGCATTGGCGATAGTCAACCCACAATCGGTGACAATCGCAGCATGCTGCGATTGCACTCGCACGTTTAAATCGGACCACAAAAAATCGGATGTTGGGAGCTACTCCATTGATTAATATTGGGTCAACTGCAAAGCGATATTTCATCGCGTTCTAGTGGTACGATTTAGTCGCCAGTGTGACTCCAGCCTTACCCTTGGTAAAATTAAAAAAATTGGATCTGAAGTAAATATTTTGTGCAAAAAAAGTTAAATGTTCATTTTTTTTAAACATTCCAAAAATTCCTGTGAAGCACCTGAAGGGTTAATAAACTTATTGAATATGGTTTTGAGCACCTTGAGGGGTGCAGTTTTTAGAATGGTGTCACTTTTGGATATTTTCTATCATATAGTCCCCTCAAAGTGACTTTAAATGTGATGTGGTCCCTAAAAAAAAATAGTGTTGTAAAAATGAGAAATCGCTGGTCAACTTTTAACCCTTATAACTTCCTAACAAAAAAATTTGTTTACAAAATTGTGCTGATGTAAAGTAGACATGTGGGAAATGTTATTTAGTAATTATTTTGTGTGACAAATTTCTCTATTTTAAGGGCATAAAAATTCAAAGTTTGAAAATTGTGAAATTTTCAAAATTTTCGCCATATTTCCATTTTTTCATAAATAAACGCAAGTTATGTCAAAGAAATTTTACCACTATCATGAAGTACAATATGTCACGAGAAAACATTCACAGAATCTCCAAGATACGTTCCAGAGTTATTACCTCATAAAGGGTCAGTGGTCTGAATTGTAAAAATTGGCCCGGTCATTAACATGCAAACCACCCTTGGGGTTAAGGGGTTAAAATGTCTACTTAACCCTCTCAACACTTAGGGTGCTAGAGCGAAAACTTCTGGGTTTCACATCATTAAAACTAATAGCTTCAATGAAACATACCTCCCCGCCAACACTTTGCCATTGACTTTGTCATATATCCTCCCCTCTGTCCAAAGCTGCGGGTTTTGGCACCTTCACTCACTAAACAGTGAAGTCTGGACAGGGCATCTGCGCTAACATGTAGTTTCCCAGGCCTGTGCTCCACATGAAAACTAAAGTCCTGGAGCACTAGAAACCACCTGGTCACCTGGGCATTCTTCCCCTTCCTTTCCCTCATCCATCTCAGGGGCGCATGATGTGACGCTAGACTGAACTTTCTGCCTAATAGGTAGTACCTCAGCATGTCAACTGCCCATTTGATGGAAAAACACTCTTTCTCTACTATGGCATAGTTCTTTTCACAGGAGTAGAGTTTCCTACTCATGTACATGACTGGATGTTCATCCCCATGTATTTCCTGGGACAACACGGCTACCAAACCGACCTTGGAGGCATCTATCTGAACCATGAACTCCTTAGTGAAGTCTGGTGCGACCAACACCGGCTGTTTACATAGGGCGAGGTTCAACTCCTGGAACGCCATCTCCACTTCAGAGGACCATTTGGCCATTGACGTCTTTGTGCCCTTAAAAAGATCAGTCAGGGGGGTGACTACAATGGCAAGATTCAGGATGAATCGCTAATAGTATCCTACAATTCCTAGAAACGCCTGAACTTGCTTCTTGGAGACTGGTTGCGGCTAATTTTGGATTGCCAACACCTTTATATACGTGCGGATTTATTTTGCCCCTTCTGATGATATATTTTGCCTCTTCTTTCCCAAAGGGACACTTCTTAGGGTTTATGGTAAACCCTGCCTTCCTCAGTGCATCCAGTACTGCCTGGACCTTCTGCAGGTGACTTCCCCAATCCCGGCTGAAGATCACGATGTCGTCCAGATTAGCTGAAGCTTACTTTTTGTGAGAGGTTAGGATCCGGTCCATGGCCCTCTGGTATGTAGCTGGGGCTCCCTCCCTGCAGACCGAACCTCATCCTTGTATATTGAAAGGACTCGTCAGGTGGAGAGAGGGCCGTCTTTTCCTTGGTGCTTGGGGAAAGAATAATTTGCCAGTGCCCTTTCGTTAGGTTCTGGGTGGTGATATATCTGGCTGACCCTAGCCTGTCAATTAGCTCATTAACCCAGGGCATCGGATATGCGTCGAACTTGTACACCTCTTTTAGCTTCCTGTAGTTGTTACAGAAATGCCACTCTCCATCCAGCTTCGGCACAAGAACAGTGGGCAGGACCGTCCGATCTTTGACTTCTCGATGATGCCCAAGCTCAACATTCTCCTCATTTCCTTGAAGATCACCTCGCGGCAGGCTTTGGGAATCCGATATGGCTTTTGGTTCACCCTCATATGCGGTTCTGTCAGGATTTCATGCTCCACAATCTGCATACATCCTGGCAACTCCGAAAACAGGTCCCGAATCCGCTGAAGCAGCTCTTGGCCCTGTTGCTTCTGTGCCAGTGACAGTGCCACTGTGACATCCTCGACCTTGGCTTCAAGATAGTTCCCCAGGCACGTAGCTTCCACCGGTTCCCTGTCTTGCCACATTATAAGGAGGTTAATGTGGTACACCTGGTACAGCTTTCTTCTCCCTGGCTGGTGGACCTTGTAGTTGACATCACTCAACTTTTCGACCACCTCGCAATGGCCCTTGCTACTTGGCCAGGAACTTACCGTATATACTCATGTATAAGCCGACCCGTGTATAAGCCGACCCATCTAATTTTGTCACAAAAAACTGGGAAAACTTATTGACTCGCGTATAAGCCTAGGATGAAAAATGATTATGCCCCCATATGATGCTCCACAGATTATACCCCCATATGCTGCACAGATTATACCCAATATGCTCCACAGACTATGCCCTCATATGCTCCAGATTATGCCCCCCATATGCTCCAGATTATGCCCAATATGCTTCAAAGATTATACCCCCATATGCTCCAGATTATGCCAAATATGCTTCAGAGATTATGCCCCCATATGCTCCAGATTATGCCCCCATATATTCCACAGATTATGCCCCCGTATGATCCACAGATTATGCCCCATATGCTCCAGATTATGCCCCCATATGTTCCACAGATTATGCCCCCATATGCTCCAGATTATGCCCCATATGTTCCACAGCTTATGCCCCCATATGCTCCATATTATGCCCCCATATGTTCCACAGATTATGCCTCCATATGCTCCAGATTATGCCCCATATGTTCCACAGATTATGCCCCCATATGCCCGAGATTATGCCCCATATGTTCCACAGATTATGCCCCATATGCTGCACAATTATGCCCCATATGCTCCATAGTATAAGCTTCATATGCTGCTGCTGCAAAAAAAAAAAAAATGACATACTCACCTCTCGTCGCTGGGGGCCAGGTGCCGGTGTCCTGAGTAGGCGGTGACACCGGCGCGCTATGGGGGACAGGTGCCGGTGTCACCGCTCACTCAGGACCCCGGCGCCTGAGATATTTACCTGTCCCGTTCCACCGCTGCGCGCTGCGTCCTCGTCTAACTCCTCTGGCTGTGAATGATCAGACGGGCGTGGTGCGCACTAACGACGTTGTCGCGCCCTCTGCCTGATCATTCACAGCCAAAGGAGTCAGACGAGGACGCAGAGTGCAGCGGTGGATCGGGACAGGTAAATATCGCTATACTCACCCCTCCGCCGGCGCGTCTCTGCAGCCTCTCCTCTTCTCCCGCGGTCTCCGCAGTGCTTCCTTCCTACAGCGGTCACATGGTACCACTTATTAAAGTCATGAATATGTGCATATTCATGACTTTAATGAGCGGTGCCATGTGACCGCTGCAGGAAGGAGCCGGAGATCGTGGGAGAAGCAGGGGGGCTGCAGAGACCGCGCCGGCGGAGGGGTGAGTATGATCCGACACCCCCGCTTATCCGCCGACCCCGTATATGACCCGCGTATAAGCCGAGAGGGGGACTTTCAGCCCTAAAAAATTGGCTGAAAATCTCGGCTTATACACGAGTATATACGGTACTTTCCACTGTGGATATCAACACCAACACATGGTCTCCAGGGCTAAACTGTCTCAGTCTCGCAGACTGATTGTAGACCTTTTCTTGGGCCTCTTGTGCTTGAAGGAGTCTCTCCATCACAATCGGCATCACCTTCGTGATCCTGTCTTGCATCTGGGCCACATGCTCGATGATGCTCCGGTGGGGGGTAACGTTTGCTTCTCAGGTCTACTTCGCAAAATCCATAAGTCCCAGAGGGTGCCATCTGTATAGCAGCTTGAAAGGTGAGAATCTCGTAGAGGCCTGTGGGACTTTCCTGATAGAGAACAGCAGGTACAGCAGTAGGCAATCCCAGTCTTGGCCATCCTTCTCCACGACCTTCTTAATCATGGATTTCGAAATCTTATTGAACCTCTCCACAAGACCGTCCGTCTGCTGATGGTACACCGATGTCCGGAGTTGTGTAAACTGGAGAGCCTT
>JARQOD010000003.1:199934968-200031323 GCA_033576555.1 Oophaga sylvatica
CCATTTCTGACGTTTCTTTGTTTGTCTGCCCCTCGGGTCTTGTCTTGTGTGGTATTTTCCTGTTCTATGGATCTGGTTACTTAGTGCTTGCTTTGTACCACTTGATTTAAGCCTCTGTGCTTTTCTCGGAGTCCACTTTCTGCGCCATGGTTTGGATTTTCTCC
The DNA here is from genome assembly GCA_033576555.1 of Oophaga sylvatica. Taxonomy (NCBI): domain Eukaryota; kingdom Metazoa; phylum Chordata; class Amphibia; order Anura; family Dendrobatidae; genus Oophaga; species Oophaga sylvatica. Next base: position 199,935,133 of record JARQOD010000003.1, read on the forward strand.
ATGTCAGCCACCTCCATTACCTGTTGATGGTACATCCCATGCAGCGACTTGTCTTGCCATGGCGCTTCATGTTCCTGTTCTTCCTTCCAGATCTGTTGTTGCGGCCTTAGGCTTTCAGCATCTCATCTTTTGGCGCCATTCTTCTGATGCATTCCTGTATACCCTTGTTTCATCCTTGATGGTGGCTTGGATGCTTATCAAGCCTCGACCACCCTCCTTTCTGTTGGTATACAGTCTTTGGGTGCTAGACTTAGGGTGGAGCCTCCTGCATTGTGAGGAGCTTTTGTGTGTCTTCACATCTGCAGTTTCCATCTCTTCTTTTGGCCAGCACACTATGCCAGCAGGGTATCTGATAACTGGCAGGGGCATATGTATTGATGGCGGGATTTTATTCTTCCATTGAGCTGGCTCTTCGGACCTGTCTTACCCTTTAATGGTATTTGATATTGCTGCTTTCTTTGCTACTCATCATGGTTACCGTAACCCTGTGGGATGCCGAGTACTTGTAGCGTGTCTGTACATCTGCTATGTGCCCTACTGGTAATTCCACTCAATCAGTCTTAACTACCTTGCATCTCTTTATTACCAACCAGCCGCACTTCTTCAGTCCAATGGAATCTCGATGTCTTCGCTGTAGATCCTTGTCAGGTGGATCAGTGAATCGATGTCTGGTTCGTTATTCACATACAGCATGATATCATCCATGTAGAGAAGGTGGCTGATGGTGCTTCCACTCTTGAACTTGTATCCATAGCTCTGTAATTATCTGACTGAGGGGGTTCAAGCCTATGCAGAACAGCAATGGGGACAGGGCATCACCTTGGTATATGCCGCATTTGATGGATACTTGTTGCTACTTGTCTTGAATTGACTTCTAATGTTGTTCTCCATTGCCCATTGAGTTTTGAGGAAGGTTCTTCTTTCCTGTTGTCATTGTAGAGAGCCAAGCATTCACAGATATATGTGTGTGGCATTGAGTCATGGCTTTCCTGTAGTCAATCCAGGTGTGCTGAGATTGGTCTGTCTGGATTTTGAGTCTTGAGTGACTGCTCTACCTACTAGGAGCTGGTGCTTAGAGCCTCTGGTGTCGGTCCCAATGCCTTTCTGAGCTGGATTCATGTACTGGTTCATATGGTTCTGTAGCTTGGTGGTATGATGCTGACAGGAGTTTCCATGTTGTTGTAAGGCAGGTAATTGGGTGGTAGTTGGATGGAACTGTTTCTTTATGAGGATCCTTCAGGATCAGCACTGTTCTACCTTGTGTTAGCCAAGCTGGGTGGTGGCCTTCTTTTAGCAGTTGGTTCATGCTTTTTGCCATGCGTTCATGTACGCGGTTAGTTTCTTCAGCCAGTAGGTGTGGATCATGTCTGGACCAGGTGCTGTCCAATTCTTCATGTTCTTGACCCGCTGTTGGATGTTGCTTCTGTAATGGTGACTGGTTCTTGATCTAGATGGTTGCTGTGTTTCATTCTCAGATCTTGCAGCCACATTGCACTGGTGTTGTGGGTTTTTTCCTTCTCCCATATGTCCTCCAGTATTGTTCAGTCTCTGCTTTTGGTGGAGTTGCTGTCTTTGTGCTGGTACTCTGTAGTTGAGAGTACACTTTGGATGGTTCTTTGGAGAACACGGATTTATCTTCTTGGCCTCAGCTTCTCTAGTGTATCTCCCTAGTCTTGCAGCGAGTGTTGAGAGCCTTTGTTTAGCAGTCTCTAGAGCTTCAGCTGGGGTCAGGTCTTTGTACTTGTCCGGATTGGTCTTATTCTTGATACTTACCCTTCTCTATTTCTATTAGTTGGCTGACTTCCCTTCGTGTCACCTTGATTTTTGTCTCCAGCCTTCTTTTCCAAGGGGGCATTTACTTCTGTTGTTCTTGCTGGTTTTATAGTCAAGCATTTCCATGATTGCTGAGGCAGTAGCATAGATCAGTTTATTAGTTTGAGTTATGGTGGTGGTAGGTATTGATGCAAGTGCTCTATTAGCATTCTTCTAGCATACTGTCTGGTGGTGTTTCTTTGCTGGGCCTTGGCAGTCGATTTCTTGTATTGATGGTATTTAGTTTATCTAAGATCTTCTGTTTCAGATCAGCTGCAGTGCTCTCTAGTTGCAGGACTGGATTAGGATCTTCAGGGGGTCACACATGTTGTTCTTCCAGATCTTCATGTGGGGTGGATCTGCAGTGCAGGTGTTCCATCTCAAGTTGTGAAAATGGCTTTCTCTTTATGATATTGAAACATTGGATGACTAGTTGTTTCTCAGTCAGTGGACATGTAGGTCTTGTATCCATCCAGTGTTTCCTCATACGCTTCATATATCCTCTCTCATTTGGTTTGCTGTTATAGTAGCATTTCATCAGATCCAGGTTCTCTTGATTTGACCATGTATGGTTCCAGTAGAACATTTATCATCAGATTGTCCTGGTTCCTCGACATCTGACGCAGACCTTGTTAATCCGGGTGACGTCCGAGCTGGCATGACTCTCTTTGTTCATGACACTCTCATGTTTATTGAGGTAGGCACTATAGTGTTAGTAGTCTTGCCCAAGGACTACTACTGGTATATTATTTCCAACAAGGCAGAGCCAGGATGTGAACCCAGACTCCCCCACGTTGGTGGTTGTGCACTTTTAACAGCTATAACAGCCAACTAAGGTAAAAAAACAATAATATCCAAAGGCTACAAGGAATGTACAAAAAAAATATTTTTATTAATACTCAATATGAATCTTACATAAATAACAAATAACAGAAGGGTGTCATAGAGTCAAACCAAAAAACCAGCAGCCACAAGTACATGCATAACCCTATATAAATAAAATGCTATGTGGTCATGATTGATATATTTACATCAATGGTCTTAATCAGCTTATGTGTCAGGGTGATACAAATTAATGCTGGCCAGAAATTACCATGAAGGCTGTGAATTTATGTATAATGGAACTAATCCTAATACAGCCACATATTATATCTATGGCATTTTGTATCACCATGAAAACAAAACAAACAGACCAATATTAGAATCCCATACCAAAGTATGCCACTTACAAAGTAAAGTGCCAGTAGTGCAAAATGAGATCAAATAATTGAGGGTATCATTGTATAACTTATACCAAAAATCCCCATATACCTCCAACAATTATAATGAATTTCAAACACTTGGAATGAGAAATCAATAAAGCCACAAAAAGTGCCAATAGTGCATATTACCTGGGTGACCTGTCAAATGGCTGCCTCGACCTCCCTGACGCGCGTTTCGGCGTACCTTTGTCAAAGGGGTGTGTCTAAGATGGGGAACCCATCCCTTTTAAATGTCAGCCAACCAATCAATCCTCCCACATTGCTGTCACGTTGTGGTGACGAAACTAAAGTGGCTAGTGTACATGTGCAAAACGGATGTGACGATATTAATGAACGTCACATCTTTAATAAAAGTGCATAAGTGCCAAATTCAATATAAACAACATAGCGCTTACATCGGGATATGAAGCCCAATTCAGCTACAAGCCAGTGTGCTGAGATATTGCGGCGCATGACGTCCGCACACCACCTCCAATAAAGGTGACCACAGACTGTCCGGGAGTTGGCGGATGCTTTAGTCCAGGTCTGGGAGGAGATCCCTCAGGAGACCATCCGCCGCCTCATCAGGAGCATGCCAGGCGTTGTAGAGAGGTCATACAGGCACAGGGAGGTCATACGGGCACGTGGAGGCCACACACACACTACTGAGCATCATTTTGACTTGTTTTAAAAGGACATTACCTTCCACTTTAATTTTGTGGGTGACTCCAAATCCAGGCCTCCATTGGTTAATAAATTTGATTTCCATTGATGATTTTTGTGTGATTTTATTGTCAGCACATTCAACTTTGTACAGAACAAAGTATTCAATGAGAATATTTCATTCATTCAGATCTAGGATGTGTTATTTGAGAGTTCCCTTTATTTTTTTGAGCAGTGTATATATACACACACCAATAATGATCAGTATAGCGTAGAATAAGAACACATATTATACCAATGAAGAATTTTAGGTTGTGATTGGATATTAACTTTTTTTGTAGTTTTTTATGTCCACATCTTCTGTTACAGATGGAGTCTTCTCTTGGTCCTCACCGATTTACACGAAGTGGGGTAAGAAAAAATAATGCTTTATCTTCTAGGGATAAGGCTCCATAGCAACCTTTGATTGTGTATCTGCTACTGTATAATAGATCTTTATTTCGACTACTGTTTAACCACTATGCTTCCCTATGGAGGATTTCAGCTGCTTGAAATGAACATAAACAAATTGTGGAGAAGCTAATACAGATGCATCACAGTAGCGGGAAAGACCCCTCACACAAATATCATGCAAGAAAAGAACTGAGAGCCATCTCAGAACAATAGGGGTGAAAAAAGTTTCCAAAGTTGTTAAAATATAATAATTTTATTCAAACATATTTAAAAATACAAAGTATACACCAAATAATTACACTGCAGGGTAAATCTGAAATGCATGATATGTCAAATAGTAAACATGAACCTACAGATAATGAAAGTCCTTCAAGTATTTAATAATATACTGACAACAATCATTATCAAAATCAATTTCTAAAGTAAGTCTGTGGTTGCATATAGGTATATATATGCCTAATAGCTATGTATTTGTGGTGTTTATTAAACTAAGAAACTAAGAGTATCACATATGTGTGTATATATATATATACCCAATAGCTATGCAATTGTGGCGTATATTAAACAAAGGCAAAATTCCTAAGAGTGAAAGACACACTGTCTAAATTAAGTACTAAGCCATTTGTTATGATATACCAACTGACATATTTAGCACAATGTGGACCAGGCACAAGCACCCAATGCACGTTTCACCCATCTTCATCAGAGATCATGGTGATCATATGGGGGCTTATTCATATATATAATCCTGCCAGTTTAATTAAATAGGGGCGTATATTAAATGAATTAATGAGAAAAAGAAAAGAAGATGAAAGTGATACATAATCCAAAGAGCAAATATCTATAATCTGGTATATATATATATATACCAACTTGACTCCTGCAAAATTTTCGCACATTGGTCGTCGGGGGCGCAGGCAATTTCAGAAAAAGCAAGCTGGTCAAATGTAAATGTATTTTATCAGATGATGAACACAGACAGGTATTTATATATGTAGCTTGGTAATATAATAAATTGGTTTGATAAGTAGAGGCCAAAAAAATGTCTTCCGGTTGAGGTGCCACCTGCAGGTCATTGTGTCTTTCTGTAGGTTTATGAAAATAAATGTTTATACTGTATTTAGTGATAAAATCGTGAATGCGTGGGTTGTTTGGCACTTTTCTTGCTGAAGGGGGCAAGTTTACCTTTCAAATGGTGTATCATTTGTGTATATGAGGCGAAGTAATCAGCGAAAAAGCAGTGCATGTATACAAATGTGTTTGCATATGTAACTCACCTGCAGTGAAGTATGCAATCCTCCAATGTGCCTGAAATAGGCTGGGCAAGGACTTGAGCAAGCTGGAAAGTCCCCAAGGAAAATGTTTGTATTTGTTTGTGATGTCTGTAAGCAGCTTTGTGGTAGTGTGCTTTGGGGTAGTGTGCTGCCACCTGCAGGTCATTTGACCTTTCAAATGGTGTATCATTTGTTTGTGTGGGTGGAGTATGAATTGAGCAAGTGTGCAATTCAATAGCCAGTGCATGTTTACAAATGTGTTTATATATGTGCCTCACCTGCAGTGAAGTGTGCAATCCTCCAATTTGGCTAAAATAGGCTGGGCAAGCAGTTCGGCAAGCTGGAAAGCCCCATGGCAAATGTTTGGATTTGTTTGTGATGTCTGTAAGCAGCTTTGTGGCAGTGTGCTTTGGGGAACTGTGGTGCCACCTGCAGGTCATTTTTCCGTACTGCAGGTTTATGAAAATTAATGTTTAAACTGTATTTTGTGATCAAATCGTGGATGTGTGGTTTGTTTGGCTATTTTCTTGCTGAAGGGGGCAAGTTTACCTTTCAAATGGTGTATCATTTGTGTGTGTGGGTGCAGTGTGAACAGAGATACAAAGTAATCACTGAAAAACAGTGTTTAGAAATAATAGTATATATGTATATATATATATACTGTGTATATATATATATATATATATACAGTACAGACCAAAAGTTTGGACACACCTTCTCATTCAATGATTTTTCTGTATTTTCATGACTATGAAAGTTGTACATTCACACTGAAGGCATCAAAACTATGAATTAACACATGGAATTATATACTTAACAAAAAAGTGTTAAACAACTGAAAATATGTCTTATATTCTAGGTTCTTCAAAGTAGCCACCTTTTGCTTTGATGACTGCTTTGCACACTCTCGGCATTCTCTTGATGAGCTTCAAGAAGTAGTCACCGGAAATGGTTTTCACTTCACAGGTGTGCCCTGTCAGGTTTAATAAGTGGGATTTCTGGCCTTATAAATGGGGTTGGGACCATCAGTTGTGTTGTGCAGAAGTCTGGTGGATACACAGCTGATAGTCCTACTGAATAGACTGTTAGAATGTGTATTATGGCAAGAAAAAAGCAGCTAAGTAAAGAAAAACGAGTGGCTATCATTACTTTAAGAAATGAAGATCAGTCAGTCCGAAAAATTGGGAAAACTTTGAAAGTTTCCCCAAGTGCAGTTGCAAAAACCATCAAGCCCTACAAAGAAACTGGCTCACATGAGGACCGCCCAGGAAAGGAAGACCAAGAGTCACCTCTGCTTCTGAGGATAAGTTTATCCAAGTCACCAGCCTCAGAAATCGCAGGTTTACAGCAGCTCAGATTAGAGACCAGGTCAATGCCACACAGAGTTCTAGCAGCAGACACATCTCTACAACAACTGTTAAGAGGAGACTTTGTGCAGCAGGCCTTCGTGGTAAAATAGCTGCTAGGAAACCACTGCTAAGGACAGGCAACAAGCAGAAAAGACTTGTTTGGGCTAAAGAACACAAGGAATGGACATCAGACCAGTGGAAATCTGTGCTTTGGTCTGATGAGTCCAAATTTGAGCTCTTTGGTCCCAACCCCATTTATAAGGCAAGAAATCACACTTATTAAACCTGACAGGGCACACCTGTGAAGTGAAAACCATTTCCGGTGACTACCTCTTGAAGCTCATCAAGAGAATGCCAAGAGTGTGCAAAGCAGTCATCAAAGCAAAAGGTGGCTACTTTGAAGAACATAGAATATAAGACATATTTTCAGTTGTTTCACACTTTTTTGTTAAGTATATAATTCCACATGTGTTAATTCATAGTTTTGATGCCTTCAGTGTGAATGTACAATTTTCAGTCATGAAAATACAGAAAAATCATTGAATGAGAAGGTGTGTCCAAACTTTTGGTCTGTACTGTATATACCAGTATAACAAGTGCATATAGTGCCCATACGTCTTGAGGATTGTGCATAGTAACCTACAGTGTCAGGTCGGCACTGTTATACTGATTAAAATGACACCTTGGTTGATTAAATCCATCTTGTGGCTGTTGTGTAATCTGCAATTTTCAGTTTTTCAGTTTATCTCCAATAGCTGCTACTGCTCAGGTACGGGAGGCGCCATCTTGGAGGAGGAAATTTTTTTTTCTTCTCCAGCAAGATAGCTCCGTGACGCCTGCGTAATAGCAGCTATTGGATCACCTCCATATACACTGATCTACTGCACAGGAGTGGCAGGTGCCATTTTAAAATTGATTATTTTTTTGTTCTATCTGAATAACCTCAAGCACAGTTATTATTAAGACAATAAACATGTGATTATGCTACCGTGGCCGGCCCCTGCCTGCAGAAGGTTTTGTTTTTTTTCAGTATGTACATATAATATTCATTATGTAAACTAGGGGGCAGGTCAGTGAGGGATCAGTGACCTGTCAGCAGTCTGCATTATGAATAACTAATCAGAGCACCACATGAAGACCCCCCACAGGCCGCCCCGGAGCACAAGCATATCATTAACTCAAAACTGAAAATAAAGATTAAACAACAACCACAAGATGGATTTCATCACCCAATGTGTCATTTTAATCAGTATAACGACGCCGACCTTACACTGTCTGTAGGTTATTGTGCACAATCCTACTGACAGGTTCCCTTTAAAAAGTGCAAATACTGAAAATATTTTTATACAAAAGTTAGTAAATGTAAATACCCAAAAGGATACTAATGTATATAAAGTGACCTAAGTTTCCTTGATAAAGTGTTTAGGTGACGTAACTTCAAATTAATAGTGTGCAAGTACACATAAGTGACATGAGTACTGAAAATGTAGACATAATACATTTACAAAGACAAATCTCTAAGTAATTGAAGTGCATTAATTGAAATGAACAGTAGAATTTTTACCATTTCAGAATTCAGTTGATTGAAATACAATTCTCCCGTCATATGGAAACAATGGGGTCTCGCAACAGATGCAATTTAACTGAGAAAATCATGTGATGTGACTGTGCAGCCGTGGCTTTTTACTCAGACGTGTTTTTTGTAACCACTATTTTTTTTTTATTAGCCACTAACTTCTAACTGTTGACTTTCTTGGTATAGGCCAGGTATGGAAAAAAAGCCACAATACGTCCGCCGCAAAAAAAATCAACACCAGAGACCAATGGCGAAAGCAAACCAGTTTCTCCATCTGTAGAAGTAAGTATTGTGTTTAACAATGCATGGTTACATATTGTGAATCTTTTTGAGAGTCAACATTCTGTGTGAATTATCCACAGTTCTTTCACATCTAATGCTATGCCTGTATCTACACCTAATTCACATTTACTCTTGCAGAACGAAAGAAAATATGTCACAAGTATCACCAAGGAGAGAAAGCTACCTTTAAACTGAAATCAGACAGCTGTAGATTCTCTCATACAAGAGAATCTGGTTGATTATGCAAATGATACCCTGATCAAACTCTGATCACGGTTTGATCTGAGTGTCAGCTTAGCGTGATCTGATTCTCTTGTATGAGAGAACCGTAGCAGAGGTGTGGAGAAGACAGAGAACTTAATTTCTCCATCTTCTCCATTCTGTGAGTGCGTGGAAATCGGACTGAACTCGGATGTCATCTGAGTGCAGGCCAATGTTTTCTACATACCCATAAACCTGAATGGGTGAGTAGCATCCGATTTCAAAGCAAAAATTTGCAGCATGTTGCAATTTTTTTCACTGACAGATTCTGTCACTGAAAGAAAGCATGCATCAGAACTTCCTCATTGAATAACATTACTATCGAAAATACAAATAGCAATCGTCCGATGTATTTGCTGGTTTAAACGTGCCCTAAAAGTCAATGTCTGACCCTTTAAAGAGCATTGGAAAAGGTACCTACTCTAAGGAAGTGATACTTGTGACATAGTTGAGTTCAAGAGAGCTAATTTGCATTCTTTTCTCCAATACAGCATTACTTCTAAGGGTATGTGCCCACGATCAGGAACTGCAGCAGATTTGACGCGTATTTATGCAGTCTCAAACACTCAGTGGCCATATGTTACGGCATAGTGGATGGTGTAATGTCCACACAGTATAAGGAATTAGAGAGAGAGTGCTTTAACTGTATTTTATTCTTCTCCTTCTTCCTCCAGCACACAGCATTACATTTTTCCTCATCAGGCTGAACTGAAACTGAAACTCTCCCAACCCACTTCCTGTCTATCCCTTTTCAGTCCCAAGACTTCCTTTTCTTAAAGAGACAGGTCACAACATTATAAATTACATCATCCCTTTTTTTTTTTTTTTTTTACATAACTTAAAAAAAAACCAATATAACATCCAAGAACAACATAAGTCTGTACAGCCTTATTTGTTCATTTCCAAATCAGACATATCAATTACATCTCTTCAATGAGCCTCGATGGAGCCCTTCCTTCCCGCATAGGGTAAGGTCTGGGCTCATTGGGGGTGTCTATTGCTGACGGATCAACGACACCCTGTTGACCCTCTCCACCGTCGGGTACCAAATCTACCGGTGGGAGTTCATTACCATTGTCCGGCGGTATAATTTTAAAATGTGAGGAGTTTCGGGTTATAGAGTGTCCATCTCGCTCAGCCATGACCATGTTGCCTCTTCTCTCAGTAACATTATATTTTGCCGGACCATATACAGCTGAGGTTTTGTTGGTTGATCTTTGACGCACAACAACAATATCACCTCTTTTGATGGCACTTGGTTGTGCCCTTCGCCTTCTATCTGCATAATGTTTCATGGCTTTCTTGTTAGAGAAATCTGTTGATCGCACTGAAGAGTCACTTGGTGGGGGATGACTGGTCACATCAGGGATCCGTATGCGAAGAGTTCTGCTGAACATTAGATGAGATGGAGCAGCATTAGTGGTGGAATGTGGCATATTGCGGTAATTGCGCCAGAATTTGTATAGTGACTGTTTCAATGGCGTGTGCTCCAGACTAGCTGCCTTGATTCGTTTTCCCATAGTGCGCATGAAACGTTCTACAATTCCATTGGCTTGTGGCCAACAAGGTGTGATTTTCCTGTGGCTGAACCCTAAGTATTCAGAAAACTGTGTAAACGTATGTCCATTGAATGAAGGTCCATTGTCTGTTTTAACCACTCTTGGAATGCCAAATGCAGAGAATATGTCGTCCTGTTCTGGTATGACACTATTAGCAGCTGTTGAAGAGATAAATGAAACAACAGGTATCTAGAATATTCATCAATTGTCACTAGAATGTGTTGGCCATTTGGTAATGGTCCATATATGTCCACTGCCACTTCCTCCCAGACAGCAGTGGATAACGGAGACATTTGTAGTGGCTCTACATTTGATGATGGAGTAATTAATTGACTAGTGGAGCAGTGTCTAATCTTCTCTTCCACCAAATGATCCATATTCGGGAACCACACATTTTCTCTGAGTAACTTTTTTGTACCAACAATCCCTAGATGACCTTCGTGTGCTTTCTGTATGATTAAGTTGCGCAAGGCCTTAGGTACAACCAGTTTGGTACCTCGAAGGATGAGGTGCTCTGCAGTGACTGACAATTCCTCTCGTACATTTGAAATAGTTTTAATTCCTTCAGATCAATCCAGAATCAGGAAATTTTTTTCTTTTGGATTTCATGCCACCTTCGATTTTGGATGATTTGTATTAAGGCACAGAGTGTCTTGTCACTTGTTGTTGTATTCACAAATTGGTCAACAGAAAGTGCTTTTGGCATAGCGTGAGCTGCAACAAATCGTATGTATTCTTCCATGGAGGAATGCTCGGGTATATCACCATTCACAGGATGTCTTGAGAGATAATCAGCCGGATTGCTATATTTTCCAGGTTTGTGAACAATTTTGTAATTGTAGTCCTGTAGACGTAGACCCCATCATTCGATCCGTGCAGGCATTTTAGCTCGCGGATTTCCAAAAATTGTAAGGAGAGCTTGATGAACTGTGACAATGGTGAAGTGAGCTCCATAGAGAAATAAATGAAAGTGTTCACATCCCCAGACAACTGCTAAGCTTTCTTTTTCAGGTTGTGAATATTTTCTTTCAGTGTTAAGCTTTTGCTTGCATAAGAAATGATGTGGGGACTTTGATTGTCATCCTTGTATTGCACTAAAATAGCACCCAGTCCCACAGGACTGGCGTCCACAATCAGTTCAGTTCGAAGAGCTGGATCACAATAGGCCATGGTGGTTGTTGAGCAGAGTTCATTTTTAATTGTTTCAAAAGAGGCCTGACAGTCCTGAGACCATTGAAAGACACAACTTTGTTTTGTAAGTTCCCTTAATGGAGTGCTGATTGTTGAAAAATTTGGAATATATCTAGCACAGCAGCAGGCCATTCCAAGAGCACACTTCACTGGCATTCTGTGGAATTGAGGCTGCTCTGATGGATTCCACTTTCTTGGGATCAGGTCGTATTCCTTCCGCTGAGAAGATGTGACCATAGAACGCCAATGAACTGTTATCAAATTCACATTTCTCTTTGTTTAAAGTAAGTCCAGCAGAGAGCAGGCATTCAATGATAGAATATAGAGCACGATTGTGTTCAGCATGAGTTTACCCAAAAACCAGTATGCCATCACTATAATTAAAGGCATTTGGAATGTGTCAGATGACGCTCCTTATTGTGTCTTGAAAAATTTCCGCTGCTGAGCAGACCTCAAAAGTCAATCTTTTGTATCTTCTGAGACCCACATGGGTGGAGAAGGTTGTCAAGGATCTGGATTCAGGACTCAATTCTAATTGATGATATCCCTTATTGAAGTCAAGCTTTGAAAAAATGGTTGCTCCATTTAATAAGTGAATGATATCATCAATTGTAGGTGAGATATGCCTTTCTCTCTGAATAGCGGTGTTGGGCAGGGGCATGTCAACATACAGTCTCACCTGCTCTGGAGTCTTGAGTTTTGGAACTACCACAATTGGAGAGACCCACGGAGTGGGACCAGTAACAATTTCAATAACGTCCTCATCCATGAGCAATTGGAGTTCCTTTTCTACCTTCTTTCTCAGGTGAAATGGAATACACCTGTGAGCCTGGGCTACTGGACGAACACTGTCATCTACATGAAGATGCACTTGAGAGTTCTTTAGTTTTCCCAAACCACTAAATAAGGAGGGAAAGCTGTTCACCATGGCTTGTACATCCAGATCCGCTGGGCCAGTTATAGTATGAATGATCTGGATGAGTCCCAGCTTCAAGGCAGTGTGAGAAAACAGCCTCCTGATCCTTGTAATGTGTGAAAAGTGGTTTTCTGCCTTTTTTCTTTATAGCTGAGTTCAGCGTCAAATTGTCCCATTGTAATTAGAGGTGTTTTAGATCCATATGGAAAGATTTTAGTATGCACTTGCTGTAAGACTGGCTTTGTTTTCAATTGTTCATATGCATTGCTGTCTATGATATCCACTGAAGCTCCCGTATCTATTGTAAAGGTGATATCTGTGTTGCAGATAGTAAGTGTGATACAGGGAGACCGCCCTGAGTCAGAGACTGAGGTAGTGAACACATAGTTCTCAGCCACAGACATTTCTTCCGTATCCTGATTTACCATTTTTATGTTTGCAGGCTTTGTCATGGACAGAGGAGACTTGTTGGGAGCTGATTTGCAAACAGCTGCAAAATGGTTCCCTTTTCCACATTTACTGCATGTTTGTCCTATAGCTGGACATTTGTTCAGGTGATGAGAGAAATCTTGTCCACATCTATAGCATTTCTTCTGTTTCTGGGCTTGCTTGTCTTGTGCACTTTTGTGTTTGAGATTATGCACCTGTAAATTATCCCCTTCTCCATTGCGGTGGCCTGATGATCTGCTATCTCTATAGCATCTTGAGTAAATCATGCAGAGAGAGATCTTGCTGCAGAGCTTTACACCTTATGTTATTAGTCGAGCAGGTGACAATTACTTGAGTTAGGATTTCATCATCTACATCTGTAAAAGCACATCCATGTGCTAGCTCTTTTAGCCTTGTGACATAGGTGTCTATGGATTATTCTGGAAGCTGCTTAAGCAATCCTGAACTTGTAGCTTTCATATCTGATGTTCTGTTTGGGGTTTAGGTAGTCAGTGAGAGCTTTGGTGCAGTTACTGTACGTGTCGGTCTCTGCTGCAGGTAATGTGCTGTATATGTCATAGACTCCTGTGCCTGCGCATGCAGGAACACGGCTCTCTTTCTTTTCTCCTCTTTTATGTCCATAGCTTCCAGGAAATTCTCAAACTGGTTTAGCTATTTTCTCCAGTTATGAGAGAGATTAATGACATCAGTCATATCAAACTGTGGGAACGTGTGCAGGTAATCAGCCATGATGGAGTCTCTCAGTGGCGCTGGCATGTGAAGCGGTAAAGCAGGTGTTAGTACTCACAGCAGCAGGTGTTAGTACTCACAGCAGCAGGTGATCGCATCCCATCCTCGCCAGTTGTAATATCCACACAGTATAAGGAAATAGGAAGAAACAGTGCTTTAGCTGTATTTTATTCTTCTCCTTCTTCCTCCAGCACACAGCATAACATTTCTCCTCATCAGGCTGAACTGAAACTGAAACTCTCCCAACTCACTTCCTGTCTATCTCTCTCCAGTCACAAGACTTCCTTTTCTTAAAGAGACAGGTCACAACATTATACATTACAGATGGGATTTCTAGAAATCCCATGTCCACTATGTGTCCTTAGTCACCTGTTTATCACCAGTGGAGACTGACATATGGCACATCATTCAGGATCACAGCATGTCAATTTCTCTTGCAGAGATGCGAGTCTCCGCAAGATAAATTTCACCAATAGAAATGTATTGAATGCGGTAAATCTGCACGGTTCAGTGAACACATGCGGATTTATCTGCGTTCAATAGACGGCAGCGCGTTGGACACAGCGAACATACGCTGCATCCAAACCACTGCTAGTTTGTGGGAACGGACCTCTAGACTCCATAGTCACTTGATCCAGGGCCGGCGTCAGCACCCGGCACACCCACTCGCCGTTGGGCACCCCGGCGCCCGTTAGCGGAGGAGAGCGGTGTCAGTGCCGCCACTGGGCCCCCCCCCGCTTGCTCAGGGCCCCGGCAGCAGCTGGCACAATACTCACCTCTCCCCGTGCCTCTGCAATCCGCAGCTCCGGGCTCCAGGGGGCGCCTGCGCTTCCTCTCACAGCAGCGCCGCTGAATGACGTCATCATTCAGCGGCCGGCTGTGGCAGAGAGCGCGCAGACGCCGGACAGGTGAGATGTGATGTGTCTGTGTCTGTGTGTGTGTGTATGTGTGTGTGTGTAGTGCGGTGCTTTGTGTGTGTGTATGTGTGTCTATGTGAGAGAGTGCTTGTGTGCTGCGGTGCTGTCTGCGTGATGGTGGTGGGGGAGGGCAGTGATGATGATGATGGGGAGGCATTGATGATAATGGGGAGGCAATGATTATGATGGGGAGGCGATGATGATGATGGGCAGGCATTTATAATAATGGGGAGGCAATGATTATGGCAATGATTATGATGGGGAGGCGATGATGATGATGGGCAGGCATTGATGATAATGGGGAGGCAATGATTATGATGGGGAGGCGATGATGATGATGGGCAGGCATTGATAATGGGCAGGCATTGATGATGATGGGGAGGCAATGATGATAATGGGGAGGCAATTATTATGATGGGGAGGCGATGATGATGATGGGCAGGCATTGATGAAAATGGGGAGGCAATGATTATGATGGGGAGGCAATGATGATGATGATGATGATGGGGAGGCGATGATGATGAGGAGGCAATGATGATGATGGGCAGGCATTGATGATGATGGGGAGGCCATGATGATGATGAGGAGGCAATGATGATGATGGGGAGACAATGATGATATGAGGAGGCAATGATGATGATGGGGAGACGATGATGATGATGGGGAGGCAACGATGATCATAATGGGGAGTCTTTCCACAGCGTCCTTTCCTGAGCCGTAACAGTGCAGAACGCAGCACAACGCAGAGGAGAGCTCCATATTTTGTATGAAGCATTATATGGGGACCAGTATCCTGTATGGAGCATTATATGGGGACCAGTATCCTGTATCGAGCATTATATTGGGTCCAGTATTCTGTATGGAGCATTATTTTGGGTCCAGTATTCTGTATGGAGCATTATATGGGGGATGGGGGGGTGACATCCTGCATGGGGTATTATATGGGTGATGAGGGGGAGACTATGTGGTGCCCATAATATTGTATGGAAGACTGTACTGTCCAGTCTGTACTGTGCGCTGTGAGGATTTGGCGGTTTTTGAGCTATTGTACAATTTAAAATAGATATGACTCATGTAATGGAAGAAGTGAAGTATTTGGCATTGTACTGTACCTATATTTCTCTGCCATATCTGTGCATCATGAATCGTGGTCTGTGTTAAAGGGGCCCACTGAATCTCTTTCGCCCGGGGCCCATAAAAACCTGGAGCCGGCCCTGACTTGATCACAGTACCTCCCCCAAGCTGTAATAATCATGATTTACAGCCTGGGAATAGTGTGTGTCGGTATCCTTTTAGTCCAGAGCAGCATTCCAAATTCTGCTCTTTGTCACTGTAAGCAGTTGATAGTTTTGCCAACATCAGATGTACAGTGTCTGCTATGAGAACTAAACTTTAAATGGAACTTGTCAACTGATTCATGCTGCCCAAACTGTAGAATTTCAACCAGGTATAATTTATTCTGTAACGCTCTGGCATTCATAGAAAATATACTTTTAAAGATCCGGCCACAGACAAAACTAGTCTGGCGATGCCCTGGCAGACTCTTCCCTGTGCTGCTAAAGGTGATTGACAGGTCTCCCTTTAGGCCGGATCACACATGCGAGGAATACGGCCGAGTCTCACATGTTAATACCCGGCACTGCCGCCAGCCTCAGGAGTGGAGTGTGCGGCTCCATGTATTGCTATGCGGCCGCACGCTCCACTCCCGATGCCGGCGGCAGTGCCGGGAATTAACATGCGAGACTCGGTCGTATTCCTCACATGTGTGATCCTGGCCTTAATGACAGACCTGTTACTTGCAGCAGTGTTGGGAGAGAAGCGGCTTTGGCATAACCGCACTGGTCTCATCTCCAGTCATTGTCCCTGACCCAATCTTTAAGGTATATTTTCCCCTAAACATCAGAGTGTTACAGAGTAAAATACACCTGGCGGCATTTGTGCTGCCAGGATTTGATTCATGCTGCCTACTGTTTGGACAGCATGAATCAAATGACAGGTTCCCTTTAAATAATTTAAACCACTAGAACACCCTGTGTTCAGGCATATAAGAATGTTGAAGGATTTCAGCTCTGAATCCTGCAGGATTGTCAATGCAGATCTGTGGTATCATACATGATGTGTAATTGGAAAATTGCTAAAATTTTTGTTGATATATTAAATCTCCAGAGGTTTTTTCTCTGTTATAACATATTATTGACCGTTCTCGTAGCGAAATCTATTGTATGGAGAAGCTCTGTATACAGTCATACACAGAATTGGGATTTCAGAGCCACACCATATATCGGATAATGACCAGCTATATGAATATCTTCAAATGGTAAGAGACAAATGTCTTGTTTTGGGGGTTACATGGGATAAAAAAAGGAATTATTATACTACTACTGAAAAAAATGTGCATCCCCCGAAATATCGCTGTGGTGATTATGATGAATAGTGATTGTATGAACTGATTCTAATGTGAATGTTAGGATTGAAATACAATATAAAGGAAATGATTGGAACAGACTGGATGTATTTTATGCCCTTTCTTATATGGTTTGGACTTAACGACTGCATTGCGGTATAAGGTGGAAATATGATGAATTGGGATTAGGTCTGTTTATCTTATTTTATGTGGAACATGCATTTCACTCACACACGTGGTCCCTTACAAAGGGTTAAAAAAAACAGGCTGGTGTCAGGCTTTAAAGGGAACCTGACAGCTGATAAATGCTGCTCGATCCATAGACAGTGCATATCAGGCACTGGCAGCATGATTTCAGCCATTTATGTTTAACTGTGAAGTGCTGCGTCGTTTCAGAGTAAAGCAGAGCTTAATAGGGGAGAGAGCTGCACCACAGACTAGTCAGACAGGGAGGTCTCCGGCAGCTTCTGCCCGCTTGCTGCCCTGTAGTGACAGGTCTGTCCAGATAAAAGCTTGCACGGAGAGACCTGTCACTCGAGGGCAGTGGGCGGGGAGAGGCGTCCAGGGACTCGCCAGTCTGACTAGTCTCCCGTATGGCTCAAAGTCGAGGAGCATGAATCAGCTGCCAGGCTCCCTTTAATACATTTCGTGAGAAAAAAAAATTACCAAAAACTTGTAAAAGTGCATTTTAATATAAAAACTTGATTTAAGTAGTAGGTAATTTTCTGATGAGAAAAGTTTCTCCTATATCTCTTTCAGGCCTTCAACATGGATGCTGCAGAGCACAATGCCATCCTTGAAAGTGTAAAAAGTCTTGAGGTAAATCTAAAGATTATTTTTCCGATGCCATGTACATGTGAGATAATTCTGTTGAGATTTGGGAATCTGTGGAGGACTTTTCTTACAACTTGAGCAAGCAAGAAATGTGCATCAACCCAGACATAGAAACAAGGTTGAATCCTCACAGAGAACAGGCCTTCTTCCTATGAGGGAAGATGGGCAACACCTGAAAATAACCAATTTGTCTTCTGTTGTAGCCCCCAATTTTCTGTGTGAAAGTTACAGTGAAACAAGCTAAAGGAATTCTTGGGAAGGATGTCAGTGGTAAGAGAACATATGATGATGACATATTTTGATGCTTCCATACAATTAGTCTGTCTGACAAGCTTCATTTGAACATCTTGTTTTTCTAGGTTTTAGTGATCCCTACTGCATGCTGGGAATTGAGAGTCGAGCTGACACTCACTCCAGAGACAGTAGCCCCAATCCTGACAAGAAACAGAAGCAGAAGGCAGTGGTCAGGAATACGTTACCTGAAGATCAGACACACAAGACACAAGTCAAGGTCCAGACCTTAAATCCCGTATGGGACGAAACCTTCATTATGTATGCACCTTTTTGATTATAAGAAGTGAAGTGTCTAGCCTTGGCTACAGTTTGATAATTACATTTATATTGTCTTGCTGCTTTTCTGTTTTTTCAATTGCCGTTTTGTATTCTTCTAAATACTTGAGCCCACTAGCATTATTAAAGACAGTCAGTCAACCCCAAAACTCAAATTCAACCCCTTATACATTCACATAGGGGAATTCGCCCCTGTAAAAGTCATACCTGTAGTATAGAAGTATAGATTACACTAATTTTGCTTTTATATATACATATATATATGTATGTATATATATATATATCTATATATATATAAACATTTCTTAGTTATACATGAGGGGTCCTCGGTGCACTTCTCCACCCAATCAATTACAATCTACCACACGTTCCCTCATGTTGATTGACAGTGCTTGCTTTGATTGACAGTATTGCACACATTGATACTGCAGAAACTGAGCGTACACATAGTGTCAGTGTATGCACGTTCTGATCCTTCTGTGCTATCTGCAGCGGCCGCTCGCTGCACACAGTATCACACTGTAGCGGGCGGCAGCTGCACACAAGAGAGAGCGGTCTCTCTTAAACTTTCGTCAGAAGTTTGGCATAATATTGTTTGACAGTCCCACAGTAGGATACTTCCGATACTCCTTCCTCATGCACCCGCTATGATGCCCCACAGTTCCTCCACCACGAACACACAGTCCGATGCCTCAAGTCTTCCCGCACAGCATGGGCGTACCCAGGATCAAAACTGGGGGGGGGCAAGCTATGGTCGTTCAGGTTGTAAAATTTTAGAACGAAAAAGATGAATGAAACTGCTCCATACCTGTATATATATCCTCACCAGCCCTCTAAGCCCAGCACCTGTATATACAGCATCACCAGCCCCAGCCCACTGAGCCAAGCACGACCTGTATATATCATCTCCAGCCCACTGAGGCCAGAACCACCTCTATATATCATCACCAGGTCCAGCCCCAGCCCACTGAGCCCAACACCACCTGTATATATATATATATATATCATCACCAAGTCCAGCCCCAGCCTACTGAGCCCAGCACCACCTGTATATATATATCATCACCAGGTCCAGCCCCAGCCCACTGAGCCCAGCACCACCTGTATATATATATCATCACCAGGTCCAGCCCCAGCCCACTGAGCCCAGCACCACCTGTATATATATATCATCACCAGATCCAGCCCCAGCCTACTGAGCCCAGTACCACCTGTATAAACATCAGCATAGCCAGACCCAGCATACATCAACTACAGCAAGGCCCTGTATATACATCAGCCCAGCCACAGCCCATGTATATACATCAGCCCAGCCCCAGGCCCCAGCTCAGCACCTGTCTTGACTCCTGACACTCTAAGCTCCTCCGGATGCCTGAGTTGAGAGAAAGTCACTGACCTGTACGTTCAGGTTCAACGGGCGCGCTGCAGCCAGGGGCGGGAGACAGGGAGAGAGCAGAGCGCTTTCTCTAACTGATCGCAAAGAACATCCTGATGTTCAATGTCAGATGTTCTTATTTATCCTTTATGTACAGGGCACGCCACTGCTTCTGGGGGGGCAGCTGCCCCATGGTGGGTACGCCCATGCCGAACAGTATTATGCCCTCACAGTCCCGCTACCCCACACAAACAGTATAATGTGTGGGTATGTTTACGCTTAAAAAAATTGCTGCAAATTCTTCCTGCGTCATAACTGCAGCAAAATTTGTGGGTTACAGGTTAATTTGCTGACGATTTTGTTTCAGATTTGCCATTGAATGGTTGAAATCCAAAATGAAATATAATTATTTAGTTATAGAGTAGCATTTAAAAAAAAAAAAGACACATTGCCCATCAAGGTCAACGGAGATATTGTCATGCTGTGGATTTTCTGCTCATACATTTTTCTGCAATGTATAGATGAAATTTGCTGAAATCACTACTGCATAGCTGGTATAGTAAAACTCTGTAAATCAGCATAGGACAATCCACGGCAAATACACAACATATTACGTACTTTTCAGATCTTTTAATTGATCTTTAAAGGGATGAAAGGCAGAGGTCAAATTCCGACCTTATATATGGACATAACACTATTTTTGGTCTTTATTTCAGGGAAGTCGATGATATACAACATGCACGCTTTCAGATGGATATGTGGTGAGTGCTGATTCATGTTCTCAGGCAAAGCTACCACAAAGAATTTAGGGTCACTCCTTGCAGATGAAAAAATATATTTACTTTTTAATTACAAAAAGTTTTAAATCTATTCATACTGGAATTGTTAGTATTAAATATGTATTAATAGCACAATTTCATTTGGATCACAGCAGAAAATACTGAACGATTGAATGGATGTCAGGTCTGATTTGCTACTATATGGGGATCTTAGGTCAGCTTATGGAAGACGTGTGGAATGGTGGGTCAAGATGTTGTGGGTCATGAAATTGGTTGTAAAATGTCTGAAACCATTGTCTTAAACCGCCATAAAGCTGATGTATAGATTGGGAATATCATAAAAGCATGATTTGCTCTTACTAGCAAAGGATTCCACCTACACCTCACAGGAATCACACACTCCTGACCTAACCGGGGAATAGGTGGTCACAGTGTTGATTCTGGGAAAACCCTTTTAAAGTGCACACAGGTAAAACTGGGATCACAATGCATTGGGAATAGTCAGGCGATGTGTGGGATATTGTATAGTTTTGGGCTCTACAAACAAACTAATATGTATTAAAAACATTTGCAGACTTTTGTCGTAAGTGAAATAGATAGAGTTTGGTTGGCATTTCTGTGTGCTCGTTCCCATCACGGACAGGTGCAGGGGCTACCTGCTAATAAAAAGGGTTGCAATATTTTGGATTTTCATTGTTCAATGTGTTTTCACCTAGACGGTAGCACGGTATTAATGTTTTATTAGTTACCAAAGGCTGGGTGTCACTCAGTAGCAATACGATTTACTTTTTCATATGCAGAGGAAAGGCTATATCTTGTCTACAGTACCTACAGTAAATCATAGTAAAATCTTTTATATATTTATCGGCATCTCTTAAAGGGACTCTGATGATGTGGAATCTGTCAGGAGCAAGCTTGGGGAGTTGACAGACCTGCATGGATTAAAGAGGTAAGAGACTAACTCATAGTAGGGCACCTAACTAGGTTTACAAACCTATTCTTCAATTTTTTTTGAACACCTGACCCAAAATTCATTGATGGCCCTGAAACATAAACTATATCCCTTTTAAAAAATCACGCGTCCATGTCACACCTTCAATAAAATGTCTGAGTACTCTGTATTCTCCTATTAGTCCCTATTATTATATTTTATCATATATTAGTGTAAAGGGACGGCCGCGGGGTCGATACACTGGGAGCTGTGTGGTGTTTTACCTCTGTAGTGTCTATTGCTCTAGGGTGTTCTCCTCCCGTGAGGGAGCGTACAGAGCAATTAGAGTCAGAGTCCAGAATCACGTCAAACAGTTCTGCTTTATTTTCCTCTGGACATAGCACATCCAAGACACCATAAGCACTTCTTACACGATACCAGCAATATATTCTTCACAAGTCTGCATCTTCTCCGCTGCCACACCAGAATGGACCACTAAGTATTGACGGGACGAGAAGCCTAGTGAAAACGGCACTTCAACTGCTTCCCCTGGAGACACTTCAATCCAGCATAAGAAAAACACATCTACTAGGTCATCCACCCCTCTCTGGTTATCCTGCCCGGATACTTCTGATGGCCCACTCTCTTCTACGCTCATGCACGACCTCTTCTGCTCAGTGTTCCCACAGTGGTACTTCCACTGGACTACTGCCACTTAAACCCACTCTCTTTGGGCTCACGTTTCCCATGGTGAATCCTTCACTGGCTTCTTCAGGGGTTGCTGGTCCCCTCTTCTTCCTACCCTATGCTCAGGGCCCAGGAACGTGGACATCCTCACACTAGCAATGTCCAACCCCCACTGACTCCCGCTAAGAGGAAGTCTTCCTGACAGATTCCCGCTTGGAGGCAATCTTTCCCTAGCAACAAGTCCCTAACTATTGTCCCTATAGGACTGGATGTGCTCAATGCCCCCCTCTAGCGTCCAAACCCCATAACTGTTTTGACTACTTTTTCTAACACTCTAACTGGATTTCTAATGTGCCCCCATTAGTGACCCCTCGCAACTACAATTAACCCATGGATATATACACTACTCTCCTAGTGCCCTCCTCTAGTGACCTCCAGGATGCACCAACCACCTATCACTCAAACCCCAAATATATACAGTATATACATAATATATACAAAGCATATAT
This sequence comes from Oophaga sylvatica, assembly GCA_033576555.1. Taxonomy (NCBI): domain Eukaryota; kingdom Metazoa; phylum Chordata; class Amphibia; order Anura; family Dendrobatidae; genus Oophaga; species Oophaga sylvatica. The sequence continues at coordinate 199,957,895 of JARQOD010000003.1, forward strand.
TTACGCAGATGAACACCATTAAAGGGGATGAAACCTTAAAGAGTTAATACCCTTTCACCTCCTTACATTCCCCTTACCTTTAACCATTGCCGTCCCGGCAATGTGAGCACTCTAGTATACATATATACAAGTTAATATACAGTGAGGCACATATCAACCATATAACTATCTTTTAATAAATAACACAAAAAAAATAGTGTCCAGCATTCTCCTTCCCTTTAAGGGAAGCAGGGGTTAATACTTAGAAAAAATAAAAACAAAAAAACAGAACCGGGACTCCAGCTGGCAATACTCCAAGGCAGCGTCTGTGGGTTGCGGATCCCAACTGCGTAGACGCAGAACAGTCTCTGCAGTATTTTCGGTGCAACAGGCAGCATAATGCCAGCCGCTGCTGGAACATGCAGAAGTCATTGGTAGGCCCTACGGACCAATCAAAAGCTGCAGGCCCAGCGGAGCACCTACTGCTCCGCTTCTCCAAGCCACTCTCCATCCTTACAAAACCTCTGGCGGCAGGGACGAGGCAACTGGGATTCGAATACCCCCAAGTCCCAGGTGCGCCGGGGCAGCGGGTGGTCCGGGGCACAGATCTTTTTCCATTGGCCTGGGGAAAACCCGCTGCTCTGCTCCCGCGGTCTGCTGCTCCATTCTGGCCCTGAACTTCCAGAGGCACCACCGCACCATCAGGGCCAAGTCCTCCCGGCCTGGGGCTGCAGCCGCTCCTGTCTCCGCTTTTACCCTCACCGGCGTCTCCGGTTCGGGCTCCGACTGAGCCAGAGTGCACGGGGTCGGCAGGGGAGGAATGGGAGAAGCCGTGCTCCGTGGTTGCGGGCGCACGGTCCCCAGCCTCCGGTCCACCTGTCCCTCAGACATGTCATCACTTAGGAGCGTGGGACGGACACGCTCCTGCTCTCTCCGCCACCACCACTCCAAACGGTCCACTCCTCCTCCGTGGCCCCGAGGCATCGTACCTGCCGTCTCAGATGTTAGTGACGACGATTCGTGACACTCAGGGCCATCTTCAGAGCCACTCCCGTTCCAGAGTGGGGCTCTCGGTGGCCTCTCCACCCATTCCCCAGAATTAGGTGGGAGACTGCAGGTGTCCATCTTGGCATTCTCCTCCTCGCAGGGGCGGTCCCGTCTTTGTTGACAGTTCTCCTTTGGTGCCACTGAGTTGCTGTCACGCCCACGAAGTGCAGGTTGATGACAAGGACAGTCCTTTTTGGCGCCAGAATTCTCCATCTTGTCAGACGCCATCTTGGGAACTGAAGCATCTTTCTCTATCTTTTCTTTAGTCAAGTCCGGTACTTTAATCACATCTGTTCTGTCAGACACCTCCATCTCTTGGAATTTTTCAGAGCATTCCTCAATCTTTAGATACAGGGTAATAGCTTCCAATGTTGTGGCTCCCATGTACTTCATCCTTGCTACGGTGTCACTGCCAGATGGGGCAGTGAGATCCTGCCGACTACGCCACTTGTAAAGGGACGGCCACAGGGCCGATACACTACTCTCCTAGTGCTCTCCTCTAGTGACCCCCAGGATGCACCAACCACCTATCACTCAAACCCCAAATATATATACATACATAATATATACAAAGCATATATTTACACAGATGAACACCATTAAAGGGTATGAAACCTCAAAGGGTTAATACCCTTTCACCTCCTAGACTAATGTTGGTTGAACCCACCAGCAGTGCAATGTGTATGGGGTTGCCCGCTGTCTGAACATAGGGGGAGATGTCAATCGGGCATGTCTGATTTCAGATTTCCATTTGCAATTTTCTCCTGGATATAAGACGATGGTCAACTTGTCAGCTCGCGGCTTTTTCAAAGAGAAGACAACAGCGCTCATGTGTATGGTAGAGTTGGCTGAGATGGCTGTTGGCCGAACGTTAAGCCGAAGCATCGTTTGGACGACAACCACCTCATGTATATGGTGGGCTTTAGAATTTGAAATCCCTCTCTTTCTTCTTTTAGGCTTATTTGTAAGCACCATACTGTAAAAATAGCAGCTCTTCTTACACCCACTGGTCATAAATTAGAGGATCCTCCTATTTGATACAGTAAAGATGTATATCTTTGTACCGTGTTAGCCAGTAGATAGAAAAATATTTAGAGTTGAGAGTCCTCAGTGGTTGATACCTTTTAATGGCTAACTGAAAAGATGGTAACAAATTGCAAGCTTTCGAGACTACTCAGGTCTCTTCATCAGGCTAGGACTAATACAAAATCTGAAGAATCACATATTTGTACACAAAGCAGCACAGAAAAAATGCAATAGGTATGACAAGTGACGTGAAGCAGAATAGTCATTATGGCAGAGGGATGAGCATAAATATTGGAACAGTTCATAGATAAGGAGTGTGAAAGTTTTATTACCCTCTGATTGGGGTCTGGTAATGTTTTGTGATGTTTTCACAGGGTATTTGGAGTAAATTCCTTAATTGATATAGAGCGTCATAAATCCGTGTGACAGGTTCATTCCAGCATTAAGAGTGTCAAAGGTCACCATCAATTTGTATTCGAAAATTCTTCTTTGTCTCCGAGATGTGAAGTTGGCTCTCAGTACAAGTATTTTCATATCTAACATGTTATGATCAGGGGAGCAAAAATGTTTTGCCACAGGTAGATCCATTCTTTTTTCTCTTATTGTGTGGCGATGAGAATTCATCCTTGTTCTCAGTTTTTGCCCGGTCTCCCCCACATACAGACCCCCAGTTGGACATTTAGTACATATAATTAGGTACACCACATTAGATATACTGTATACTAGAGTGGCCTGTTCTTAGAGTGTTTGCTCTGCTTAGCACATGCACAGTACAAACTTTGGATAAAAAGAAAAATACAAATCCAATTCCAGTCAAAGTAAAAGTATTTTTCACGCAATACCACATAAAAAATGTTCAAACTTTATATCCGTAGGACTGTAAAATCTTTGCCAGAAAAGAAAGGTCTAATAGTAGACATTCTTATCTTTCTTGTGTTCGTTTATCTAATACATGATATTTTCCTGTTTTAAGGATATTTAAAGATGCTCGCAAGGACAAAGGTCAAGATGACTTTCTAGGCAATGTTGTTCTTCGTCTGCGGGTAAGACCTTTTGTGGTTCGGAAATGACTAAATTTATTTTTACTGCTGTGGTCAACGGACTAAACATGAAAATGTATTTTAAAAAAAAGTTTTGATTGTGTTTAGGATCTGAAGTGTAGAGAGGATCGCTGGTACCATTTGGAACCTCGGACAGAGACGTACCCAGACAGAGGACAGTGCCACCTCCAGTTCCTTCTGACACACAAAAAGGTAAGAACACTTTGGGACCAATTCATCCAGACTGGTGTAGTGCATGCTCATGCTTCGCCACTCTTGCTGGATCACATGGTGCTGAATTTGTTAACAGATGTGTAACAAGGTGGCACGGGGTGGTAGTCGTGGGCGAGTCCACTAAGGCACAGTCAGTCCACACCCCAGCCCCTTGCACATGAAAAGACTGTTCTAATCCCAGCCCCAGGTCACAGTGGGTTACCTCAGGATCACGACTGTTCTCCAAGTTGGAACGGCGTCCTCTGAAAGCACAACACGTTACACTCTTTAGGGCCCAACAGTGGCAACTTGTTTAATAATGATGAAAATAGAAGAAGGTAACAATTCCTGATCTGTCCCTATTCACAGCAACGGCTGCAGCAACAGAGGCAATGGCTCCCAATTGGCTCCTGGGAGCTAACAGTCTCTTAGAGGGCACTCTCACAGTCCTTGTGGCCACAAGTCCTGGCAGCTTGAATTCCCCAGCCATGGGTTCCTTCTGTCCCAGACGGGGATCCTCGTATACCCCAGATGGAGGTCCTCTCTGTTCCAGACAGGAACACATTTATGCCCCAGATAGGGGCTCCTTCTTTGTCCCAGACGGGGAAGCACATATGCTCCAGACGGGGGCTCCTTCTGTCCCAAACGGGGACGCACCTGTGCGCCAGACGGGGGCCTTCTCTGTCCCAGATGAGGACACACACCCTGCCTCAGGCCGTCCTGCCAGGGCTCTACTCTAGAAGCAGGAAGTTCCTGCTTCCTTGAGGCTGCTAGTCCATCCCCTTTCATTAATTCTCTCTATCCCTGCACTAATCATGTCTAATACAGTGCAATGGCAATATACATTGACATGACTGTTATAAAACATTTCACATTACACAGTACATATGAGACATGGCACATTAGCACAATTAAACATAAGGGAACCATTCAGGTGCCGCACGGGCTACATGTGCCTGGTATGCAGGAAGGCACGTGAGGTTCCTCGCCACCTCCTTACAGGTGCATGCCACTTAATGAATTTAGACGCATCTCCTGTGGCGTGCCAGAAGTGCTACTCCAGTTCCTTTTCTGGCATATAAAATGTCACCATTTTTGATTAAATTGATGGGGTAGGTGGGTATGACCACGCCCACATCCTGCCCTGTCTTCTCTACATTTCCCTCCATTTTTGGCAAGGCTGATTTTTAACTAGATTGAAAACACCAAATGTCCCAAAAATTTTTTATAAACTTTACATTGCGCAAAAAATGTGGGACTTTTCAGACCTTTAATGCCCTTATATGATGCAAAAGCTTTGATGATTTGCACCTTTATTTTCAAGCCGTAGCCCCGATTCATCAAAGCATTTTCGCCAGAATTCTGGCGCAAATTACTTTGAATAGTCGCATCATTTTGGTACAACTTGGGGTTGCGCAAATTTTTTTTAACTTTTGGTGTTTTCATGCCAATTTCTATCAGATCCGTCAGTATCGGTGGAGCTGGGGTCGGATGTGGGCACAATGGAGGCATGACACTGCAACTCATCCAATTCCTGACTACCTGTGCTGTTCTTTAATCCAAAAATCTTACTCCAGTTCAGGGGCCATTGTATCACATTAAGAAGGTCCTGATTCCTTCCACAATATTGTACATCTACCAGTTACTATTCCTTAACTTATTAAATGATAGTGCTCTTTCAGATCAGTGATATTCAGTCCGATGTCGGATTGCACTGACTGGCTGCACACCTCTGGACCTGAGTGTGACTGCTTCATATATTTCTGTGAGGCTGTCACACCCGGGACAGGAGATGTGCGGCCAGACCACACATCGTGATCTGAAATTGGACCGATTATGAAAGAGCCCTTAATCTTTAGTGTTACAACACTTTACGGTAACTTTTTTCTCATACATGTGCAATTCCAGAGAGCAACTATGCTAAGCAAAAACCCCAGCTACATCGTCCACCGACAGCTACTACAGCAGTTTGTACGGCATGAGATCACCTGTCACCAGGTATGTTCCATATAATATTTTAATGAGAGACAATCCACTTATTTTATCTTAATTAGGTTTAAATCTCTGCTATATTTTTTTAAGAAAAGAACACAAAGAAGCAAAAAAGTTTTGCTACAATTGTTTTATTTACAGTATGTATTTTTTACATATTGCACTCCAGCCTTTTCAGTTGTTTAGTCAACATGTTCGCCTTAGGCTGGAGTCAGTGTCACACTTAGCGTATAAAAAAATCGGTCCAATTTTGACGGACGAGAATCGCACAAATGTTCCCCGAACAGTGATCCATATGTAATCCGTTTGCAATGCGATGATGCGATTTCCTCGCGTCTAGTATCTAGGTGACATCCGTATGGCATCCGTATGCAATGCGATTTTAACATGAGCCTTTACATACAGAGTGGGAAAATGAACTGTAATTTTCCCACACTCAAGAGTTCACCGCGGTCAGTCTGCGAGGGAGCGCAGCATCAGTGACATCAGTGCTAGTCACTGATGCTGCCGCCAGCAGCTTCTCATTCGTTCATCAGTGATTTACAGCCAGGGTGATCGCATTAGCATTGTTTTTTTATTTTTTCTTTATTACATGAGATCGAGGGCGTCGTTTGGATTAGCAGAACAATAAAGATGGCAAAACTGTGTGGTGCTTCATTTCATGAAAAAACTTTTTTCTGGCTGTGTGTTTATTTAACCCTTTACATACTATAGGATTAGGAATGGATAGGTGAGAAAATGATCGTGTGCACAACCAAGGAAGCGGTGACCGAGTAGGTTCCCACACCGTGACTAAATAGAAAAATAACTCGGTCCTCAGCTTAAAGTATATTTTGCGTGGGGTGTTTTATTCACAGTAGTAACAAAAGAGACGTTTCGGTCCTGCAACATGGACCTTCATCAGTCACCCGTTGGTGATAATGGTGTGAGCAATGATAGACAATGAATGTCTCTGTAACGCCGGTTACCCCGTTGGTGATAATGGTGTGAGCGATGACAGACAATGAATGTCTCTGTAACGCCGGTTACCTGATCCGGCTGTGAGGAGAGATCCTTGTGAGGGACGCAGCATCCACCGCAAGTCCAGGCACTGTTTTTTTATTTTTTCTTTATTACATGAGATCGAGGGCGTCGTTTGGATTAGCAGAACAATAAAGATGGCAAAACTGTGTGGTGTTTCATTTCATGAAAAAACTTTTTTCTGGCTGTGTGTTTATTTAACCCTTTACATACTATAGGATTAGGAATGGATAGGTGTCTTATTGACTCCTTTCCATTACTAAATCGGGCTTAATGTCACCTTACAATACAAAGGTGACATTAAACCCCTATTTCCCCATATGCCACCTCTACACGGCAGTGGGAAGAGAGAGGCTAAGTGCCGGGATTGGTGGATCTTACAGATGCGCCTTTTCTGGTGTGGCTGGGGCAGATGTTTTTAGCCGAGGGGGCAATAACCATGGTCCCTTTCTAGGCTATTAATATCTGCCCCCAGTCACTAGCTTTCCCTCTCTGGCGCAGAAAATTGACCAGGAGCCCACTCCATTTTTTTCCCCGAAATTAATCTTTTATTAAATACATACCTATCCCCTAATTTGCACACATACTATACTAACTGTATTGCTCACAGACATCTATATATCTAACTATTCTGCATGGATTTACAGTATGTAAACCATGTCTCCTATGCTGTCGGCTCCTGCATTGATTTTACAGAAGCCAACAAATGAATTAGCGGCTAATCTATCTATATATCTCTATGAAATATAAAGATATATATACAGTATGTGTGTGTCACTGACATATATATATATATATATATACATATGTATATACTGTATATACACCTATACTATGTGTATATATCTATTCTATCTATTCTATTATAACCTGTCAGTGTGATTTTACTGTACACCGCACTTGAATTGCAGGCTTTTCAAAGGACACCGGTGTGTATTTCTCGCAAGTCACACGGATGGTCCGTGTGGTGTGGGATTTTTTTCTCGCACCCATAGACTTACATTGGCAAGTCTTGGACGATATACGGTGCAAATTGCAGCATGCTGCGATTTCACTTACACATACAGTACAGACCAAAAGTTTGGACACATCTTCTCATTCAAAGATTTTTCTGTATTTTCATGACTATGAAAATTGTAGAATCACACTGAAGGCATCAAAACTATGAATTAACACATGTGGAATTATACATTACACTTTACAAAAAAGTGTGAAACAACTGAAAATATGTCTAATATTCTAGGTTCTTCAAAGTAGCCACCTTTTGCTTTGATTACTGCTTTGCACGCAGAAAAGGTGAACGGATGGACTCTACATGCCTGTGTCACCAGCAAAGCACCCCCACACCATCTCACCACCTCCTCCATGCTTCACGGTGGGAACTAGGCATGTAGAGTCCAGCCGTTCACCTTTTCTGTGTAAAAAGCAGTAATCAAAGCAAAAGGTGGCTACTTTGAAGAACCTAGAATATAAGACATATTTTCAGTTGTTTCACTCTTTTTTGTAAAGTGTAATGTATAATTCCACATGTATTAATTCATAGTTTTGATGCCTTCAGTGTGATTCTACAATTTTCATAGTCATGAAAATACAGAAAAATCTTTGAATGAGAAGGTGTGTCCAAACTTTTGGTCTGTACTGTATGATACGGCCGAGAAAAAAAACGCTGATGGAGCCGCCCCATAGATTAACAGCGGTCCGAGTGCTATGCGATGTTTTATCGCATAGCGCTCGTCCATATTCCTCTCTAGTGTGACTCCAGCCTTACTCAGTGAGTTCTCAACAGCACCTGCCTGTAATATCAGCAATGCTTAACTACTTAGATGCTGACAGTGGAATTTAAGTGGTTAGATCCGATCAAACCCCCTCATGAGATGCAATCGCGGATTTCCCATAGTGTTGTCATGGAGTCCTACTGAAGGCCCCTGTTGCCGCCATATTTATACTCGTATGGCTGGGCTTTATAGGAGACTGGCAGAACTGTAGAAAAAAATAGACATGGACCTCACATCCAAAGATCATACATTGATCTAATGCCGCTAGGAAAAAATTTACAAAACTGACCATGAGGTTCTTAGTTTACCATTCTCATCAGACTGTATGAAGCCCACTACCATGACACAGCAAACCTCTCATTGGGTCCCTAGCTTAAAAGGTGCATTGTTGTGCACTAACCACCATCATGTATCAGCAGGGTGGTCAACCTTGTGCCACACAGCACCCATGCTGTAAGACTGAGTTCTCATGAGTCCAGGCCACAATACCCCACAGGCACCACAGCAACAATGGCCACCACACAACACCAACACCAGGAGAATAGTCATAAAAACTCACCTTCACAAGCTCTCAGACTGAGAACTGACAGAAAAAATAGGTGAAACCCCTCTTGAAGTCTCCTGCTAATTTAAAAACACATGGGTCAAAAGGGACAAGTGCTGGTCCAAGAAAAACAAAAGAGGGGACAGTAATGCAAATATCAGAACGGTAGAAAAAAAGAGACATGGACCACACATCACAAAATCATATATTGACCTAATGCCACTAGGCAAAACTGAACATGCGTTTCTTAGTTTAACATTCTGCTCAGACTGTATGAAGCCCACTTCAACAAATCGGTAATCTCTCTATGGGTCCCTTGCCTAAAAGAAGATTGGAAAGTTGACATGACAACATACAGTCATGGCCAAAAGTTTTGAGAATGACACAAATATTAATTTTTACAAAGTCTACTGCTTCACTTTTTCTAATGGCAATTTGCATATACTCCAGAATGTTATAAAGAGTGATCAGCTTAACAGCAATTACTTGCAAAGTCAATATTTGGCTAGAAAATGAACTTTATCCCCCAAAACACAAGTCAACATCATTGCAGCCCTGCCTTAAAAGGACCAGGTAACCTCTTTTCAGTGATTGCTCCATTAACACAGATGTGGGTGTTGATGAGGACATGGCTGGAGATCAATCTGTCATGATTAAGTAAGAATGACACCACTGGACACTTTAAAAGGAGGCTGGTGCTTGGCATCATTGTTTCTCTTCTGTTAACCATGGTTATCTCTAAAGAAACATGTGCAGTCATCATTGCAATGCACAAAAATGGCCTAACAGGGAAGAGTATCGCAGCTAGAAAGATCGCACCTCAGTCAACAATCTATCGCATCATCAAGAACTTCAAGGAGAGAGGTTCCATTGTTGCCAAAAATGCTCCAGGGCGCCCAAGAAAGACCAGCAAGAGCCAGGACCATCTCTTAAAAGTGTTTCAGCTGCGGGATCGGGCTACCAGCAGTGCAGAGCTTGCTCAGGAATGGCAGCAGGCAGATGTGAGTGCATCTGCACGCACTGTGAGACAGAGACTCTTGGAGCAAGGCCTGGTCTCAAGGAGGGCAGCAAAGAAGCCACTTCTCTCCAGAAAAAACATCATGGACAGACTGATATTCTGCAAAAGGTACAGGCAGTGGACTGCTGAGGACTGGGGTAAAGTTATTTTCTCTGATGAATCCCCTTTTCGATTGTTTGGGACATCAGGAAAACGCCTCATTCAGAGAAGACAAGGTGAGCGCTACCACCAGTCTTGTCTCATGCCAACTGTTAAGCATCCTGAAACCATTCATGTGAAAGGGAATCGGCTCTCTCACAGTCTTGCCTATAAACACAGCCATAAATAAAGAATGGTACCAGAATGTCCTCCAAGAGCAACTTCTCCCAACCCTCCAAGAGCAGTTTGGCTATCAACAATGCCTTTTCCTGCATGATGGAGCATCTTGCCATAAAGCAAAGGTGATAACTAAATGGCTCAGGGAACAAAACATAGAGATTTTGGGTCCATGGCCTGGAAACTCCCCAGATCTTAATCCCATTGAGAACTTGTGGTCAATCATCAAGAGACGGGTGGACAAACAAAAACCTAAAAATTCTGACAAAATGAAAGCATTGATTGTGCAAGAATGGACTGCTATCAGTCAGGATTTGGTCCAGAAGTTGATTGAGAGCATGCCAGGGAGAATTGTAGAGGTCCTGAAGAAGAAGGGTCAACACTGCAAATATTGACTTGCTGCATTAACTCATTCTAACTGTCAATATAAGCTTTTGTTATTCATATGTTTGCAATTATTATATTTCTATCTGTGATAAAAACATCTGTCAAACACACATAAAAACCAGAGGGCAGCAGATCATGTGAAAATATAATATTTGTGTCATTCTCAAAACTTTTGGCCATGACTGTACAAGATTAAAAATGCCTATGGAAGTGACCCACAAACCAATAAGTCAGACATGCAGACAGAAATATGTGCAAATATAAAAAACACTTTTATTCAACATCCATTAAAAATTACATATACAAACAGTTTTATCAGCAGGAGGTCATCACTAGAGGACTAGTATACCTGTACTCATCCAAATTCATGAGTTCTGTATAACCCCACCTACACCACTGATTGGTATCTTTCTGCCCACGCCACAGTGTACACAGAAAGCTGTCAATCAGCAGTGTGGATGGGGTTATATAGAGTTCAGCATTCAAAGAACTGGGATATCTGCAGCAGAGACAACAGGGATTTTATAAAAACTGCAGCAAGTAAGTGATACATTGCTGGAATCAGTGTCTCTGCCCCTACATCTTGTTGTTCTAAGATGGGGTAGCAAAATCCTGTTGACAGTGTGCATTTAATTTAGTCCTGTGACCTTTCACATTAAATTGGAGTTGTATGCTAGAAAGTGCCAGATTATATATATATACAGTATATACACTGCTCAAAAAAATAAAGGGAACACTCAAATAACACATCCTAGATCTGAATGAATGAAATATGCTCATTGAATACTTTGTTCTGTACAAAGTTGAATGTGCTGACAACAAAATCACACAAAAATCATGAATGGAAATCAAATTTATTAACCAATGGAGGCCTGGATTTGGAGTCACACACAAAATTAAAGTGAAATGTAATGTCCTTAAAACAAGACAAAATGATGCTCAGTCGTGTGTGGCCTCCACGTGCCTGTATGACCTCCCTGTACCTGTATGACCTCCCTACAATGCCTGGTCATGCTCCTGATGAGGTTGTGGATGTTCTCCTGAGGGATCTCCTCACAGACCTGGACTAAAGCATCCGCCAACTCCTGGAAAATCTGTGGTGCAACGTGACGTTGGAGGATGTCCCAGATGTGCTCAATCGGATTCAGGTCTGGGGAACGGGCAGGCCAGTCCATAGCTTCAATGCCTTCATCTTGCAGGAAGTGCAGACATACTCCAGCCACATGAGGTCTGGCATTGTCCTGCATTAGGAGGAACCCAGGGCCAACTGCACCAGCATATGGTCTAACAAGGGGTCTGAGGATCTCATCTCGGTACCTAATGGCAGTCAGGCTACCTCTGGCGAGCACATGGAGGGCTGTGCTGCCCTCCAAAGAAATGCCACCCCACACCATTACTGACCCACTGCCAAACCGGTCATGCTGAAGGATGTTGCAGGCAGCAGATTGCTCTTCACGGCGTCTCCAGACTCTGTCATGTCTGTCACGTGCTCAATGTGAACATGCTTTCATCTGTGAAGAGCACAGGGCGCCAGTGGCGAATTTGCCAATCCTGGTGTTCTGTGGCAAATGCCAAGCGTCCTGCACGGTGTTGGGCTGTGAGCACAACCCCCATCTGTGGACATCGGGCACTCAGACCATCCTCATGGAGTCAGTTTCTAACCATTTGTGCAGACACAAGCACATTTGTGGCCTGCTGGAGGTCATTTTGCTGGTCTCTGGCAGTGCTCCTCCAGTTGCTCCTTGCACAAAGGCGGAGGTAGCGGTCCTGTTGCTGGGTTGTTGCCCTCCTACGGCCCACTCCACGTCTCCTGGTGTACTGGCCTGACTCCTGGTAGCGCCTCTAGCCTCTGGACACTACGCTGACAGACACAGCAAACCTTCTTGCCACAGATCTCATTGATGTGCCATCCTGGATGAGCTACACTACCTGAGCCACTTGTGTGGGTTGTAGAGTCCGTCTCATGCTACCACGAGTGTGAAAGCACAACCAACTTTCAAAAGTGACTAAAACATCAGCCAGAAAGCATTGGTACTGAGATGTGGTCTGTGGTCTCCACATGCAAAACCACTCCATTATTGAGTGTGTCTTGATATTTGCCAATAATTTCCATCTAATATCTATTCCATTTGCACAACAGCATGTAAAATTGATTGTCAGTTAGTGTTGCTTCCTAAGTGGACAGTGTGATTTCACAGTAGTTTGATTTACTTGGCGTTGTATTCTGTTGTTTAAGTGTTCCCTTTATTTTTGAGCAGTGTATATATACAGTACAGACGAAAAGTTTGGACACACCTTCTCATTCAAAGATTTATCTGTGTTTTCATGACTATGAAAATTGTACCTTCACACTGAAGGCATTAAAACTATGAATTAACACGTGGAATTATGTACTTAACAAAAAAGTGTGAAACTACTGAAAATATGTCTTATATTCTAGGTTCTTCAAAGTAGCCACCTTTTGCTTTGATTACTACTTTGCACACTCTTGGCATTCTCTTGATGAGCTTCAATAGGTAGTCACTTGAAATGGTTTTCACTTCACAGGTGTGCCCTGTCAGGTTTAATAAGTGGGATTTCTGGCCTTATAAATGGGGTTGGGACCATCAGTTGTGTTGTGCAGAAGTCTGGTGGATACACAGTTGATTGTCCTACTGAATAGACTGTTAGAATGTGTATTATGGCAAGAAAAAAGCAGCTAAGTAAAGTAAAACGAGTGGCCATCATTACTTTAAGAAATGAAGGTCAGTCAGTCCGAAAAATTGGGAAAACTTTGAAAGTGTCCCCAAGTGCAGTTGCAAAAACCATCAAGCGCTACAAAGAAACTGGCTCACATGAGGACCGCCCCAGGAAAGGAAGACCAAGAGTCACCTCTGCTTCTGAGGATAAGTTTATCCGAGTCACCAGCCTCAGAAATCGCAGGCTAACAGCAGCTCAGATTAGAGACCAGGTCAATGCCACACAGAGTTCTAGCAGCAGACACATCTCTACAACAACTGTTAAGAGGAGACTTTGTGCAGCAGGCCTTCATGGTAAAATAGCTGCTAGGAAAGCACTGCTAAGGACAGGCAACGAGCAGAAGAGACTTGTTTGGGCTAAAGAACACAAGGAATGGACATTAGACCAGTGGAAATCTGTGCTTTGGTCTGATGAGTCCAAATTTGAGATCTTGGGTTCCAACCACCACCAGGCAAGAAATCACACTTATTAAACCTGACAGGGCACACCTATGAAGTGAAAACCATTTCCCGGTGACTACCTCTTGAAGCTCATCAAGAGAATGTCAAGAGTGTGCAAAGCAGTAATTAAAGCAAAAGGTGGCTACTTTGAAGAACCTAGAATATAAGACATATTTTCAGTTGTTTCACACTTTTTCGTTAAGTATATAATACCACATGTGTTAATTCATAGTTTTTATGCCTTCAGTGTGAATGTACAATTTTCATAGTCGTGAAAATACAGAAAAATCGTTGCATGAGAAGGTGTGTCCAAACTTTTGGTCTGTACTGTATATATATATATATACAGTACAGACCAAAAGTTTGGACACACCTTCTCATGCAACGATTTTTCTGTATTTTCACGACTATGAAAATTGAACATTCACACTGAAGGCATCAAAACTATGAATTGACACATGTGGAATTATACATTACACTTTACAAAAAGTGTGAAAGAGGCTCTAATCCTAGCGGTACAAGAGCAAGCACTAAGTACCAGATCCATAGAAGCAAGAATGTACCACATAAGACAAGACCCAAGGTGCAGACTATGCAAAGAAACCTCAGAAACGGTCCAACACATAGTGGCAGGATGCAAAATGCAAGCAGGAACAGCGTATACCGAACGCCACAACCAAGTAGCTGGAATTGTATACATGAACATCTGCACATCATATGGGCTAAGTACCACTAAGTCCAGGTGGGAGACGCCAGAAAAAGTGGTGGAGAATGAAAGGGCTAAAATCCTGTGATACTTCAAGATCCAGACGGATAAGCAGGTGTTGGCTAACCAACCAGACATTGTGATAGCAGACAAGGATCAGAAGACCGCATTGATAATAGATGTGGCAGTGCCAAGTGACAGCAACATCAGAAAGAAGGAATATGAGAAGCTGGAGAAATACCAGGGCCTCAAAGGAGAACTGGAGAAGATGTGGAAGGTGAAGGCAACAGTGATTACAGAGGTGATAGGAGCACTTGGAGCAGTGACCCCTAAGATGGAAGAATGGCTGCAATAGATCCCAGGAGCAACATCTGAGCTTTCCGTCCAGAAAAGCGCAATGATGGGAACAACTAAGATCCTGCGCAGAATCCTCAAAGTCCCAGGCCTCTGGTAGAGGACCCGAGAATGAGCAAGGACAAAAAAGACCACCCCCAGTGGGGGTGAGAAGGAAGTTTTTATATAGATCCAAACAATAAAATGTCAAATAACTGCTATACTAGTACTAGTATGTTGCATTGCATTGTAAACATATGACAGACAGATGTCATCACAGTTTAGGATAACATATTTCACTATTACAGATGTATATGTCAGTTTTCAGTCTAATGCCTGTATACAGTATAACATTACCATTCTTACTCCAGGCCACTGGAACCACATGGGATGGGGAGATCAGCCCGCATGGAATGACTATTCTGCACCTACATGCTTCCCAAAAAGACTTGTCTGAATTTCATCAAGGCCTGGCGTAAGTTACAGAAGTCTTCATCTTCTCTATAATAACAGATTAATGTTGGTACGATACTGTAAAGATAATTACGTGAACATCATGCAGGTTAGTGTAATGAACAATTGGCAAAAAAGCACCAAAAACTATACACAACACAGTCGCAAATGCAATAATGAAGTGAGCCCCTTATGTATGTTACTGCCCAAATAGAAAGTTTACACCTTCTCTTCATTGCTGTTACCTACAGTAAGTACCTGCTACCAAAGAAACAGCTAGTAATGGATAAAAATATATATATTTAGCTAGAGATTATCAATTAGATGCCCTTGGGCACATGCGGGAGGAACGTACATCAATATCATGAAGGATATAGGGTGCAACAAATAAAGTCATACAAAAGTGTCTTGACCCGACCATGACTGTCAGTTATATGAGGCTATTAGAAGAAATCAAGGGCTGAAAGAGTTAAGAAATGCATATGAGGCCCTCACAGTTTGGCAGGTTGACCACCATAACCATAGACCATAATGCTAGGAGGACAGATAAGGAGCATAGGTGATTAATCCTATATTAACCTGCATAAAACTATACCAGGTAGGTGTTGAAAATGTTCCTTTTACTTTTCTTTATAAAGTTTATTTATGTACTTTCCCTTTTTCCTTTTCTTGCTTATTGTAGCTTTACATTTGGGTGTATCATAAGTCAATGATTTGTAGACAGAAGGTTATTCACTCTATGGCCGTGTTCACATGCAACGGTCATACTGCAGCTTTAAAGCACAGCAGCCCTGTACCGCTGGGCTATTTTCACTAATCATGCTATGAAAAAGCTGTTTCCTGGCAAGACTAAGTGATCATGCAGGGAAAAAATGGAAAGACAGGAGCAGCATAGGGGTGTTGCGGTTAAAAACACAAAATGACCGCTATGTGTGAACACAGCCTTAGGTCTCATGCCATATGCAAGAACGGTCTGCAGGACAGCTGCTGTTTGTTGCTACAAAAGGCATCATATGTAAGGTTGCCAACTGTCCGTAAATTCTAGAAGTGTAAAAAGAGGAAAGTTTCCATAAAAAATTCTTTAAAGATTTCATGTTTTCTTTTCTAACATCTTTGGGGTTCCTTGTGATAGTAATTATCATTACAGTTCACAATGACTACTGCTTATGTGACCATATCAGTATTTCGGACTGTGGATATATATTACTTATAATATTTATGATTAATTTTGGTTTTCCAAAAGGAAAAATTAAAAATCAAGTTGACAATCCTGACTATACGTCAGAGATATTTTGCCGTAAAAGCAATGTTTTTTGGCGACGGATACCTCATTAATATATTATCAGATGGAACAAGGAATTCAAAAGTAAAATAGGGCTGCATAGAAACATTTAGGTATCCTAGTACAATCATGGCTGAAAGTGTTGGCACCCTTGAAATTGTTCTAGAAAATTAAGTATTTCTCCCAGAAAATTATTGCAATTACACATGTTTTGTTATACATATGTTTATTTCATTTGTACGTATTGGAGCAACACAAAAAAGAAACAGGAAAAAAAAGGCAAATTGGACATAATTTCACACAAAACCCCCCAAAATGGGCCAAATTGTTGGCATCTTTTTAAAATGGTGGGTAAACAACTTTGTTTCAAGCATGTGATGCTCATTCAAAGTCACCTGTGGAAAGTAACAGCTGTGGGCAATATGAAAATCACACCTGAAACCAGATTAAAAAAAGGGAGAAGTTGACTCAATCTTTGCATTGTGTCTCTGTGTTCCACACTAAGCATGGTGAACAGAAAGAAAAGAAAACTGTCTGAGGTATTGAGAACCAAAATTGTTGAAAGATATCAACAATTTCAAGGTTATAATTCCATCTCCAAAGATCTTGATGTTCTTTTGTCAACGGTGCAAAACATAATCAAGACGTTTACAATCCATGGCACTGTAGCCAATCTTCCTGAATGTGGACAGCAGAGAAAAATTGATGAAAGGTGCAATTCAGGATAATTTGCATGGTGGAAAAGCAACCCCAATCAAGATCCAGAGAAATTTAAGCTGTTCAGGGTGCATCAGTGTCAGCACGAACTATCCGTCAACATTTGAATTAAATGAAACCCTATGGCAAGAGACCTAGGAAGACCCCACTGCTGACACAGAGACATAAAAGAGATAGACTGGAGTTTGTAAAAATGTACGTAAGTTAGCCAAATTCCTTCTGGGAAAGCATCTTGTGGACAGATGAGACCAAGATAAAGCTTTTTGGTAAAGCACATCTTTCTAATGTTTACAGAAAATGGAATGAGGCCTACAAAGAAAAGAGCACAGTACCTACAATCAAATATGGTAGAGGTTCAAAGATGATTTTTGGATGTTTTGCTGCTTCTAGTGCTGGATGCCTTGACTGGGTGCAAGACATCATGAAATCTTAAGTTTACCAAAATATTTTGGGTCATAATGTAGTGCCCAGTGTCAGAAAGCTGGGTTTACATCCTAGATCATAGGTCTTCCAGCATGACAATGACCCCAAACATACTTCAAGAAGCACCTAGACATGGATGGAAACAAAGCGCTGGAGAGTTCTGAAGTGACCCAGCAATGAATCCGGATCTAACTCCCAATGAACACCTGTGGAGAGATCTTAAAATTGCTGTTGGGAGAAGACACCCTTCAAATATGAGAAACATGAAGCAGTTTGCAAAAGACGAGTGGTCCAAAATTCCAGTACAGAAGTGTAAGAAGCTTGTTGATGATTATAGGGAGTCATTGATTACTGTTAATTATTCCAGAGTGTGTGCAACCAAATATTAAGTTGAGGGTGGCAAAAATTTTATCTGACCCATTTTTGGAATTTTGTGTGAAATTATGTCCACTTGCCTTTTTTATGTTTAAAGTAGGGCCGGACTAGGACCCCCAGGGTCATTAAAAGGGAGGCCACCATGACAGGGGTTGAGGGGACCTAAGGGTTAATAGGGGTATTGGGCAAGTATTACAAGTGGTTAATTTAGTCAGTGATATTGGGAGTTAGCTTATTGGCTGCATGGCGTAAGGGAGGGGGAGGGAGGTGGAGTAAAGTATGAGGGGTATAAAGATCTGAGGTAACAGCAGGGGGCAACTATTTTAGGTGCCCCGAACATAGTATTAACAAGCTCCCACCCACTCGTCCCTTATTAAAATTGATCTATAGGGTCTTTGCAAGCTCGGAGATGCAATAAGAGGAATTTACACTTTGTTTCAATTGTCTATTGTGCTTTGTCGCGGCAGCTTGGCGTGGGGGAGGACAGGTCCTCGAAGTTGGTGATACTAAAAATGGTGGCTCGGAGGTGGGGGATCTTAACAGCTCCTGGACTCCCCCTTAGGTGGATTAAATGGTCGGAAATGCAGGTCACATGGAGTGTTGGAATTTGGAATGGAACCTGTGGTTTGTGGCGGATACTGGCAATGCGAGTCTTATCTCATGTCTTCGAGCTGGTGTTTAGGGGCTGGAGGCACGACTTCGCATGGGACCAGATGTGGAAAAGGTGATGTCATAATTTTGAGGGTTTCGAGGACCACCCCCTCCGTGGGAAATGTTTTGAAATGTTAATTTGATGTTAAATTGTTAATAAAAAGGCTGCTGGGGCCAATTTATCCAAATTCGGAATGGTTTCATTTATTCGGCATTGGGGATAGGAAGGGAGAATAAGTTGGTTTGGGGGAGGGGCCCTAGTAAGGGCAAGGAAAGCTTATAGGTATCACGAATACCTGACTGTCATGTGTTGTTCCAAAACACACAAAGGATATAAACATGTGTATAACAAATTATGTGTAATTGCAATAATTTTCTGGAAGAAATGCTTCATTTTCTGGAAAAAAAATTCACGCGCAAAGTACTCCATGGCTCAGCACCACTGTACATCTCCTCCCTCGTCTCAGCCTACCACCCTACCCATGCCCTCCATTCTGGTAATGACCTGAGGTTAGCATCCTCAATAATCAGAACCTCCTACTCCTGTCTCCAAGACTTTTCACGTGCTGCGCTAATTCTTTGGAATTCAATACCCAGATACCATTAATCCTCAATCCCCACAGTTTTAAGCGTACCTTAAAAGCGCATTTGTTCAGACTGGCCTACCTCCTCAGCGCATTAACCTA
Source organism: Oophaga sylvatica (assembly GCA_033576555.1). Classification (NCBI taxonomy): domain Eukaryota; kingdom Metazoa; phylum Chordata; class Amphibia; order Anura; family Dendrobatidae; genus Oophaga; species Oophaga sylvatica. Next base: position 199,977,056 of record JARQOD010000003.1, read on the forward strand.
ACAATCCCTGTGTTGCCCATTCAAAAATGTTACCATAACCAGGTTACTCACATCATGTCTCACATGCTTTATACATTTTATAGCCCTCTGTGTCTGTACTGTTACATACTTGGGCTGATAACTAGTTCATGCAGCATTACATGAACACCCGATTTATTACATATGGCTGGTCCGAACAATGAGAGCAATTGTTACCATCCACCTTTTGTGTCTCCCCTTTCTCCTCATAGATTGTAAGCTTGCGAGCAGGGCCCTCATTCCTCTTGGTATCTACTTTGATCTGTGTTTATTGTTATGCTGTAATGTCCATTGTCTGTACAAGTCCCCTCTATAATGTAAAGTGCTGCGGAATATGTTGGCGCTATAGAAATAAAATTATTATTATTATTAAGGGTCCCAACATTTCTGGCCATGACTGTATAACCCTAAGCTACTTTGCAACTATCATGAAACCAATGCTTAAATAGAACCTGTCACCACATCAAAAGTGACCAATTTTTTAATCTAATTTTTGTCCTACTTTTCCCTAGATTTTTGTTTTGTTTTTTTCTTAATAGGCCATAAAGTTCCAGAGATCTGGGCCTTTTTATTTAGTGCTATTTTTATGGTCTTTACCAACAGTACTTTTTTTCACAGCTAATTATGCAGAGCAGCCTAAAGACATTCCTCCAGAGAATCCTATGAGCTACAGCACATTGGTAAAAACCATAAAAATTGGCACTTAATTAAAAGAACCATATTATCAAATGTTCTCATAATTCTGGAGTTTCTGCTTCTGTAACACTGATCATATCTCACATCTCATATGCCTCATGTACTCCCCTAGTTATCATTTTTTGACCTTTCCTCCCATATATTCTTCATATAGTAACTGTCCTTAGACAATTTATGTCATTTCAGGCAGTGGCTGGCATACAGTAAACTATACCAGAGTCTGGAGTTCAGCAGTAGCTGCTTGCTGCATCATATAACAAGTATTGAATACCTCTGGGTCCAAGGACGGCTGCAGAATGAACAGGTAATCTTGGGAGGGTTGCGTGCCATAAAACTTTGGCTGAGCTTCTACTGGTGGGAAAGTAGTCTGTAGACCCGTTGTGCCACCTATATGAGATATTGTGGTTCTTCTGATGAAGAAGTTGGTTCAAAACGCATTGAGAATAAACCGCATGATTTTATCCCTAATCACGTCCTCTGAATTTCGTGAATCTTGCACAGCAGCACTGACTAATGCTCCTATCCTCCCATCTATTGTTTAACGAAAAAGTAAAGCACGGTGGCCAACAATTATTTCCTTAGATATCTGCCATTTTTGGAGTTTGGTCACAAGACACAAGAAGATGCCAGTTGGCAGTAGAAGATGGCCCCAACGAGCCATCTGAACATGATGTGGCTAACAATATAATAATATTACTTATTAATACAACAATATGGTTATTATTATATCATTTATTGAGGGATTCATTATTCTGAGGCAGGAAAATTAACCTTGTTTCCGATACAGAGCTCATATTTAAAAGTATTTGCAGAGATTTTTTCTGTCTACCACGGCACCACAATAAGTTTTTATTGTACTTCTACACAGAGCTTCAAATCTATTACCATGAAGTTGTCTTTTTTTCCAGTACTCTACAATCTCTTATGATGTAGAGCAGAGACCCTGATTCCAGCAATGTGTCTCTTACTGGGTTGCTTGCTGCAGTTTCAATAAAATCACTGGTTTATCATCAGTGGATTATCACTAAAGTACTACTTGTCTCCTGCCATGTAGTCCTCCTGCTTTATGTAACCCCACCTCCACCACAGATTAACAGCTTTATGCCTATGCAGAGTGTACAAAGAAATCTGCCAGTCAATTGTGTGGGCGCGGTTACGCAGAGCTCAGCATTCATAGAACTGGTTGATCTGCAGAAGAGAAAACTGTGATTTTATCAAAACTACTCCAAGCGGCCCAGTAATCACTTATCACTGAAATCAGGGTCTTTATCCCTACATAATATTATTCTCAGATGGGGTAGTAAATACATGGTGCCAGATTCCATTTAATGGGACGTCACTGCCATGCGATTCCAATGCCTGGCACGCCGACGTCAGCTGCTGGCCTCTGATTGACTGGTGCTGTGTATTGCAGAGCAGGGAGCTGAAGTAGGTGCTGGGGTGCCAGTCGCAGTCGCACCTTCCGTGACTGCGATCGTTACCCCCGTGGGTGCTAATCTGTCAATCTATGATGTATCATTTTATGTTCTGTTGCTGTTGATTATGATCAATGAGGTCCCTACTTACTTCAATAGGCCACCACAACTGTGTGGACTTGAGCTTTTACTGCTCAGTTTCTGGTACATAGTACAGTATATGTAATTAAGCTGGTTTTACACATCCAACTTTCATTGGCTGAGCATGGACCCCAATGCCTGGACCAGCTGTAGGTCTCCTGACCTGAACTTTGCCGTCTTATATACAGCATGCTTTATGGCTGTTAAGTTCTGGTCCCAACAACGCGGTCCATACTTACTTGTAGGTGCTATCGTGCATTCATGCAGAATAATTCAGACTATTCTTTTCTTTGTTCCTAACCTGCAGAAAAATGAGTTGGCAGAATCATTTGACTCCTTATTGCAATATGGAGTGTCTCTTTTACAAAGGTATCGCATTGTCTTTCCACTGTCAGAGTCTCGGTCCACAGAACGTCTGCAGGGTCTGCTCAGGTTAGTGATAAGTTTAGGTTTCCATTTTACACAATGTTAGATAAATATACCATCAATAAAATTAAATGTGTTTGCGATATACCGTATAATATCTATTATTTTTGCTTGTTTTTGCCATCTATAAGGCCTGGTTTACATGGCACAACCACGACCATTAAGTGACCGCCAGTTCAGTTGGGTACATGCAAGTTTACCAGCTGTCATTTAATGATCGACGAACCTTCTACGCACACAGAAAGATTGTTAATGTGATAGTTCTGTGTGCACAGGACATCATATTCTCGGCAGCACAACATCTGTTTACACAGGATGATAACAATGATTTTTAGGAATGCTTAAAAATCATTGCACCAGATGAACAAGCGTTTCGCTCCTCATCGGGTGATTACCGTTCCCAGTTTATTGGCCCATCTAAGTTGATTTTAAGACCTATGTCACAATAAGGGTCTGTTCAGATTTAGATTTTGACTGCACATCTGCCAGGAAATCTTTAAGTGCAACTAATGAATTATAGGTCACCCTATTGTCCATTTGGCCTCCATTGGGGAGGTATGAGATGGCATCCTTTTTTTTTCCACTGTGTAGGAAGGTGCCGCAGACTGTACTTTCCCAAACAATAGGCCACAGAAAAACGTGGTATACGTTTGTTTTTTTTTACCATTGTTGCAAGTGGTCAACATATACTATTTTATGGCTTGTAAAAGAACAGCAGTCGGCGCCCTGACAAGCAAACAGCAGCAATATGTAGACACTGATGTTTTTTTTTTCCATTTGTTTTATTTAACATTTTGCAAAACAAAGAACGCAATGAGCTAGAACAAGATATGCAATCAAACGGTTACATATACAAAACAGAAGTAGGAGCAGAATTTTAAAAAAATTATTAAAACTAAAAATTTGTATATACTGTATTGTATTATTTGTATATTCATCTTAGCATTAATTCTTCTAAATATAGAGTTCTGATACAAATGTGTAAAACCAAGGCATTCAGAGAGTTGTGCTCCTCTACTCCCAACTTACAGGACAGAGTGACCGAGGCCATCAAGGTAAAACTTATTTGTGACAAGAACCAAAAAATAACCTACTGTTTTTTTTTAATTTTTAAAACTTTTATTACATTTTCAAAACACAAACACAAGTGTCATAACCATCACAATTTCAGTCGTGTTAAGAGTGGATCCATTAAACATATCACAATGCATATAGCATTCAACTAACCAAAATTCGTACTTACAATTACAATACAAATAACATTGAAGTGTAAAGAAGAAATCAAATTATAAGAGAAAAAAGAGAGAGAGAGTAGACAAAAGAGAAGAAGAAGCAAGAGGGAGGTGGGGAAGTACTGACAAAGGGGACAATGAACTATATCCGTAGGCACCGGAACTGCTGAATCAGTTGTCTCTGATGAAATCCCGATATTCATTGGAGGATTTAAATTCCATCCAATGATACCATGATTTGTAAAATTTTCCATATGAGTTGCTTATTGTCGAGCTTAATTCGCCCATCAGCATTATCTCATTCATTTTAGCAAACCATAGTGAAATTGTTGGGATGGTGTCTTTTTTCCACAACAAAGGAATGCACGCTCAAGCAGATGCAATTAAGTGTCTGAATATAGAATTTTTGTAGGTTTTAAAAGGGATGTCGCTGTGATGGAGAAGGACGAGAGCCGGATTTAGGTCTGTGATAAGATTTGTGATTTTACCTATCACTAGTTCAACTTTTTCCCAGAAAGGGGAAAGAAGCTTACAAGACCAGAAAATATGCATTAGGTCGCCCTCTTCCTCCCCACATTTCAAGCTCATAGGACTGGCATCAGGGAATATCTCATGCAGGCAGGTTGGGACTCTGTACCATCGCAATAACAGTTTGTAACCGGCCTTGTGAAAACGTGAATAAATAGACGATTTGTGTGTTAAATTACATATATGTTTCCGTTGATCCTTCATCAGAGTTTGGCCTAAAACACTCTCCCATTGAGTTTGGAAATGTGTTTTAGGTTGATCCATGGGATCGATCAGTAGGGAGTAGGAGAAAGACAAGGTGTGCCTCATGAGTTCTGTTTTCGTGCACTCTTCTTCGAACATATTTTTGTCATTTTTGTAGTCGACTCTAGATGGAAGAGAGTACAAGAAATGAGATAGCTGACAGGCTCTCCAAAACCCAAAGAGGAGGGGGTGGAAAGACCTTAGGCATTCCTTTGATGGCCATTCGTTTCCCATTCCAAAATGGGATACTCTGAAACAACTGTTATTAAACCAAGAACGGAATACTTTGTTCTCTATCCCTGGGGGGGAGAGTGGATTGCCCAATATAAGATACATGGAGGAGGCCTGTAGTATGATCGATGACCGTACTATAGGATTATTGCAGCACGCAAGGGTAGCTCCAATAGTAGGGTGTGATTTTAGAACATTAACCACAGAAAGGTCAAACCAGGAAATAGTGGTTAGAGGGATGTTTGTGAAACTTTGGTCAATCCCGACCCGGGCCTTCTCCATTCCTGCACCAGTCCAGAAGTCTAGAAAGGTGGGCAGCAATATAATATAATCTGAAATCAGGCAAGGCAATACCCTCAGAGGACTTTGGACGATGCAATGTATTCCTTGCTTCACGGGGAGGCTTACCGGACCAGATAAACTTCATCTGAGCAGTGGCAAGATCTTTAAAGAAAGACGAAGGGACAGGGAGGGCCTGGATAACATACAGGATTCGAGGGAGAATGTTCATTTTAAATATCGCACTTCTGCCAAACCAGGAAAAGCCACTTCTCGTCCATCTTGAACAATTCTCTTGTACTGATTTGAGCAATTTAGCAAAATTAAGGGAATAAGTCAATTTCGTATCACTTGGTAGTAACATCTCTAGATACTTTATTGCTGTCTTGGCCCATTTAAAACTAAAAGCTGCTTTTAGGGATGCCACTATAGACTGAGGGTTATTGATGTTCAGAGCTTCCGATTTGACAAAATTGATTTTAAAATTAGAGAGGTCGTTATATGTACTGAACTCCTCCATTAGAGTATAACCTACTGTTTTAACTTTGTTTCTTTGGACCGTTCTTGCTTCTGACAGAGCTTTCATCTGTTTTCCTGGCCATGGAGCATATATCAGAATGTTTGCCAAGACTTAGCATACTCCCTTTGATCAGACAATTATAAGATATCCTATCAATTGCTACTCTGTCCACTAGTGATGAGCGAACGTTCCCGGATAGGCTGTTATCCCAGCATGCTCGGGTGCTAACTGAGTGTCTTCGGTGTGCTCGAATAATATGTTCGAGTCCACACGGCTGCATGTCTCGTGGCTGTTAGACAGCCGCAACATATGCGGGGATTGCCTAACATAGAGGAAATCCCTGCATGTGATGCAGCTGTCGAACAGCCACGAGACATGCAGCCGTGTGGACTCGAACATATTATTCGAGCACACCGAAGACACTCAGTTAGCACCCGAGCATGCTGGGATAACAGCCTATCCAGGCATGTTTGCTCATCTCTATTGTCCACCCATGCATTACACACATAGCCATTTATTTGAATAGACACATGTAATTTTACCGAGAGAGGGTAGTGCAGGGGAATTGAGCAGCCAACAACTCTCAAATTAGCGGGATTGTCTAGGTCCTAGACTCTAGGATTATGGTGGGAAAAGCCTAATGCTTGATTTTTTTAATGTTTTTTATGTACAGACTGGAACTCGAGAGTGGTTTGATCTGAAGAGACAACATCTACAACCAATGATACAGGTACATTACAGATTAGCACAAATAGGAAATATTTGCAGGTGTATAACGTCCGTATTCTCCATTTCCTTCTCCATCTTACACATTTTGTTTTTTTGCAAAAGTACTCCTTTGGTTCACAAATTCTATTTTATGTTTTGTTTCAAAGACAACTCTTTCATCTTTAAAAATATAGAATTTGGTTGTCTGTACCGTTTAGAAACTAAGGCATCGATACACTTTTTACAAATGTTTATGAGAACAGAAATGTTTTATATCCAGATATTTCCCAGCACTGGATTCACACAATTGCCTGAAGTATTATGATCAGGAACAGCACACTCAAAATCAAAGCAGTTGTGATAATAGATTTAGGGGGAATTGCAATTTTAGGAAATATTTTCCGATAGTCCCTTCTTGCCTTTCACATGACTTATATTTTTTCTAGTCTTCTCTTCCCTTTTCTTTCACAAATCTTATAGTACTCTTAACTCCTCTAGGGCTACGAAGAAAACCTGAAGTCTTTGATAGTGCTGGTGGTCGATGTCACTGCTGACCTGAAGAATTGTCACAAGACATTGAACAAGTGTTTTTTCAAGTAAGGAAAGTAAGAAAGTACAGATTGTGCTTTACAATTCATGTTGGGTGGATTCTTTATCCTACATCGAAATAACAGTTGAGGTCTAGCCATAGCCCGATGGGTGGTAATTACTTGTCTGTGTTTTGTCTATACAGATTTTAAGCATGACCTTTGAAAAAATATTTAACGGATCATATATGAAATTAAAGTTGTAATTGTTCAGTAGCTTAATAAGTACATTGCAATATTTGTTATGGGACTTACTGGAAAATGCACAAAAAATGTCTAAAGAAAACAAAATGCATCAATATCCAATAAAATATATATATACAGTATATGTGATACATTCCCTTAAATGGATGCTGTAATTGATTATGTCAGATTCTTATGTTAAATGGATTTTTTAGAGCATTTTTGTTTCTTTTAACATATCATAAACTGTATTAAAAAAATAAAAAATAGAAATCTTGAAATGTTTTCACTGGCCACTAAGACTTTTTTTAGACATATCATTGGTGCAACCTAGGCCCAAGAGGTGATGGGGCCCATTTCCACCTCTAAAGCAGGCAGAACTGTGCATTATGATGAGCTATTGGACTGTAAAGGGCCCATATATTGTTCTTGCACAGGGGCCCGTTTTTGTCAGTGTCCACCAGTGTTTAGACTCACTTCCTTTTGTTGTAGGAAACAACACATGTACATAGCTGCACTGGTGAGACCACGACCCTATCTCATGTATTAAAATGTCTAATGCGCCTGTGCTAAGTTCATAGTGAAGGGAGGAGAAGCAGGGTCAGCTGTGTTATCAGCTGTGTATAGAGGTGTTATCTGTCATTGCAAGCATGCCTCTGATGATAACACACAATAAGAGAAAAAAGAATGGATTTACCTGTGGCAAAACACTTTTGTATGCCCGGTCATAGCATGACGGATATGGAATTACTTGTATTAAAATCTAACTTCAAATCTGAGAAGGATAGAAAAGTCTGGGAATATAAACTTATGATGACCTTTGACACTCTTAGTGCAGGGATGAATATATCCCAGAGTTTTATGTCTTTCTACAACAATTAAGGAATCTGCTTCCCTGACCTTTTAGGGTCATCACAACACATTACCAGACCCCAATCAGAGGGTAATAAAACTTTCACTCCTTATCTATGAACTAGTCATATTTATGTTCATCCCTCTGCCATAATGACAGTTCTGCTTCACGTCACTTGTCTTACCTATTGCATTATTCCTGTGTCCTCTTGTGTATATAAATATGTGATTCTTCAGATTCTGTTTAGTCTTTGCCTGATGAAGAGACCGGAGTAGTCTCGAAAGCTTGCAGTTTGTTACCATCTTTTCAGTTAGCCATTAAAAGGTATCAACCACTGAGGACTCTCAAGTCTAAATATTTTTCTGATGATAAGAAAACTTTTGTAAACTCTTCCTGAATGTAGAGGAAGTTTGAGTCTAAAAAGGTCCCAGTGGTCAGAGTCAAAACTGCAAGATGACTATTTTTTTTAATTTTTATATCGTATGAAAAAAAACATTTCCAAATTCAAAAAAACTACATATAACACGAAATCTTTATTTAAACACTAGGTAATTCTCTTATGATAGCTTTGCTTTAATGAGTGCATAGGGCTTACTGCTGATTAACAGTTTGGGAGGTGCCATCGGACAGAAAACCGATGCATTGTTTGTTATTTTTGTGAACTTTTAGCAGATTAGAAAAGCAACATAATAGTAATACATTTATTGTTTACAATACATTGCCTGAAACATACATTTATAATAGTATCGTCTACATTTCTTCATTTTTTTTTTAACGTTACATCTGTCACAGCACTATTAAGGTGGACGTTTTCAGCCTGACCTTCCAGGAACTGGAGGAGCTGGTATGTATCTCCGGATAGTCACTTCTCACACTCCAAACTTTGTTATAACTTACATATTCTTCCATTAAATTTCTTTCTTTTGTGTAAACTGAATATATATTATTTCTTTTTCAGGTCTCTGAGCAATTGGTCTGTCAGCTTCCACCTGCTAACCACATCTCTCGCCATCAGCTCTCTGAACTCTTTTACCAACTTTATCTTACTCTACGTGAATTTGACAAACTCCAAGATCAACTTCCAACAAGGTGACCACCCAGTATTGCTCTCTGCTATCATGCAAAGTCATATTACCCAGAGATTTAACTTTTGGAGTTGAATTGCAACAGCAGAGAAAATTCTTGGTTAGGGGTCTAATCCTGCACACAGGTATCATAAATCAACTATAGCATTAGTTTCTTCTTATGTGCCAAAGGATTTTTTAAGACCCCTCATGCTCCAGGGCTTTGCTGTAGATTGAGTTTCCTGGGCCTTTATGCAAATTCAGTACCAGAGCCCCCAATCCATCACGTTCTCTCATGTTCCTAAGCTGTTTTGGGCCCAATGAGGAACCAAGGTATGGGTTCAACAGCAATCTTGATGCCCCTATAGCTTTGCCTCTGGTCAATATAATTGGTTCAGAATATAACAGCTAGACTCCACAGATATATAGCATTGTTCTGCATATTTTTGTAATGTTTCCAATCACTGTAAGTTTCCATATATTAAATTGGATATATTCTTCTTTTCTTAGGGATGGCTCTTCCCCACTGTTTGATTTTCATCGCAAGTTTTCTGACTGTTTACCCAGTTGGCTGCAGAAGGCATATTCAACAGCTCTCGAAAGAGTCCAAAGAGCTGTGCAAATAGATCTGGTGAGGTGTTGCAGGATTAGATGACACTAATCTATCATTTTTAAAACCTTATCCCCTAGCTGCAAACATAATTTTATATATTTATTCTTTGCCCTAAAATCTGTAAATGTCAATCTAAACAATGTTAAGGAACACTGGTCACCAGATTTTATGCAAACTGCATACATTCATAAATAGATTTCTTAGACCTGATGGTGTACTTACTTTGAAAATCTAGGTCATAAAAGGCTGTTTGGTTCTTTTTTGGAAGTTCCATCAAACGAACTTAAGTCTACCTTATTTATCGTACTATAAGATGCACTGGACCATAAGATGCTCCTAAGTTTTAGAGGAAGAAAAAAAATTAAAGCAAAAAAATGTTGTCATAACATACTGTTATGGGGCGGAACTCTGCTGCTGTCGTCCCCCAATTTTGTACTAATGTCCCCCATCCTGGTATATAAATGTCCCCATCCTGGTATATATGTCCCCATCCAGGTATACTGTATATGGCCCCCAATCTAGATAGCTAAGTGGTGAAAAAAAATTCCAAAGTTTGCTAAAAAATAGAAAAAATTGTGCCATTTTCCGAGACCCGGTGTCTATGAACTCGTAATGACCTGGAGAATCATAATGGCAGGTCAGGTTTAGCATTTAGTGAACCTAGAAAAAAAGCCAAACAAAAAACAAGTGTGAGATTGCACTTTTTTTGCAATTTCACCACACTTGAAATTTTTTTCCCGTTTTCGAGTATACAACATGCTAAAACTAATGATGTCGTTCAAAAGTACAACTCGTCCCGCAAAAAATAAGCCCTCACCCGGTCATATTGACGGAAAAATAAAAAAGTTATGGCTCTGGGAACAAGGGGACCAAAAAACGAAAACGCAAAACTGAAAAAAGCTGCAGTCATTAAGGGGTTAAACAGAATGAATATTCACTGCTCTCCACTCCCATAGTCTTGTCCACCTCTCAGCGCCGCCTTCAGTGCAGAGTGGTGGGAGGACTATGGATGTGGGGAACAGTGAATATTCATTTTCTTTAACTCCTTCATGCCACAGCCCATTTTTGTTTTTCATTTCTGTTTTTAGCTCCTTCTTCCCAAAGTCATAACTTTTTAATTTATCCGTTAATATGGCCATTTTAGGACTTGTTTTTTGTGGGACGAGTTGTACTTTTGAACAACAACTGTCTGTGGCTTTACCATATCTTGTACTGGTAAACGGGAAAAAAATGCCAAGTGCGGTGAAATTGCAAAAACGTACAATTCCACATTTTCTTTACCTTGTTCACCAAATGCTAAAACTGACCTGTCATTATGATTCTCCAAGTCATTACGAGTTCGTAGATACGAAACATGTCTAGGTTGTTTTTTATTTAAGTGGTGAAAAAAAAATCCAAAGTTTGATAAAAAAAATTAGCGTCTCAATATTCGTGATCTGGGGCTGGGTGAGGGCTTATATTTTGCATGACAAGCTGATACCATTTTGTGTGGATACAATCTTTTGATCGCCCTTTGTTGCATGTTAATGCAATGTTTTGGCGACCAAAGAAAACGTAATTCTGGCGTTTTTACTTTTTTTTTTCGCTTCGACGTTTACCAATCGGATTAATTATTTTTAAATCTTGATAGATCGAGCAATTCTAAACGCTGTGATACCAAATATGTGTATTTTTATTGTTTTTTTAATGGGGTCAACTGGGGGTGATTTGAACTTTTGTTTGTCAATATTTTTTATATTTTTATTTTTTTTTTTACTTTACACTTGATTCAATAGGCCCCATAGACTAGAGGCTGCGATCATCCGATTGCTTGTGCTACATAGAGCAGGGCTTCATGTGCTGCAGACCCCATGCGGTCATGGGACATGGGCGCCGATGGGCGGGATTAGTGACGCACTTCCGGCATGATCACATTAAATGCCGCTGTCAGAGATTAACATCGGCATTTAACAGGTTAACAGACTCTGGTGGATCGCGTTTCCACCCAGGGCTGTTAGGGGCACATGTTAGCTGTTCAAATCATCTGACATGTGCATGTAAAGATGTGGGCTCAGCGCCGGAGCCCACATCGAAGGGAGAGAGACGACATGCGCAGTACATGTACGGCGCATATCGTGAAGGGGTTAACAGTGGGCACATGTGTTGGCTGCGGCAGCCAGCTCCTGTCTCCTGTGTCCTGTTGCTCCGCCACTGCCGCTCCCTCCCCCCACTCCCCATTCACAGCCTCACTATAAGGTACCTCCCGACTATAAGACGCATCCCCCACTTTTCTCCAAAATTTTGGAGGAATAAAGTGCGTTTTATAGTCCGAAAAGTACGAAAAGTATATTAATAGATAAACTCAACCTACTAAATGTAGTCCCACCCAAACTTATTGATAAGCTGCTGCTTGTACTAGGCCGTGTGAGATTTCAGCAGCAGGTAGGAGGAGTAATACTGAGGCGCTTGTCATTCAGAATAAGGGACAGAGACTAAGGGTCCCGTCACACTCTTCAATGTCCCAGCGATCCCACCAACGATACAACTTGGATGGGATCGCTGGGACTTCGTTAGCTGATCGCTGGTGAGTTGTCACATAGGCAGACTCACCAGCGATCAGGACCAGCGAGCACGCTGGTATCTAGTGTACACATCGGGTAACTAAGCACCGCGCGGCGCCTAGTTACCCGATATGTACATTGGATACCAGCTTGCTGATCGTTGGTCTCCCGCTGTCACACACAGCGATGCGTGCTGGCCAGCGGGAGACCAACGATCAAAAAATGGTCCAGGACATTCAACGACGATCAGCGATACCCAGCAGGGGGGTTGGTCGTCGCTGCGTTTCACACTAAGCGAGATCGCTGGCTAGTTCGCTGTTGCGTCACAAAATCGGTGACGCTTCAGAGATCTCGCTAGCGATCTCGCTTAGTGTGACGGGGCCTTAAGTTTAGCTCATTAAAAAAATAAACTCACCAGCTGATTTACTTTTAAAAAGACTCATACAGTCAATTTGACATTGAAATTCAGAGTAAGCACACTAACCGCATCAGGTCAACAGATCTGTTTAGTAATATATAGTTCATATTGTTAAATCTATTACCAGATCCTTTTTAACTCTTATGCTAATCTAATAAAAATTACATTCAGCCATTATTGAGATATCTGTTTTGAGGAAAAAGTGTTGACTTCCTGTATGACGAGCATTAAAACCCTTATATGGATTTTCCTCTTGCTTTCCTTCAGTTTTCTTTGGGAAATTTAGTCATACTATGATATGGGAACAAGGCAAATACTACTGTACACCTAATAGCATTGCCACTATTTCAGTAGCTTTCAATACAATCATGTTTTATCAGCAGTAGTTTATCACTGCAGGACAAGGTTTCATGTGCAAGGAAGACCAGCTAAAGGTACGCCACACTGAGCTATCCCGCTGCGATCTCGTTAGCGTTGCATACTAATGAGATCGCTAGCGGGATTGTTTCTATATCGCTAAATGCTGCCGCATTTAGCGATATAGTTAACGACGCTTCGCCGTTAGCGATCTTCTTAACGACTTTAGCGGTACAAAAGTACCGCTAAATCGCTAAGAAAAGGTGCCACACAGCGATTAGATACTTACCCAGCGGGAGCGCCAGCGATGAAATAGGGTCCGGAACGATTCCAGCGACGAGCGAGATCACAGCAGGAAGCTCGTCGCTGGAAGCTGCCGCACTGAACAACATCGCTAACGGGATCGCTAAATAGTGAGTTTTTTAGCGATCCCGTTAGCGATATGTTTAGTGTGGCATACCCTTTATATGTGTAAACCCACCTCCACCACTGATTGGCAACTTGATGACAGTGTACAGTGCACACCAGAAGTTGCCAATCAGGGGTGTGGGCGGGATTATGCAGAGCTCAGCATTCATAGCACTGTTACATCCGCAGAAGATAAAACTGGAATTCTATCAAAACTATATCAAGCATTCTTGAAAGTGATACATCACTGGAATCAGGCTCTCTGCCCCTACATCATGGTGCTCTCTAATTACATATACAAAAAACTGCTGACAGAATCCCTTTAAGAAGCAGTTATAAGAGATCTTCATACCTCCATACATATCAGATTAAAATCGTCTGATATTGGTGGCGGGATCACAGGTTAATGTGTATGGGGGTTTTCTGACTTTTGAGAGAGATATTTGTCAGTTGAAGGATCCTTGACCCAACAGCTATCTATTTTGTATGGGGGGATTCATTTTGACATACAAATCAGATAAAAGTTTGTCATACCCAAAGATTTGCTGTCTACCATTCACATACCATAGAGGTCCCGGTATCTGACCAGTATGGTAACTCTGGTTCTTCCTTCAGCTGGTTCCATTATCCGAGTTACAGAAACACAGTGCTTCCACAGTGGATCTATCCACATGCTACACGCAGATTGGACGCACATGGCAGCAGCTGGCATGGCCTGACCCAGAGGAGGCATTTATGATTATGGTCAAGTTTACTGAGGTGAGAATTGTGGATGTACCGAAAACATAAGAGATCTGGGTAGGGGATAAAGATCCAATGCTCACATGCTCACAAGTTGATATTATTATTATCAAAAACTACATTATGTTGTAATAAATGCAATCTCCATAATTATTATGGTCCCAAAGTATTGGTTTATACTGCAGATTTCACAGTGATTGGTATACTGCATAGTATGATGTGTTTTAAAAGACCATTTATAGTATACTAGATGGTGGCCCGATTCTAACGCATCGGGTATTGTAGAATATGTATGTAGTTTATTTATGAAGATTTAAGAATACTGCAATGAATACACAGGATTTTCCGGGTAAAATATATACATTATCATTAAATGTTATTGTTCATAGAACTTAATACAACTGAACAAAATTATTAAACAGATCATCAAAATATATAAACTATTACATGAATATCTAACTGTAAATGTGAGTGAACTATGTCGCACTGTGACTCACAGAACTTGTTTAGTAAACATGAGTGAACTACGCAGGGTCGGCGTCAGCACCCACCGCCGCCCACACACATCGTGCCATCACGCCGCTATATATTATTTTCCCCTCCATTTGCTCATTTTCCCCTCCATTTGCTCTCTAACACAGGTTCTGTGACAGTCCCTGTGACGTTGCTAAGGCCGCGGTCGGGTATCCAAGGGGCGTGCCCGCACTACTCCCCCAGCAACACCCACATCCAATCCGGAGGCAGCTGAGCAGAGAGGTGGGCCTGTTGCTGATTGGTCGCGTCCGGCCGGCGCGACCAATCAGCGACGCGGTATTTCTGTTACAGACAGACAGAATTAGACGATTATATAGTAAATAAGGCAGCATTGATTGGCTAGATCACCACTGGAAAAGAGTAAAGAGAACCAGGGTCTATATTTCACTTTGAAAATTAAAGTGTATTCTCCAAAACACATTTTCAATGACAATATTTTATGAAAAACTGAAGGAATGGCAGTGGTATAAGTGTGGGGATGGTCAAGGGGCAGTTACCCCAGGCCCCATAATCTTTTGGGGTTCAACATTTTTCCCCACCTTCCTCCCCATCACCTTTTGGCCCACAAAGGGATTGACAATTGTAAGCTCAATTAGTTCTCTCATGGAGCTGCTTATGCAGAGCACAACAACCAAGATGAGTTTATCTGCTGAACTCTGCAAAAACAGCAACTGAGTTTACAAAATTCACTGTAACGAAGTGAGATTTGTCATCTTGGTCGTTGCCTATGCGGAGTGCAGCAACCGATGACACTGTTGCGCTCTGCATAGGCATCAATGGAGATGACAAAAGATTAGCACGCAATAAAAGACACGTGTACACTTTTTCTACCCCTATGGTTAGGGATTGCTTTAAAATAAGTGTTAGACTTAAGGCTAGGGCTAGGCTTTGGGCAGTGGCATACCCCTAAGAGCAGCAAACCACATGGTTGCTATGGGGGCCCCCGCCCCGGTGTCACGCTATCATCGATATCTGCATCCTAAATGCAGATACAGTTGAAAACAATGATGGAAAAGGGAGCAGTCAGCTCTTTGTTCCATCATTCATTCTGTGCGTCTTGAGCTAGGGTTTGTCTGAGGTTTGGCTTAGTCTTTGGGCTAGAGATTTGGTTAGGGTAAGATTTGGGGCTAGGATTAGGGATCGGGCTAGAGTAACTAAATTGTTACATACGAAAAAGATGTGTAAATAGAAATAGTTTAACTTTTTACTTACAAAATATAATGCAAAAAGCACAAAAAAACTGGGATATCATTGCATAAACAATTATTATATCAGCATTTTCCTTAAGTTACAATACATATGCTTTGGGGACAAGGGGTTCCGTATAGGACTGGTGGAATGTACAGTCATGGTTCACAGGTTAAAGGGGCGCAGCCTTGCCCCAGGTGCTGGCAATCCATGCTATGCCACTGAGTTATGTGGTCCTGAATACTACCATTGTTCATTTCACCTTAGTCGAGCATCTTCATTTCTTCCGCAGGATATGTGCCGCATCGCTGTCATGTACTGCACAATGATTAAACACAGAGCAGAGGATGTATCCGATATCAGAGATGCTGGGCAGGCAGCAAACAAGGTAAATGAGGATAACATTATTGCTTCATAAATGATGGGAAAATAATGTACTATCATATGATTTTATTTCCGTACTGAAGAATATTCATTTGTCCTCTATATATTATGTCTACATGGTCCATTGTCCAACTATACATGTTCCATTATATTCAATTCCGAGTAAGATCATAATAAAAATATAAGGTTTTCTTGATGAAAACTTGGCACAAGTTGTGTATATGTTATTTTCTATGCACATGAACATTTAGTATTTTACTCCATCACAAAGCATTAGTATGACCTCAGCTGGTATATATTGTTCTGACTCTGTTCATAAACGAGAGACTCTGAAGTTACAAAAAAGCGCAACTAAACTGATGATCAGCCATTATCAAAAGTCTCAATTCTGAGGTAAAATCTGTATTCAGGGAAGACAAGACTTCCCCATTACTGAGATAGGAGATGTCAGCTGCTTCAGATACAATTCTATGTAGATGGAGACAGACAGTAGCATATCAGTGGCCGAACTTTAGCAATCAGAGCATCTCCTGACCTGCTCTATGTACCCTCACCCACAGTTTTACCTTCAAGGGGCTATATTCACACTCCTCAATCCTTCTTTTCTCTGACATCTGATTGAAGAGAGCCAGATGTCCCCTTACACATTAGATGGTCCTCCAGATATCAGATTTATGTGTCTTAATTCGAATGTGTCCGGGCCATTCAGTAAGGAGAAAGACAGAAATATAAGAGACAAAGGATACAATTAGTTTGTCTGAATATATAAATGGACAATGCAAATAAAATGATAAAAAAGAAATCTATGTGAAGTCCTTTGGAGCACAGGAAGGCACTTTGCCAATCTAGAGAAAAAAAAGGTTTATTCTCAAGAGACCACAAGGCTCCGATTTGTATTTTTCCAGCTTTACGGTGTAAAATCCTAAATGGGTGGATAATTTCTGAATACATGTAATGAAGTAACCTCCTGAATGAGACCTCTCGCTGTGATATTCCCTCTGAACCTTATTACTCTTACCTATGACACCACTTTCTCTCAGCTTTGTCTAGTGGTGAACAATATTGAGCAGCTGCGGCTTGTGGTGCGCTCCCTGCCTGAGAAACTAAACTGGGCCTCACTAGAGGAGCAAACACGCGAGGTTATAAGTGAGGCACAATTTCAGCACACTCTGTATGACCAGCTGAAGAGTGCTGTGGCATGCCTGGATCGAGAGATTCGAGGTGTGGTGCAATCACTTGCTCAAAAAGTAAGTTTTGCTATTTTATGTATTGACTAGTGATGAACGAACGTGCTCGAATAACACCTGTGGCTGTCAAACACATTATTTGAGCACCCTGAAGACACTCGGTTAGCACCCAAGCATGCTTAGATAACACCTTTTCCGAGCACGTTCACTCATCACTAGTATTGATTGACCTATTTTCTTGTATATTTTATCTTTAATTTTTTCTTTATATTATCACAGCTCGACTCTGGCATTGCCAAACATCTCCACTCCATAGCCAAAGCTAGTGATTCCCGGGATCCCAATGATGTGAGTCTCACTTCCAGCTAATTCCTTTTATTGATGTATTTATGTGTCCTAATGCTAAATATGTATAATTCTAGCCTTTATTTAATGTTAATTTGTGCCTTGAATTATGCAGAGCATTGTACCAATGATGAAGTTTTTGGAATCAGAGTTACAATATATGAACCAGAACCTAGTGCAGGAAAACTTTAACTGGTAAGTGACCCAAATTACATAAAATACCATAAATCGTCGATTAAAACTTGGCATGCGCTCAGATCGGAGATCACAGCGTGATCACTAGGTCTCCTAACTCGAGCCAAGTGCTTCATAACCGTATAGGAGGCAGTTAGTTCAGATCAGGAGATCCGGTGGGTGAGGGCTCTTATCCGAGAATGCTCTGTAAACAAGGACTGAATAAATGGTAAGTTTTTAAGTTATTTTTACTGTAGACCAGCTGTAGTGGAGGTCACATTGGATATTTTTTACAATGTAGGCATGAGATTTCATCAATTCTCATTTACAATGCTGAACTTGTAAAAGACAGTGGATTTTATGCACCTGAATAGATAGCAGAAAATCCGCTGTATTTTCACTATGTTGGAACTTAGCCTAAAGAGGATGCCTGGTTTAGAAATATGCAAATTGCCTCTTAAGAAAGGAAGAGGACTGGAACTCTATAGCGCCACCTGATTTAGAAATAATATTTCAAATATCGTATTAGGAAGGGAGTCCTTCATTTTAGACCCTCATCAATTAATCATAGTAGAAAGCAGCCACAAAGAATGACTCTTTGAAAAACCCGGCCTCTGCATGCCTGATACAGACTACAGATTGATTTAATTGTGCACCATCCCAAGCCATATTTAACCCATAGTGTGACTGCAGGACAGTAAACCTTGATGCGATGTTCTCCTTCATGCAGCTGATTAAAGGGGACCCAGATGCAGAACACTTTGTGATCAGCTTGTTTCTAAGGAACCCTTTAAAGAGAATTTGTCAGGGAGATTACAAATTTAATAGACAATACTAGGAGGCTGCCTCATATACGCTGGTAGGGTAAATTGGAGTCTTTCCTGCTGTCAAACATTTGTGCAGGGAGACCCATGTGGAAAGGCAGGGAAACTGCACATGGCAGTCATAATTGTACTAGCCATACATGTGAGGCCTCTGATCTCCTACACAAACCAATGTATAGGATGAAAAGACTTAAAATGAACTTTCTTATTTAGACCTTTACATCCACAATATTTATTCATAGTGATGCACCACAATTCCCACATGTCACCTTTTGTCCATTTTTGTTTCATTCCTTTTACAGCCTCTTGTCTCTGCTTTGGTCCCACATCCTTACAGTTATCTCTAACCTGACCAGCCACATCACCCCTTCTGTCCGATACTACCAGAGGCTCGTTTCAGCCCTTAAGGTAATTCTCCACTTTTGGAATATGTAAGTCAGTATACACACCGCCTGTGATCATTTAAGACATCAGTTTTTACTAACCTAATAGGGTCAGTAAACAAAATAATTCATTTTATAATGTGTCTACATCACTTCAGGTCAGGATATGTCACAGAAGTACCCCCACATAGGGCTTGCCACAGTGCCCTCCTCCACAACAGTGCCAGTCACACTGCACCACTAACAGCACACCCTCATGCCTGATAAAAGTGTGAGCTCTTAGCATGAGCAGGTGGTACTCCTTATGTGCTTCTAGCTGTGCAGGCAGCAGGAGCAAACAAATATTCGATACTGACCCTTAGCCTCGAATATGATATTGATAACGGTCAGAGAGGGAGTTCGTCAGGATGTCAACTTGTCAACTGGTGAACCCAAGTGGAATCCCATTTTACTCTCCCACTTTGTGTAGACCCATTCACATACTGCACGTACCAATGTATCAATATAGGGCATTATAAACCTTCTTTATGACTTTAGATCTTTAATAGTGAGAATTTTCTGTCCATCTAGAACTTGGAGTCATGTTTCCATGCTGGGGGCTGTGGACTGTCATTAGAAAGCCTCCACACTGCGACATTCATTGTAAGTAAAGATGCTTTTTTTCGATTCTAAGTTAATGAATGTTATATGTAAAAAACTTATAACATGGTGTACAAAAAATATGAAACAGAGAGGATATGTAGCTGCAATGCGAGATACAACACTGGTCTACAGAAGGGCAGCTTTCCATCATGTCTCTTTACTTCCAGACTTCTGTGCTGATATAAAAACCAGCAATTTTGCAATGTACAAAAATCCTCTCAAGAAGAATTTTTTGATTTTATACTGTACTGCTCGTTACCTAGTTTAGATTACTAGGTCTGGCCAGCTTCAATGTCCCTGTGGCTCTTTGTGAATGTAGAGGCAAAACTAGCCCTACTTGTATCATTGAAGGCACAGTTCAAGTCAGCTGGCTCAAACCACCAATGTTCAGGAGTGCATCGCCCCTGGCAAGCAGGAAGCTAGGAGTCAGGGGAGCAGTGCGCTCTTGAAGAAAGAAGATTATAATAACCCTTTTGTTTCTTAATATATGATTCTATAGTTATCAGAGTTCAATTTTTCTTAGATAAAGCTATAAATCCTTTGTATATACATTTAAAAATGCCTTCACCCTCACTGCCGCTATATCTTGTGGTTCCACATCATTACTGTAAGCTTCCCATATACTAAACCTCCTTTTTTAACATTAGCTACATATAATATAGTGTAGCTATTGTCAAATGGTGAGCCTCCTCCATCTTCTTGTACAAAATCCTTCGTTTTACCGAATTCCCATTTTTCCTCTTTCTATAGACCCTAGATCAGGATCTTGACCTTTGTTCCTCCAGTACTCGGAAACTAATAGAGCGCTATTATCAGCAGAAGATTCAGCAACAGGTAAAAGGACCAAATATAGTATGCACAGATTCTCATTGCACTGCAAAGTTAAATGCAGAATTACTTTGTTTCACAGCTAAATTAGTTGACTCTATATAGGCCTTGATCTAATGCAGCAAATCAGCAGACTTAACAGTACAGCAGCATGTCAGCGGATAAAGATTCCATATATGTTCTTCTGAACTTGTAATTTTGCAACTATATGTATATATGTACATATACACACACAGCAGGTGAAATAAGTATTGAACACATAACCAATTTTCTAAGTAAATATATTTCTAAAGGTGCTGTTGACATGAAATTCTTATCAGATGTCAGCAACAACCCATCTAATCCACTCAGGCAAAGGAATCAAACCACATATCTCCATAAATTATGTTATGTGTAATACTGAGAAATGATACAGGGAAAAAATATTGAACACATGAAGAAAGAGAGGTGCACGAATTCATGGAAAGTCATAACACCAGCTTAAACCTATCAGTAATTAGAAATCAATCCTGCCAATTAGTGAAAAATAATATCAGCTGGTTCAACTGATGGCCTACAAAAAAGTGTCTCATTACCAAAGTGTCACACAAGAAACATCTCATGATGAGTAAAGCCATTGAGCTTTCTCAAGACCTACACAACCTAATTATTGAAAAACACATTGATGGCATTGGTTACAGAAGAATTTCTAAACTATTGAGGACTCCAGTGAGCACTGTTGGGGTCATAATCCAGAAGTGGAAAGAATAATATTTCACCATAAGCCAGCCACGACCAGGTACTTTACGCAAGATTTCAGACAGAGGAGTGAAACAAAATTATCAGAAGAGTTGTCCAAGAGCCAAGTACCACCTGTGGAGAGCTACAGAAAGACCTGAAATCAGCAAATACAGCTGTGTCAGAGAAAACTATAAGTAATGCACTCAACCTTCATGGCCTGTAAGCACGCTCAGCACACAAGACTCCATTGCTGGACAAAAAGCATGTTCAAGCACATTTAAAGTTTGTTCAACATCAGTTAGACAAGCTGGTGAAATACTGGGAGAATACAGTCTGGTTAGATGAGACCAAAACTTAACTCTTTGGATGCCATAATACACAACATGTTTGGAGGCCAAAAGGCACTGCATATCACTCTAAAAACACCAACAGTGAGCCTTGGAGGTGGGAACATCATGGTGTGGGGCTATTTTTCAGCATATGGCACTGTAAAACTTCATATAATTGAAGGAAGAATGAATGGACAAATGGTGCCAAGACATTTTTGATAAAAATCTACTGCCATTTAACAGGATGATGAAGATGAAACGAGGGTGGACATTTCAGCAACTCAATGATCCCAAACACACAGCCAAGGAAACTCTCAATTGCTTTCAGAGAGAGAAAATAAAGCTGTTAGAATGGCCAGCCCAATTAAAAAGATAAAATCTTTATTGATAATTTCTAAAAACCACCATTCGGTGGTACGTACACACCACAAAAACAACACACCGTGAAAAAAACACAAGCTTTGAGTGTACTAGGAATCCCTAGTATTATGTCTATGCTTGTTCCTTCCTAACGGCGGAGGTTGGCACCCTAGGGGGGTAGCATTGTGGCGCCCCCGCTCAGCGATAGCTACCCCTATGATTCCCTAGATGCACCCTATAGCCAAATAGGCGTCCACCATGTGCTACACCGCTCAACCTCTCCTGTGAGTATTTAGATATGATAAATAATCTATTGTGGTCACAGCTGCATGAATTCTTGTTATATTGCCAATTGATAAAGTGTATGAATTTCGATGCTGATTTATTGACAATATGAACTGAAATTTTGATCGGTGATATGAAGATATATTATCTACTTGTCTTTACTACTCTGGTGCAGATCTGATGCAAGGAATTTATATGAGATTATGA
The DNA here is from genome assembly GCA_033576555.1 of Oophaga sylvatica. NCBI lineage: Eukaryota > Metazoa > Chordata > Amphibia > Anura > Dendrobatidae > Oophaga > Oophaga sylvatica. The sequence goes on from JARQOD010000003.1 coordinate 199,999,647, forward strand.
AATATGATAATTAGATGTAATGAAATTGTTAAGCAATGATCCTTTAAATACCCACATTTGTGTGTTAGACACTGCTGGAGGAAGGCTCATAGAGCCGAAACGTTGCCTTATGATGTGGGTTTAATAAATATCCACTATAGCTACTAACCTATGGAGTGCTGCCTGTTTTTTGGATATTCAAGTTGGCAAGTATTGGATTATTGCTGAAGAGGATTTGCACCCAATCTACATTGAATTCTATGCTGCTCCATTTTTTTCTTAGATAGATAGATAGATATGGGATAGGTAGATAGATAGATATGAGATAGATAGATATGGGATAGATAGATAGATAGATATGGGATAGATACATAATATATATATATATATATATATATATATATATACATAAATGTACACATTTCTTTATTTCTATTTCTTAACTACTTACAGCAGGGTTCCACTGCCGAAAAGTATGGAGCTGTTACAGTAAAAGTGAGCTACCGGCAATCAGAGCAGAAACTCCACGTTGAGATCCTTAATGCAGTGAATCTCCTCCCTCTGGACTCCAATGGTAAGCAAAGCACTCAATTACACTCATCTGCCTCACATTTTAGCTGTCTAAAATATAAAGCACATGATACCTTGATGTCCAGCAGCACTCAGATATCACATTTAAAGGTAGATGCAAATGAGGCTGGAAATACATTGGGACGTGACGTAACCAAAATGTCATGTATTAGTTATGTTTGTTAATACCCATGTATCGTTTAATCTTAACAACCAATGATCAGCTATGTGTTAAGAAATAAGCAATTTAGCATTCTTTTCATTATTCCTGTGCTCAGGCAGCAGCGATCCATTTATTCAGCTGACATTGGAGCCTAAACACATATTTCCGGCAGTGGAGCCACGATCTACAGAAGTCAAGAAGAATGAATTAAATCCTCTTTATGATGAGACCTTTGACTTGTAAGTGTGCACAATCTTTACTCGTAAATGTCTATGTGAGTCATGTAGGTGTACACAAACCCATTATCCAAGGTACAAAAAATCATGAAGACATGTTGGCTTTTTATCTGAATCACTAATTAAATTTATCCATATAAGCCTATTGGTCCATGAAAATCATGGATGGCATCAATTTGCAATCTGTGTGTTGTCCGTGATTGACATTGTAATGCATAGAAGCTTTGTAATTTATTTATTCTTTCATCAGTGAAAATATCTAATGATAAAACCTGACCCATGGACCAAACTGATGAAACTTGGATCTAAAACACTAATGAACAGCTGTCCATGTTTTTATGTATGAGAAAAATCACATATGTCTGAATGAGACCTAATAGAGTTGAGCAAAGAAATTTGTGGGACACTGCTCCACTGCTATTAGAAAGATTGTTGAGTTACCTCAAAGAAACGACCATTGAGCCCAAGATATGAAAAAGTACAAATATAGTATTTAATTTCAACATATATTAATTAATACACGGACAAAAATGGCAGAGACATGAAAAGGAGAAATGGGAGTCCAATCAGAGCACATCAGAACATATCAAGACAACTGACCAGATACAGTCCAGCAAATGTCAACTATACAAAGAATATATCTCATATAAAGCAATGCTAAATGTATAGTCAAATGGAATACAAACCCTACCAGGAAAAAAAGCCTGTATAAATAACACGCATAATGGCATAATAGCAAACAATCACAGGCTGTGTAATATGAAACATATAGCTGCAGCGGCAATAATTACTTAATAGTAATATATGTAGTGGCCATTAAATATTAACGGTAATAACAATATGGATGGCATAGGTAATGGCATAGTAGCCATACACGGTATAAAGTCACAGAGTGGTGTTAGTTACCTAGAAAAGATTGTATGTATTATAATGGCCATCAAATAGTGCAGCCAGCCGTCTATGGGGATGACAGATATAATAGCATGATAGCAGAGAAATGAACTACACATAGTACAAGGGCGCTGCAGCAATCATGATACCTGTTGTATGTGTATAATGGCCATCAAATAGTGCAGTCAGCAGTATATGGAGATGACAGATATAATAGCATGATAGCAGAGAGCTGAACTACGCATAGTACAAGGGCGCTGTAGCAATCATGATACCTGGAGGAGAGTGACACGCTAGGACGGAAACCGGGTCAGGAGGAAAGCCCGACGCGCGTTTCGGATGCACGATCCTTCATCGGGGGCATCCGAATCGTTTTCCGGATCGTGCATCCGAAACGCGCGTCGGGCTTTCCTCCTGACCCGGTTTCCGTCCTAGCGTGTCACTCTCCTCCAGGTATCATGATTGCTACAGCGCCCTTGTACTATGCGTAGTTCAGCTCTCTGCTATCATGCTATTATATCTGTCATCTCCATATACTGCTGACTGCACTATTTGATGGCCATTATACACATACAACAGGTATCATGATTGCTGCAGCGCCCTTGTACTATGTGTAGTTCATTTCTCTGCTATCATGCTATTATATCTGTCATCCCCATAGACGGCTGGCTGCACTATTTGATGGCCATTATAATACATACAATCTTTTCTAGGTAACTAACACCACTCTGTGACTTTATACCGTGTATGGCTACTATGCCATTACCTATGCCATCCATATTGTTATTACCGTTAATATTTAATGGCCACTACATATATTACTATTAAGTAATTATTGCCGCTGCAGCTATATGTTTCATATTACACAGCCTGTGATTGTTTGCTATTATGCCATTATGCGTGTTATTTATACAGGCTTTTTTTCCTGGTAGGGTTTGTATTCCATTTGACTATACATTTAGCATTGCTTCATATGAGATATATTCTTTGTATAGTTGACATTTGCTGGACTGTATCTGGTCAGTTGTCTTGATATGTTCTGATGTGCTCTGATTGGACTCCCATTTCTCCTTTTCATGTCTCTGCCATTTTTGTCCGTGTATTAATTAATATATGTTGAAATTAAATACTATATTTGTACTTTTTCATATCTTGGGCTCAATGGTCGTTTCTTTGAGGTAACTCAACAATCTTTCGCATGTCATATGCGACTGCCCCTATTATTCCATGAAATAAACTCAGCAATGTATTTTTTGTATACTGATATATATCACCATCTCCTTTTGCTGACTTTATCTATGAGCTGTTTTTCCACTGCTATTAGAGCACGATCTTGCCAATTTTTTGTTTGGACTTTATAAAATAATGTATATGGCAATTTAACAGATCCCCTCACCAGCCATCTAGTTTAATACTTTTGCACCATACTGTATGATGCTAATAATCAAGCATTATATGGTAGTCACTTGTACATGGTGTGACCGTGTACCATAAGTTGGGATCCTACAACAGGTACTAGAAAAGACACAGTATGTTCACAAGTTACGGATATGCTGCAAATTTTTCATCCAGATTTGTGAGTGGAAAAACAGCAGTGCACTATTCTATCTGTTAAGTGACTTCTGTTATAACAAATCCTATCCATTATCCTGTTGAAAAATATCACAAAAATTGACATGCGGTGCAGTTTTCAAGTCTGCTACAGAATTTTCACTGCAATGCATAGCTTAGAATCTGCAGCAAATACGCAAATTCTCATGGGAAATGTCAAACAAAATTGACATTTTCTATCCAATTTTTAGAATATGTGAACAGAGCCATAGGCTACCCTGACATTAGAAACTTCTGATGTAATGTTCTCCTTTCTCTTCCCCAGCCTGGTGACCCCGGAGCAGTGTGAAGTTCCAGGAGCTTGTCTCTTGCTGACTGTATTTGACTATGATGCCATTCTTTCTAATGAATTAGAGGGAGAGGCGTTTTTACCTCTTCTAGACGTTCCTGGATTAAAGGAGGAGATAAATGATCCAGTAGCTAATATTCCTCAAATGCGAGTAGCCTTAACTCATCCAAAAATTAATGGTCAGTAGATTTTTTACATTGTTTACACCTATATTTTTTTGGACAATATAACATCTGAAACACCTCCTATGTGATGCATATTATCACTGTTTTCTGTGAATAATATCTCAGGGCTCGCTCAGACCAGCTGATAATCGGACCAAGTTCTGTCTGTGCGTGCCACGGACCGCACACAGAGCACATGCACCCATTATAGCCAGTGAGCCAGTACATATGGCCAATTTTCCAGTTGGACCAGTAATTTGCATGCACTGCTTTGCATTGTTTTGTGGACCAGAATATTGCAGGCAATGTAAAAGCAGCTCATGAACCTTTCCGTACGAGCAGACGGAGAGTTCACATGCACAAACGGTGGATGCTGCTGGCCCTTTTTCCCTCACTGTTGTCTAAATACGGCCTTATACTTGTCATACACAGCTCGGCAGACCATATGGCATGTATTTGTAAACTAATGGGATTCTACGGACCCAAAAAGTCTAAATCATTATCAACTATGCACAGGACACATGGATCAGTCTGCATGTTGACCAATATTAACCCTTCATCCACATAATAAAAGCAGAGGTGTATCTAGGTTTTTTGGTACTTGGGGCAAGAATTTTTTGGTGTCCCCCCACCAAGCACATATGCAATTTGCACACTTAGTCACATGCCAACGAGCTGCTCTCCGTAATTCTGTCAATGCTGAGAGACGAAGAAAGAAAAGCTCGTTATCACGTGACTGTAAGTATGAAATTTGCATATGAGTGAAATGGCCATGTGATGACTGCTGGGACTTGCAAGCAGAGTTGAATCGTGACAGTGAGAATATTACACATTGTTAGGATTGGCTACAGGGCTTCATTTCTTAACTAAAGGGTGCGTTCAGGTTTCACATGAAAGTCTGCAGTCACTCTATGTGACTGCAGGCTTCTGGATTCTCACAGCGCATGCACTGCATACCTTTAGGATTCTCCCTTGCCAGTGGCAAGAGTGTACGTTCATGTGACCACAAGTATGCAATTTGTTTACTTCTGGCCACATTCTGACTAGACGGGTCCAGCCTCGATCAATGTATGTCTAGTCGGCACGTGACCACATGTATGTAAATCGTATACTTGCGGTTTTGTGATCCCCCACTCTCACTGCCGGCACCAGAGAATCCTGCCATACAGTGCCCACTGTGAGAATTCAGAAGTCTGTAGTCACATAGAAGACTGCAGACTCATCACAAACTTGGACAACCTTTTTAATGCTCCAAACATAAATAAAAACATAGTAACCCCTAACTTTTCAGACAGGTACAATACTTTATTAAGATAGCCTTGCATCACGTAACCACCATCAGTACATGGTACATCAATTGTAATGTCAGGTCAGACCCATATACATTTGTATCACATGAACAACTTCCAGTATGTCCTGAACAATGGTAAGGAGATGCTGGGAGTTGTTGCTATCAGTCATCATCAGGATGTGAACCTTACAGGAACCACATTACTGATGAGAATTAGTCAGTGTCACAAAAAGTTTACATCCAGGTACCATATAGATGACGTTGTCTTTGATTGGAGTCCTTCTTTCTTTTCTTCATCTTGTCCAGATGCTATGATGACTTTTCATAGCCACAGCTCCTCTCTACTGACTTCCATATTCTCTGGTCTTTTACAGCACATCCCCACATGATGCCCTTAACAATTGCAGTGTAATTGTAATGCTCCTGAATAAAAATATCTGCCTTACACTGAGCCCCTGAATAAATAATTGCCCCTCACTATATTCCCTGCACAAAATATAACCCACACACTGTCCCTCTCATGGTAGATGCCCTTCATACTTCCCCCTCCTTTCCATACTGGGCCCCCTCTTCACATAGTGTGATAGGACAGTGTCCCCCCTATTGGGCCCAAGGCTCTATACTGTGGGGATCAGACTTCCTCTCCTTGGCATATTGTCCCCTTGTGACTGTGCTTTTACTCTGTGCTACACCCCCACACTACTCAGTCTCTATTCTGTGCCCACTCACACTTTTCTCCTCCTATACGGTCTCCTCACATTATTGCCTTCAATGGTCTCCTGACACTCTTCATACTGTCTCCTCCCACTTCCCATTGCAAACCTTACTGTCGCCTCATATATTTACCCCCTCACATTTCATACTGCCTCCTCACACATCCCCCCGACTCTCCATACTGTGTCCGCACCCATCCCAACACCCTTGCTTCCCATACTGTGTCTGCATACATTCTTTCCCTCGCTCCTCATACTGTGTCCGCATACATTCCCCCTCTGCTCCTCATACTGTGTCCGCACCCATCCCCCACTCAGCATATTGTGTTTTCACCCACCCTCTCACTCACCATACTTTACCTGCACCGATCCCCTCTCCGCTCCCCATATTGTCCGCATATATTCTCCCCTTTGCTCCCCATATTATGTCCGCACCTACCATCCCTATTCTGTGTTCGCACCAATTTCCCCGCTTACCATACCATGTCTGCACCCATCGCATCTCATACTGTTTCTTCATACATTCTCCCCTCGCTCCTCATTCTGTCTGCACCCATCCCCATACTGTTTCCTCATACATGACCCCCATCTCCCACCTTACTCCTAATACTGGGTCCTCAAATTCCTCCTGCTCCCCAAACTGTGTCCTCAAATCTACCCCCGTTATATTAAATCTTCACCATCCCCGTTACACTAAATTTTCCCCACCTGCCCCATCACTAAATCTCCCCCCCAATCCATTTCACTAAGTCTCCGGTGTCTTCAGCTCCACTGGAGCACTTACCAACAATCTTGTTTGCGTGCTGAAGAGTCAGGTCATGTGATCATGCTGCTGACTTCGCCCTCAGCCGGCAGTCAGGGCTTCAATTGTACTCGCGTCTGGGAGAAAGACGTGAGTACAATCGATTATTGGAGGTTGCCATGCTACACCCTCTCTGAGCTAGCTGGCAGAATGCAGCCGCCGGAGAGACACCTTAGATTGCCCATGCTCCGCCTGCCTCTCCTAAATACGCCTCTGATAAAAGTATGATTGGAGAATGTATGAAACAACAGTGAATTACAGGATATGACCTGTTGGAATTGTTTGGTAAAGGAATGTTTTGTAAATTAACCCCATTGTTTCAATATCACATAACTTAGTTTATTATATTTCTTTTACAAATGAATGAGAAGCTTTTGTATTAGATTATACATATTGTTTTAAGAGTCTTTATTTCCTATGACAGAAGAATGTTTTGTGAAGAAATTGTCATTTTACTATCCACCAACCAGAGTAAACCCTTAAAGGGGAGGTCTGGTTTAGAAAACACACTCTTAAATGCTCCATTAGGGCATTCAGAGTTAATACACGGAGTCCTTAATTTAGGACCTTCATCAATCAGCCAAACCTAAGAGCAGCTACAAAGATCTCCTGTATTTTAGAATCAGGCATGTCTATGCATCATAATGACAGCGCACTGATTTTAATAAGCACCATGTAACACTACATTTTCACTGTGGTGGTGCTGTAGGGAAATTAAATACTTGCTTGATCCTCCTGTTGATTACATCTGATCGGTGATGGTTGAAGCAGCAGCAGGACACCCTCACTGCAACAAACATTATCTTATAAATAGACTGGGAACACTAGTTGTAGACATAGTGTGGACAGTGAGCCAAACTAAACTAAAAAGCTTCCCTTATTGCTCAAGAATGTGGTCAGATAACCCATCAGAAAGCCGGACAACATCACTGTGACATCACTGATTTCTTCCTGTTTTCAAGCCATTGTTGATAAGTACTAAACAATGTGTCGTCTCCTTCTCAGGGGATCGCATCTTGCAACTTCTTGATTGTCGCCGTTCTGAAAAAGAAGCTGCGATGTTCATCAAGCTCCGTAAGCAAAGAGCTCGCCAGTCTAAGGAGAGTGAGCGGTGACATTGGTGCAGGACCTGATGTATATTACAACCGATGCTTTACCACTGGTTATCATGGAAGAACTGTACTGAATGCACAGATTGCAGAGACCTCATTTCTGCACACAGGTTCAATGACTCACAACAATCCTATACAAGAATGTTTAACATGTAACTTTAAAATAAATGTTGCTGTCACTGGATAACTTGGAGTGTAAAAGTTCCCATACACCTAAGATGTTGGTCGTCCTTCTCCCAGTTCCAGCACAAAGGAGCCAGGATATTTGGCTTAATCAAATGTGGATGTACTTTCAATGAGCAGAATGAGTTAACAGTAATCAGACATCTTTGTTCATGGCCTATATCCTGAGAGTACATTGAAATTCAACTTTCCCCATTATTTTCTACCCTGATATCATCTGTCGGGGCAGAGAGTGGACAGGCCTCCATATAAATTATGGTCATTAGAAGATGAGCTTGGGTGACTTTTCTATAATGTGCATGAGGTTCTAAAGGGCTTATTGTCATCACAGACTAACTATTCAAATCAAGTACAGGAGCTCGGTGCACCCTTGGCGTGACCAAACATTTAAGTTCCCACCTACTTGTTATCTTATTATCTCTACCCTTCTCTCGCTCTACAAAGCCAGAACTGCCAATCAAAGAAGGAGGGGTGGAGATAGCGTAAATACAAATAGGTGGGAAGGTGCACTTAAAGGTTTGGACACACCAAGAGTGCACTGAACACCGTTACTTGCTTTAAACAGTCATTCTCTGCTATTGCCTCACTTTAAAATTTAGGTCTTTGACCAGTTCTGGAATGTCAAAACTTAAAACATGGTACTGGAAGAGGTTAGAGAGGTAATGAGGAAAAACAGAGGCATGGAAGACACAGTGAACCTATGGAAAGTCTGCCCTTTCTAGTAACAAAGGGACCCTTGGAAAGTCACCAGAGCCAGGCAAAGTTACAACCACTGCAACCACTTTAGTTATGTCAGTGACAACTAGTTGAAATACTAATTGGTTTAGACTGTTAGATCCAGAAATCAATGGTTTTCATTAGAACTCTGCTGAAAACTGTCTTTGAAAGCGCTTGTTGTGTGCACTGTGCTGTACTGCTGTTCCTGCCCCAATGGACACTATAGAATTCCAGCTGATGAAGAAGATGGGGTACAAAGGTTGGATAAATGAAGCACGAAAGCGGTAAAGAAGTGGCATGTCATCTGATGCCTCATGGAAAGAGAGAGTTCCTTTATCCCAGTCCAAAAAGACACCCAGTTTTTCCTGCTGCCCAGTGGCTACCAAAATTCTCTCACCATCATGCCAGGCATAGCAACGTGTACTGCTCCACTCCAGGCACCATGAGTGTGAGTTCCTCCCCAACAGACAGACGCTTTGGTGACCCTTACGACAGATGCTATGATATGAAACACCCAAGCTTACACGATTTCCAGAGAGATGAACCTCCCAATAGTGGCGCCCTTGAGCCATTGATTCTCTGGCCAGTACTTGTGTATAATGATCAAACCGTTCTGTATTTTCTGGATAATCTTGAGGCTGCAGTTTACACAGGACTCTGCGGTTGGCTTGCATAAGACACAAGTTATTGTGGGCAGTGTCAGGGTCCAGGCTGATATCCCGCAAATCTGCAAATGAGAGAGTAAGTGAAACTTATTTAGTTAATTCCATGTTTGAGGTATTCACAGATAGAAGTAATGCAGAAATAGTAAATGTCTTACAGTGGAGAAACTCTGTTCGTACTCTTGGCATTAATGGGAGTAACGGACTTCCCCAGAGCTTAGGTGGCAATATTGGATAGCTGGTGCGTGTGGTCCACACTGTTATATAAAAAAGACCATACATGAAGAACACGTCGCAAAATATAAAATGGAAAAACTAACCAGCATATGTTCAATATACAGTGCCTACAAGTAGTATTCAACCCTCTGCAGATTTAGCTGGTTGACACATGCGGAATTAACTTGGCATTGTGACATTTGTACTGTAGATCAGCCTGGAAGTGGGAAATGCACTGCAGCAAAAAAATTTTTTTACATTTTTTTTTTTTTTTTAAACGTTAAAAGTTAATTCAGAGTGTCATTTATTATTCAACCCCTCAAACCACAAGACTTCTGTTTGGTCCCCCTAAAGTTTTAAGAAGTAGTTCAGGCACCAAGAATAATGAGCTTCACATGTGTGGATTAATGATCTCTTTTGCCAGCCTTTTCTGACTATTTAAGACCCTCCCCAAACTTGTGAACAGCACTCATACATGGTCAACATGGGAAAGACAAAGGAGCATTCCAAGGCCATCAGAGACAAGATCGTGGAGGGTCACAAGGCTGGCAAGGGTTACAAAACCCTTTCCAAGGAGTTGGGTCTACCTGTCTCCACTGTTGGGAGCATCATCCGTAAGTGGAAGGCTTATGGAACTACTGTTAGCCTTCCACGGCCTGGACAGCCTTTGAAAGTTTCCTCCCGTGCCGAGGCCAGGCTTGTCCGAAGAGTCAAGGCTAACCCAAGGACAACAAAGAAGGAGCTCCGGGAAGATCTCATGGCAGTGGGGACATTGGTTTCAGTCAATACCATAAGTAACGTACTCCACCGCAATGGTCTCCGTTCCAGACGAGCCCGTAAGGTACCTTTACTTTCAAAGCGTCATGTCAAGGCTCGTCTACAGTTTGCTCATGATCACTTGGAGGACTCTGAGACAGACTGGTTCAAGGTTCTATGGTCTGATGAGACCAAGATCGAGATCTTTGGTGCCAACCACACACGTGACGTTTGGAGACTGGATGGCACTGCATACGACCCCAAGAATACCATCCCTACAGTCAAGCATGGTGGTGGCAGCATCATGCTGTGGGGCTGTTTCTCAGCCAAGGGGCCTGGCCATCTGGTCCACATCCATGGGAGGATGGATAGCACGGCCTACCTGGAGATTTTGGCCAAGAACCTACGCTCCTCCATCAAGGATCTTAAGATGGGTCGTAATTTCATCTTCCAACAAGACAACGACCCAAAGCACACAGCCAAGAAAACCAAGGCCTGGTTCAAGAGGGAAAAAGTCAAGGTGTTGGAGTGGCCTAGTCAGTCTCCTGACCTTAACCCAATTGAAAACTTGTGGAAGGAGCTCAAGATTAAAGTCCACATGAGACACCCAAAGAACCTAGATAACTTGGAGAAGATCTGCATGGAGGAGTGGGCCAAGATAACTCCACAGACCTGTGCCGGCCTGATCAGGTCTTATAAAAGACGATTATTAGCTGTAATTGCAAACAAGGGTTATTCCACGAAATATTAAACATAGGGGTTGTATAATAATTGACCCACACTTTTATGTTTAAAATTTATTAAAATTCAACTGACCAACATAACTTTTTGGTTTGTAAGATTTATGCTTCTGTTAATAAATCCTACTCTCGTTTGCAGTTTGAAGGCTCCAACTTATTTGCATCTTATCAAACCAGCTAAATCTGCAGGGGGTTGAATACTACTTGTAGGCACTGTATGTTCTATATATTTATGTTTCCTTCATTGTGCTGTACAATCTCATGATTTCAATTAGTTTAGCCTTTGATGTAGCCTTACTACAGTAGCTGGCTTAAGCGGTAAGTAAAAAAAAGGCCAGCTTCTTCCCGCCCCTGCATCCCTCGACTAACAGACCTCTCCCTATATAAACATATAGGGAGAGACCTGTCATTCAAGGGGAGTGGGGCGGGAAGAAGCTGGGGACCTACCTCTTGGACTAGTTACCTGAGAGGCATGGTTCTTGGATGATTTTTAAATGTATGTTTTTTTCTGAAATTCACATTTCACAGTAAAACATACTGGGCTGAAATGATGGCACCTTCAGGTTCCCTTTAAAGTAATTTGTCATCAAAAAATAATTTATTATTTCAATCATTTTTCATTTTTTTATGTAAATATATTTTATTTTTTATGTTGTTAACATTATTCCGTAGCATAATATAGGCATCAAAACTATGAATTAACACATGTGGAATTATATACTTAACAAAAAAGTGTGTAACTTAACAAAATAGTGTGTAGCTACTGAAATTATGTCTTATATTCTAGGTTCTTCAAAGTAGCCACCTTTTGCTTTGATGACTGCTTTGCACACTCTTGGCATTCTCTTGATGAGCTTCAAGAGGGAATGGTTTTCACTTCACAGGTGTGCCCTGTCAGGTTTAATAAGTGGGATTTCTGGCCTTATAAATGGGGTTGGGACCATCAGTTGTGTTGTGCAGAAGTCTGGAGGATACACAGCTGATAGTCCTACTGAATAGACTGTTAGAATTTGTATTATGGCAAGAAAAAAGCAGCTAAGTAAAGAAAAACGAGTGGCCATCATTACTTTAAGAAATGAAGGTCAGTCAGTCCGAAAAATTAGGAAAACTTTGAAAGCGTCCCCAAGTGCAGTTGCAAAAAACCATCAAGCGCTGCAAAGAAACTGGCTCACATGAGGACCGCCCCAGGAAAGGAAGACCAAGAGTCACCTCTGCTTCTGAGGATAAGTTTATCCGAGTCACCAGCCTCAGAAATCGCAGGTTTACAGCAGCTCAGATTAGAGACCAGGTCAATGAAACACAGAGTTCTAGCAGCAGACACATCTCTACAACAACTGTTAAGAGGAGACTTTGTGCAGCAGGCCTTCATGGTAAAATAGCTGCTAGGAAACCACTGCTAAGGACAGGCAACAAGCAGAAAAGACTTGTTTGGGCTAAAGAACACAAGAAATGGACATTAGACCAGTGGATATCTGTGCTTTGGTCTGATGAGTCCAAATTTGAGACCTTTGGTTCCAACCACTGTGTCTTTGTGCGACGCAGAAAAGGTGAACTGATGGACTCTACATGCCTGGTTCCCACCGTGAAGCATGGAGGGGGAGGTGTGATGGTGTGGGGGTGCTTTGCTGGTGACACTCTTGGGGATTTATTCAAAATTGAAGGCATACTGAACCAGCATGCTATTCCATCCAGTTTGCGTTTAGTTGGACCATCATTTATTTTTCAACAGGACAATGACCCCAAACACACCTCCAGGCTGTGTAAGGGCTATTTGACCAAGAAGGAGAGTGATGGGGTGCTACGCCAGATGACCTGGCCTCCACAGTCACCAGACCTGAACCCAATCGAGATGGTTTGGGGTGAGCTGGACCGCAGAGTGAACGCAAAAGGGCCAACAAGTGCTAAGCATCTCTGGGAACTCCTTCAAGATTGTTGGAAGACCATTTCCGGTGACTACCTCTTGAAGCTCATCAAGAGAATGCCAAGAGTGTGCAAAGCAGTCATCAAAGCAAAAGGTGGCTACTTTGAAGAACCTAGAATATAAGACATATTTTCAGTTGTTTCACACTTTTTTGTAAAGTGTAATATATAATTCCACATGTGTTAATTCATAGTTTTGATGCCTTCAGTGTTATTCTACAATTTTCATAGAAATGAAAATACAGAAAAATCTTTAAATGAGAAGATGTGTCCAAACTTTTGGTCTGTACTGTATATATAAAAAAATTAGAAATCTTGCAATGTTCACTCTGGTCAATCAACTTAATATTAGACTCATGTGGCCATAATATTATACTCTTACAGGTTCAGTAGACTTCTCTTACCCTATTGACTTTAAGGCCTCTTTCACACTTCAGTCGTGCGACGTCAGTCAAAATCCGTCAAAATGTGAAAAAAAGGGATCCACCATTTTTTTGGGCGGATCCGCTTTTTTCCCATTGACTTGCATTAGTGACGGATTTTGACGGATGGTCGTCCGTTAGGATCGTTTTTTGACGGATCCGTCAAAAATTTGGCGTCCGTCGTTTCAGAAAAACATCCAATGCAACGTTTTTTTGGTCCGCCAGAATGGCGGACTATGGCGGATCTGACATTTTGTATAATGGCCGCCTATGGGCGACGGATCCGCTGGCATCCGTCTTTAACGGAATCCGCCAGCGGATCCGTCGCTTAGGCCTCTTTCACACTTCAGTCGTGCGACGTCCGACAAAGAGTGAAAATGGCGGATCTGCCAGATAGGTGCAAAAACGGATGCAAGCGGATCACTTTTCTGACGGATCCGTCATGAACTTTTCAACCGGAAAAAGAAATTTTCTACCCGGAAAATGCAGGTACACATGCCTGGCACAGAGGAGAGAGAGAGAGAGAGACCCCGGACAGTTTTGTCAGCATTTTCAATGGTTTTCTATGGAAGCGACGAATCCGCTGGCGGATTCCGTCAAAGACGGATGCCAGCAGATCCGCCGCCCATAGGCTGCCATTATACAAAATGGCGGATCCGCCATAGTCCGCCATTTTGGCGGACCAAAAAAACGTTGCATTGGACGTTTTTCTGAAATGACGGACGTCAAATTTTTGGCGGATCCGTCAAAAAACGGACCTAACGGACGACCATCCGTCAAAATCTGTCACTAATGCAAGTCAATGGGAAAATGGCGGATCCGTTTTTTTCACATTTTGACGGATTTTGACTAACGTCACACGACTGAAGTGTGAAAGAGGCCTTAGAAGAAGTTTTTCTTAGTCATGCTTTGATCTGGACAATGGTCATAGTGAAGGAATCCGGAGGTGATATGTAACATCACCTATTGTGATTCGTTTCGTACATCCTATGTTATGAATTGTGCAAGGAGGTGTTAGCTGTCATGATCATCTTATCTTTCATGATAAAGAAAATGCTGAAAAGACTTCAGCTAATAATTGGAAGTATGAATCTAATATAAGACCTAGTGGTCACAGTAAGGCTATGTGCACACGTTCAGGATTATTTGCGTTTTTTTGCGTTTTTTCGCGGGAAAAAAACGCGTAAAAAATGCATGAATTAAGCATCCTATACTTTAGAATGAATTCCGCAATTTTTGTGCACATGGTGCGTTTTTTTCCGCGAAAAAAACGCATCGCGGAAAAAGAAGCAACATGTTCATTAATTTCGCTGAATTCTTGCGTTTTTCCCGCTATCCTAGAAAGCTCAGGGAAAAATCGCGGTAAAAAACGCATAAAATCCGTGCAAAAACGCACCAAAAACTCGCAAAATCCGCACAAAAACGTGCTTTTTTTACCGCGAAAAAAGTCTGGTTTTGCTCAGGAATATTCTGCAAACATTCCTGACGTGTGCACTTAGCCTAAAAGTTACTCTGGACCTGTAAACCTAGGTTACTCTCCCTTACTATGATTTATTCAGATCATTCTCCTAAGTTGGGGCACGTTCCCTTCTATGCTGCATTTTGAAGATATTCTCTCCCAATAGCATGTCTTTTGGGGTGAACATGCCTCCTCATTCAGACACCATATAGTTAAACAAAAGTGTAATTTTTACCTGTTGATAGATATATTTATCATCTGTCCAAAAGATCTAGGGGGAGGGGACGTCAACCAACTGGATCCTTCAACATACTTGAGAACTGAACTAACAGAATGGCTATATCCATCAGTCTGATAAAAGTAAAAGATCGGTGGTTTTGCATGCACAATACCATTCCACTTAGACAATGGACATTAGGGACCCTGTCTTCAGGAATAGTGGTAGTGGTCCCAGTGATCACAACCACCTGTGGATAGGTGATAATTCTATTTGGTGGGAACAGGGTCGGCTCCAGGTTTTCATGGGCCTCAGGCGAAAGAGTCTCAGTGGGCCACTTTAACACATACCACAATTCATGATGCACAGATACTGAAGAGAAATATAGGTATAGTACAATGCCAAAGATTTCACTTCTTAAATTACATGAGTGATATCTATTGTAAATTCTACAATAGCTCAAAAGACAAACAGTAAAGTCATCCTTACAGTATTATGGGCACAACATAGTGCTCAATACAGAATAATGAGCTCCATATATTGCTCCATACAGTATAATGAGCTCCATATATTGCTTCAAACAGTATTATGGGCACCACATAGTGCTCCATGCAGAATAATGAGCCCCATATATTGCTCCATACAGTATAATGAGCTCCATATATTGCTTCAAACAGTATTATGGGCACCACATAGTGTTCCATACAGAATAATGAGCCCTATATATTGCTCCATACAGTATTATGGTTACCACATAGAGCTCCATATAGAATAATGAGCCCCATATAATGCTCCATATATAATGGGCCCCTTATAATGCTCCATATATAATGGACCCTATAACATGCTCCATATATAGTAGGCCCCAAATGATGCTCCATATATAATGGGCCCCATATGATGTTCTATATATAATGGGCCCCATATGATGCTCCAGTATATGATGGGCCCCATATGATGCTCCAGTATATGATGGGCCCCATATATGATGCTTCAGTGCATGATGGGCCCCATATAATGTTTCATATATAATGGGCCTATATATGATGCTCCAGTATATTATGGGCCCCATATAATGCTCCATATATAACAGGCCCCATATGATGCTCCATATATAATGGACCCTATAAGATGCTCCATGTATAGTAGGCCCCAAATGATGCTCCATATATAATGGGCCCCATATGATGTTCCATATATAATGGGCCCCATATGATGCTCCAGTATATGATGGGCCCCATATATGATGCTTCAGTGCATGATGGGCCCCATATAATGCTTCATATATAATGGACCTATATATGATGCTCCAGTATATTATGGGCCCCATATAATGCTCCATATATAACGGGCCCCATATGTGATGCTCCAGTGTATGATAGGCCCCATATATGATACTCCAGTGTATGAAGGCCCTATATGATGGTCTCCATATATTGCGCCAAACATAAAAAAAAATAAAAAATTAAATACTCACCTCTCCTCGCTGGCCACTGCTCTGCTCAAGGCACTGGCCCCTGGTACTGGCACAGGCACCGGGCCCCCATAGCATGCCGGTGTCCCCAACTGTGAGTGGGCCCCCCGCGTGCTCAGGGCCTCGGCACTTGCCCGGGTGCGCCGGGTGCTGAAGACGGCCCTGGGTGGGAAAAACCCTTGTTTGCTGCTGTAAAGTGTTCATACACTCAGATTTGCCATGTGCATAAACCTTTTGCTTAAAGAGAAGATTTCACACTCCAAACTATTTATATGTGCCTGTACCTTTTTTAAAGACAAGTCCAGCAATACCTTTACATGGCCAGGCTGTTCCTCCGTTACTGAGAAATTAGTGTTTGAATTGATATACAAATGTCTATGATAGATCTGAAGCCTTTGTCACTCCAGCTCTACTCCCTGTCCTGTGGCACTGCCTCCTGTGTGACTGATGTCAGTACAGCCAGAGGAGGTGAAGCTGAGGGATGTCACGCTGTATAGCAGATATATATATATGTGATGACAGTAATCTATATCAAAAGGGCAACATACAATATAACATGCGCATAGATATATGATAACATAGAATTACCTGACAGAAAGTCCAGTGGGTCAATACGGAATCCGTTATACGCTGTCTCCGGCTAGAGGGTGACCGGGGTCTATGCTGACCCTAAACTGGGGTCCTAACTAATCCCTCTACCTGGAGGTACTGTTAAAGGTACAGAGGTCCAGGCCACCAGCGTGAACCCTGTCTCCTATCAATCCCTGCCAACTGTAATCTAGTCCTAAGAAGGACCCTAATTACCACCAAAGGGAATGAACAGGTAACGGTTAATGAACAGAAAGACATACAAGAAAGACAAGAAATAAAGTAAATAAAGTCTTACATACAACACTCACACACAGTAGGAACACCTAAGGTCTCAGAGATAAACTATAAGCTATAAGAGTAAAAACAACTAAGGAGCTCTTAGCTTAAGTATTCTCAGAACCGATCCAGTCTGCTAGACTACATGAATGCTTTCACCGGCATCTAACAAGCAGACTGGCAGGTATATGAAGGAATCTAATTAGAACATAATCAAAAGCAGCCGGGCGAGGCTGGACCTAGTCTTAGCAAAGAGCTAGGTAAAATTAACTCCCTCATTACCAAACACAAAGAAACAGCAACTCAGCTGTGAGAAGTCAGAGTGTGTAATCGCGACGATCCTTGTGGCGATACACCCATGACAGTACCCCCCCCTCTACGAGGGGACTCCGGACCCTCAGGGCCAGGTCTGCCCGGGTGAGTTGTGTGAAAGGTCCGAACCAATCGATCTGCGTTAACATCAGACGCAGGGACCCACGTCCTCTCCACAGGACCATACCCCCTCCAATGAACCAAGTACTGAAGGGATCGGCGACTGAGACGTGAGTCAATGATTTTCGACCCATGAAATTCCACGTTATCATTGACCACCACTGAAGGCGGAGGTAGAGGTGACGGTATGACTGGTGCCACATACTTTTTAAGTAATGACTTGTGAAACACATTATGAATTTTAAACGTAGGAGGGAGGTCCAGACGAAATGCCACAGGATTAATTATGGAACTGATCCTGTACGGCCCGATGAATCTGGGACCCAACCTCCAGGAGGAAACTTTAAGTTTTATATTCCTGGTAGACAACCAAACTAGATCGTTCACCTTCAGATCTAGACCAGAAACTCTCCCCCTATCAGCCATCCGTTTGTAACGGTTCCCCGTAACCTTCAGTCTTAACCGATCTGGAACTATCAGTCTCCCTGGAAGTCCCACCGGGGCGTCCCCTGAGCCCCCAATACCTCCCCCTCAAGCTCAGAGCATACAGCTGACACTACAACTCCCTCCTGAGGAATAGGAACCGGATCATCCGTCTTCCCGGCCCCTGGGAAAGTACGAGATAAGGCATCAGGAAGCAACTTTATTGAGCAGTCATATGCGCGATGAGGAGGTAACTCTTTACACCCCTCCTCTGAGAACATCTCCCCAAAGTCCTCCAGAAAAGGAGACAAAGTCCTAGGCACAACCGCACCGATGACCGTGCTCATGCAGTTATTCCTGCAAAATTCACCCCACTGGCTTATCTTTCCGGATTGCCAATCAATCACTGGGTTATGTTTAGCCAACCAAGGAAGTCCCAACACAATAGGAGTAGGTAGACCCTCCAACACATAACAAGACAATTGCTCTTTATGTCTTGCCCCTACTCGAAGATCTATGTTATGAACAGCTTGTACCAAGCTACCTTGACCGAGAGGTCTAGAATCAATAGAGACTATAGGGACCGGTTTGGCCAATACACTCAGTTGCATACCATGCACCTGGGCAAACCGAGCGTCCACCAGATTAGCCCGGACCCACTATCAAGAAAAACAGAAATCCTCTCAGTTCTAGTACCAATCACCACCTCCGCAGGCACGAGAAACTGAGAGGGATTTGGGGACGAAATACACACTCCCAGGTTAACTCCTTTGCTCAAAGAGGCCCGGGATGGACACCCCCAACAAAATGTCCCTCTCTCCCGCAAAAGAAACACCTTCTAGTCTTGCGGTGCACCGCCAATTCCCTCCTACAAAAAGATGTCCCTCCCAACTGCATGGGTTCCTCAGAACAGACCAGGGGAACCTCAGTATAAGGGACTTTAGTAGTAGGTGGAGTCATCACGGGAGGCGGAGTTACCTCGCGTCTTCCCGAATTCGTCTATCCATGCGAATAGCGAGGGCCATAGCAGCCTCCAGTGATGGAGGAGAATCATACTGAGCCAACACATCTTTTAATTTGTCAGACAACCCTTGACAAAACTGGCTCCTAAGAGCTGGGTCATTCCACTGAGTATCTGTTGCCCATCTACGGAACTCAGAAGAATATTCCTCCGCTGGACGATTTCCTTGCCGTATTTTACGTAACTTTGTTTCAGCAAGGGAAACTCGATCCGGATCATCATATACCAGACCCAGGGCAGTAAAAAATCGATCCACTGACTGGAGATCTGGGGAGCCTGGAGGAATAGAGAACGCCCAAGATTGAGGGTCCCCTTGTAAGAGCGAGATAACAATTCCCACCCTCTGCTCTTCACTCCCAGATGACCGAGGCCGCAGCCGAAAGTACAATTTACATGCCTCCCGGAAAGTAAAAAATTTGTCCCGCCCACCAGTGAACCTGTCCGGGAGAACAACCTTAGGTTCAGATCTGGTTTGCTCCGGGGGGAACAAAACCTTGGACTTAATGTCTGCAAACTCCATGGACAACCCCTGCAACTGCCGGGCCAGCTGGGCTACTGGATCCATGACAGCTGGAGAGAATCTTTAGTATGGCCGGTGAAAATGTCACGCTGTATAGCAGATATATATATATGTGATGACAGTAATCTATATCAAAAGGGCAACATACAATATAACATGCGCATAGATATATGATAACATAGAATTACCTGACAGAAAGTCCAGTGGGTCAATACGGAATCCGTTATACGCTGTCTCCGGCTAGAGGGTGACCGGGGTCTATGCTGACCCTAAACTGGGGTCCTAACTAATCCCTCTACCTGGAGGTACTGTTAAAGGTACAGAGGTCCAGGCCACCAGCGTGAACCCTGTCTCCTATCAATCCCTGCCAACTGTAATCTAGTCCTAAGAAGGACCCTAATTACCACCAAAGGGAATGAACAGGTAACGGTTAATGAACAGAAAGACATACAAGAAAGACAAGAAATAAAGTAAATAAAGTCTTACATACAACACTCACACACAGTAGGAACACCTAAGGTCTCAGAGATAAACTATAAGCTATAAGAGTAAAAACAACTAAGGAGCTCTTAGCTTAAGTATTCTCAGAACCGATCCAGTCTGCTAGACTACATGAATGCTTTCACCGGCATCTAACAAGCAGACTGGCAGGTATATGAAGGAATCTAATTAGAACATAATCAAAAGCAGCCGGGCGAGGCTGGACCTAGTCTTAGCAAAGAGCTAGGTAAAATTAACTCCCTCATTACCAAACACAAAGAAACAGCAACTCAGCTGTGAGAAGTCAGAGTGTGTAATCGCGACGATCCTTGTGGCGATACACCCATGACAGGGGAATAGAGTTGGAGTGACATCAGGTCTACAGCCTCATTGACATATCAATTCAAACGCTGATTTCTCCATAATGGAGGAACGAACTGGCCATGTGAAGGTATTGCTGAACTTATCGTTGATAGAGCTACATGCACATATAAATAGATTGGGGGGGGAAGGAATCCTGGAGACAGATTTACAAATAATCCTTATTTTTTCTATTGTTAAGCACCTACTATGCTAAATTCTGTTGTACCATCTGTCTTACATTACCCACCATGATACACGTAACAGATTCATTATCCTAATCCACCACAAGATCCATTTCCATAAATGCTCATTTCTTCCATTTACCTTGTTGCACAAGTCTGCCCATGTGGTCAGCGCACAATTCTTGTAGACACTGTTTAAACTTGGAGACCGCAGCATATAATCCTGTCCAATGTAGTTCCTGAAATGTGGATTGTTCCTCCTGCTGCATAAATGAATAATTGGATGTATAATATAATGTAATAGTTTTCTTGCATTTTATACCGATAATAAATAAAATATTACTACAGTCATAATGTATGGCTGACATGTACCACAGTCACAAGCTGATCCTGCTGCTGATCTGGAACGACCTGGGCAGAATTCATTGTAAGTCCTTCTTCTAGATCTTGGCTGTTTGTATTCTTCGCCATCTGATTCTCTGCTTGTTCCATCATCTGCAGTAACCGAAATCCTGAGGCCTGTAATATCCTCACCATGTCAGAGAAGCCTTGACTGACTATTCTGCGATGTCTGGTAATGGAAACCTGTGATAATTGAACATGGTTAAGAACAAGGAGACATTGAGTAACTCATCTTTTTTCTATATGTGAATGTAGATCAGGCATTTATTTTGGCACATCTTAAAGGGAATCTGTCACCTCATTTTTCGTATATAAGGTGTGGCCACCGCCATCAGGGGCTTATCTACAGCATTCTGTAATGCTGTTGATAAGCCCCCGATTTAACCTGAAAGAGAAGAAAAACGAGTTAGATTAAACTCACCCAGGGGCGGTCCAGGGTCCGGTTCGGTCCGAAGGGAATAGCGGTCCGGTCCGGCACCTCCCATCTTCTAGTGAAGACGTCCTCTTCTTTGCTTCCTGTCGCGGCTCCTGCGCAGGCGCATTGCTCTGCCCTGTTGAGGGCAGAGCAGAGTACTGCAGTGCGCAGGCCAAGGGAAGGGTCAGAGAGGTCTGGCGCCTGCGCACAGCAGTACTTTGCTCTGCCCTCATCTTCGCTAGAAGATGGGAGGTGCCGGACCGGACCGCGACTCCCTCTGGACCCATACCGGACCCGGACCGCCCCTAGGTGAGTATAATATAACTCGTTTTTCTTCTCTTTCAGGTTACATCGGGGCTTATCTACAGCATTACAGAATGCTGTAGATAAGCCCCTGATGGCAGTGGCCGCAGCTTATAGTCAAAAAATGGAGTGACAGATTCCCTTTAACTTTAGGTACCTTGCACCACTGTAAAATAAAGATGCTATTGGTTCCCAGGACTTATTTTTAGCCTAAATATTCTCAAAGTTCAGCAAATGAGGTTCTGTTCTCATGGTGTCTGTGATGTCCAAAAAAGTCTGTCCTCAAATGTCCCGAGTGTGCCCCCTACACTGCTGCCCTCCACATTTTGATGGTGACTGCAAAATAATATTGACATGTGCCAGCACCAATTCTTTTAGTTGCTGCTGAGCTATTTAATATCTTTACAGAGATAAGAACAGAGCAGTCATATAATTGCATTTGCAGTGATTATATCACAGTACTGTATTTTGCAGCTATCAAAATTTTGGGGAGGAAAATAGTCATTATTTTTTTTTAAATAAAATGGGGGTGCGTCTTATAGTCTCCTTTTACGGTAGCTTACCGGGAGAGGCGGCTGCAGTGGAGTGAGGGTCCCAGGAAGCAGGATAACTGCTGCAGGAAGCTCGTGGTGGCACGAATGGGGGGATGCTGCCGGCCCCAGGCTAGGAGAAAGGGGTATTTAGAGGTGCGAGGCTGCAGCGGGACCCAGACTTTTACAAGATGTCAGGAGTTCCCGCACTTCCCCTTTTTTTCACTGCATGGATGGCCGCCGGAGTATGCACAGATTCAGTTCTCAGGTCCCTCCCCTCAAGCCCCTCCCCGGTAAACTACACTACATTCGGATTATAAAATGCATTCCCATATTCCACAAAACTTGGGGAAATATGGTGGGTCTTATAATCCAAAAAGTATGGTAATTACAAAGCTCAGTATCACAAATGCTAGGATTAAACACACAGATCATCAGTCAGTTTCACACAAGAATAGGATTAAATACACTGTTTAGAAGTCAGTATCACAGATTAAGGGATTAGACTATAAAGCAACTGCCAACACAATAATGAGTTCTTAACCCTTTCCTGACGTATGCCATATATATACGGCGCTGCGAGAGCTGCGTTCCAGCAAACCAAACCGCCGTATATGTACAGTGCCGTGATCGCCCAGGCTTATGCTGAGCACTGCCGCGATCAAGTGCGGTTATCAGCTCTATGTGAGAGATGTCACCCTGCAGTAACGCCCACTATCGGTGCTAGCTAGTTTAACCCCTGTGATGCCGCTGTCAATAATGACAGCGACATCGCAGGGCATCGTAGAGGGAGGGAGATGACATGCCTCCTCCCTGATGTCAGCAGCCAATCATAAAAAACGCTATAAATCTGGTATCACTGTAATCGCACCGACCCGACAAATAAAGTTGTCTAATCACTTATACCGCATGAGAAATGTCGTTAAATAAAATAAAACCAATTCTTCACCTGCTGTTGATTTTTTTCACTTTGTCTCCCAAAGATCGCAGTAAGGCTCGGCACACATTTATCCTGCGCTCTACACTGAGCACTTACACCGGAGCTTTCATGTAAATCTCTGAAAAACGTGATTCAGATTGAATCCCTGTCGGAAGATTCCCTATAATTAGGCAAATGGAGGCACTATGGACGCCGTGTTGTTGCCTACGATACGGCGATGTTTGTCTTTTTAGGCATGCATAAAAGCATGATCCACCACAGTTTTGTGCACCTCTCAAAAGGAAGACATCGAGGAACAGACGGCGTCCCGAGTAACTCTGCTGCCGCATTATAGTGATCCCTCGGGAGTTTCATCTGAATCATGTCACTTGGAGATTTAGATGTAAACCCGATGTAACTGCTCAGCGTAGAGTGCCAGATAAATGTGATCCCAAATGTTATGCAAAATGTTGCCTACAAAAGCTTCAAATCAATCCACAAAAAAGCAAGTCACAACTCAGGTCCGTCATCTGTTAACGGAAATATCTGGGGCTTCCACGTTAATGGTAGTACAAAGGCTCTGAAAAAGCATTATAGCTCCCCTCCCTTCCGAGTTTAAACGATATTTAGTGTCCACATGTTTGGCATTTCTGTAGTGATGACAGCCCACCTAATTTACAGGTGCATGTCTCCAGAAGCATGAGCTGGGCAATACCACATACTGGCATATGGCATCAATTTCCACATATTAGAAACAGTATAGCAGGACTCTGACGCACCTTCCACTACAGGCAACCCACGAGATGGAAACCCAACTTGGAGTCTTCATAATTAAAAAATTGTAACAGCAGCAGTTTCAACAGCAGGCACATAAGCCACCACAAAGGTGGCATAGACTGCAATAATGCAAGATCAATGCATGACACTAAAAACTACACCATCGCTTAGTCTGCCAAGTCTGAGACTGGGGTGCAGAAGTTATTGGAGATCCATGACTTGTTCATTTTGATGAAAGTTAGGCGGTCTACACTTTCAGCTGTACGCTACTGATACAGTTCACTTTTTCTGCTTTTCATATTCTGGTGTAATCCATACTGAGCCTGTGAGCGTGTGTGTTACTCCTGAAATATATACGGAGATTTAAAACTAACCCAGCTCTGTATACAGCTGTACGCTTCTGATACAGTGCACTTTTTTGCTTTTTATATTCTGGTGTAATCCATACTGAGCCTGTGAGAGTCTGTGTCTGTTACTTCTCAAATACAGGTCCTTCTCAAAAAATTAGCATATAGTGCTAAATTTCATTATTTTCCATAATGTAATGATTACAATTAAACTTTCATATATTTTAGATTCATTACACACCAACTGAAATTTGTCAGGTCTTTTATTGTTTTAATACTGATGATTTTGGCATACAACTCCTGATAACACAAAAAACCTGTCTCAAAAAATTAGCATATCAAGAAAAGGTTCTCTAAACGACCTATTACCCTAATCTTCTGAATCAACTAATTAACTCTAAACACATGCAAAAGATTCCTGAGGCTTTTAAAAACTCCCTGCCTGGTTCATTACTCAAAACCCCATCATGGGTAAGACTAGCGACCTGACTGATGTCAAGAAGGCCATCATTGACACCCTCAAGCAAGAGGGTAAGACCCAGAAAGAAATTTCTCAACAAATAGGCTGTTCCAGAGTGCTGTATCAAGGCACCTCAATGGGAAGTCTGTTGGAAGGAAACAATGTGGCAGAAAACGCTGTACAACGAGAAAAGGTGACCGGACCCTGAGGAAGATTGTGGAGAAGGACCGATTCCAGACCTTGGGGGACCTGAGGAAGCAGTGGACTGAGTCTGGTGTAGAAACATCCAGAGCCACCGTGCACAGGCGTGTGCAGGAAATGGGCTACAGGTGCCGCATTCCCCAGGTAAAGCCACTTTTGAATCATAAACAGCGGCAGAAGCGCCTGACCTGGGCTACAGAGAAGCAGCACTGGACTGTTGCTAAGTGGTCCCAAGTACTTTTTTCTGATGAAAGCAAATTTTGCATGTCATTCGGAAATCAAGGTGCCAGAGTCTGGAGGAAGACTGGGGAGAAGGAAATGCCAAAATGCCTGAAGTCCAGTGTCAAGTACCCACAGTCAGTGATGGTGTGGGGTGCCATGTCAGCTGCTGGTGTTGGTCCACTGTGTTTCATCAAGGGCAGGGTCAATGCAGCTAGCTATCAGGAGATTTTGGAGCACTTCATGCTTCCATCGGCTGAAATGCTTTATGGAGATGAAGATTTCATTTTTCAGCACGACCTGGCACCTGCTCACAGTGCCAAAACCACTGGTAAATGGTTTACTGACCATGGTATTACTGTGCTCAATTGGCCTGCCAACTCTCCTGACCTGAACCCCATAGAGAATCTGTGGGATATTGTGAAGAGAAAGTTGAGAGACGCAAGACCCAACACTCTGGATGAGCTTAAGGCCGCTATCGAAGCATCCTGGGCCTCCATAACACCTCAGCAGTGTCACAGGCATGGGCGTACCCACCGTGGGGCAGGGGGGGGCCGTTGCCCCCCCTAGGAGCAGGGGCGCCCCGTGCCAAGATGAGGCCATCGCATCAGCCGGCCCTTTAAAAGGTGCTTCTGGGCTGGCTGCGACTCACATACTAGACTGTATGGGCTCTTTCCAGCGGTGTGACATCGTTCCCGGGGGCGTGTTCTGCAAAGCCAGGAAGCCAGGAAGAGAAGCCGTGTGCTTGCTGCAGGAGGGAAATCTGAGGTCAGTCAGAGTCCTCAGTGACATAGGAGGATTTATTAATTAATGGGTTGATGTCTCCTTATCTACAGTAATATATACCTGACAGGAGCCTGCACAGTCTATATCTACAGTCTGTAGATATAGACTGTATGGGCTCCTGTCAGGTATATATTACTGTAGATATAGACTGTATGGGCTCCTGTCAGGTATATATTACAGTAGATATAGACTGTACAGGCTCCTGTCAGGTATATATTACATCTACAATAATATATACCTGACAGGAGCTCGTACAGTCTATATCTACAGTAATATATACCTGACAGGAGCCCGTACAGTCTATATCTACAGTAATATATACCTGACAGGAGCCCGTACAGTCTATATCTACAGTAATATATACCTGACAGGAGCCCGTACAGTCTATATCTACAGTAATATATACCTGACAGGAGCCCATACAGTCTATATCTACAATAATATATACCTGACAGGAGCCCATACAGTCTATATCTACAGTAATATATACCTGACAGGAGCCCGTACAGTCTATATCTACAGTAATATATACCTGACAGGAGCCCGTACAGTCTATATCTACAGTAATATATACCTGACAGGAGCCCGTACAGTCTATATCTACAGTAATATATACCTGACAGGAGCCCATACAGTCTATATCTACAGTAATATATACCTGACAGGAGCCCGTACAGTCTATATCTACAGTAATATATACCTGACAGGAGCCCGTACAGTCTATATCTACAGTAATATATACCTGACAGGAGCCCGTACAGTCTATATCTACAGTAATATATACCTGACAGGAGCCCATACAGTCTATATCTACAGTAATATATACCTGACAGGAGCCCATACAGTCTATATCTACAGTAATATATACCTGACAGGAGCCCGTACAGTCTATATCTACAGTAATATATACCTGACAGGAGCCCATACAGTCTATATCTATAGTAATATATACCTGACAGGAGCCTGTACAGTCTATATCTACAGTAATATATACCTGACAGGAGCCTGTACAGTCTATATCTACAGTAATATATACCTGACAGGAACCTGTACAGTCTATATCTACAGTAATATATACCTGACAGGAGCCTGTACAGTCTATATCTACAGTAATATATACCTGACAGGAGCCTGTACAGTCTATATCTACAGTAATATATACCTGACAGGAGCCCGTACAGTCTATATCTACAGTAATATATCCTGACAGGAGCCTGTACAGTCTATATCTACAGTAATATATACCTGACAGGAGCCCATACAGTCTATATCTACAGTAATATATACCTGACAGGAGCCCGTACAGTCTATATCTACTGTAATATATACCTGACAGGAGCCCGTACAGTCTATATCTTCAGTAATATACTGTATATCTGACATACAGAGGCTGGGCTGGGGCTGATGTATATACAGGTGTTGGTCTGGGGCACATTATTAAAAGAAGGAGACAATGATGGGGCATATTACTACAAGAAGGGGACAATGATGGGGCATATTTCAGGGTGGAATCTACTTGCATTCCATGCTTAAATCTATCTATCTATCTATCTATCTATCTATCTATCTATCTATCTATCTAAAAAGAAGAAAATTAGAGCAGCACAAAGAAAGAGTCCTGGTGCAGAGCCCCCCAGGCAAATACCAAACATCAATTATAGAAATCCAGACAAATTGGAGGCAGCACACCGTTTGTAGTGAATAAAAAGCTGTTTAATAAGACCAAAAGGCGACGTTTTGGTCCAAACAACAGAACCTTTCTCAAGGCTTGAGAAAGGTTTGTGTTGTTTGGACCGAAATGTCGCCTTTTGACCTTATTAAATAGCTTTTTTTTTCACTACAAACTATGTGCTGCCTCCAATTTGTCTGGTTTTCTATCTATCTATCTATCTATCTATCTATCTATCTATCTATCTATCTATCTATCTATCTATCTATCATTCATTTTTTTTCCCCAAAGATCAATCCAATTGCTGTGTTTAGAAAGGGCAGTGTGAATGGCTCAGTGTCAGTGTGTGATAAACACGCATGAGCTTGAAGTCCCCTGCTGAACAGAAGAGAAGACTGCAAAGGTAAGCCTAAAATCAATAAATTGTTTACATAATAGGATTGATCATGGTGGTATTTCTCCTTGTATGTGATATTATTGGTCTTGGTATAAGGAATTATGTTGTGTATGGCGTTCATTTTCGTTTTATTCACATTTTTTGTTCTTATATTTTACAACCTGAACGACCATGGCTTGCCCCCCCCTAGTTTTGATCCTGGGTACGCCCATGGTCACAGGCTGATTGCCTCCATGCCACGCCGCATTGAAGCAGTCATTTCTGCAAAAGGATTCCCGACCAAGTATTGAGTGCATAACTGAACTTTATTATTTCATGTTTTTTTTGTTTGTTTTTAAAAAACACTTTTATTTTATTGGACGGTTGAAATATGTTAATTTTTTGAGACAGGTTTTTTGTGTTATCAGGAGTTGTATGCCAAAATCATCAGTATTAAAACAATAAAAGACCTGACAAATTTCAGTTGGTGTGTAATGAATCTAAAATATATGAAAGTTTAATTGTAATCATTACATTATGGAAAATAATGAAATTTAGCACTATATGCTAATTTTTTGAGAAGGACCTGTATATACTGAGATTTAAAATTACACCAACACTGTATACAGCTGTACACTACTGATACAGTACACTTTTTCTGCTTTTCATATTCTGGTCTACTCCATACTGAGCCTGTGAGCGTGTGTGTTACTCCTGAAATATATACGGAGATTTAAAACTAACTCAGCACTGTATACAGCTGTACGCTTCTGATACAGTACACTTTTTTGCTTTTTATATTCTGGTGCAATCCATACTGAGCCTGTGAGAGTCTGTGTCTGTTATTCCGCAAATATATACAGAGATTAAAATTTTTCACCCTCACCGCATACAGCTGTACGCTTCTGATACAGTACCATATAGCTGCTGGTATTTTGGGTACATTTTCACAAACATGAGGAAATATGGTGGAAGAGGCCACGGACGTGGCCGTGGGGGGCCACCTGGTACTGATGGTGGTGGTGGTGGTGCATCTGCTGGTAGTGCCAAAAGCACAATAGCACCTAAGGCAGGAGGTGTTGAGCCTGCGTCATCGTCTGGCTACAGAAGGCCTGGAAGGCTCCCTTTTCTGGGACTATGTAAACCGCTTTTAAAGCCGGAGCATCAGGAACAGGTTTTGGCTTACATTGCCGAAACAGCCTCCAGCTCTATCGCCTGCTCTTCTGAAGATTCAAAAACTCCAAGCACTGAGTTGTCAGTGCAGGCTCCTGGTCAGGAACAACCCCTTTCCTTGTGTGCTTCACCCCCACCAAAAGGGAACGATGCGGCAGGCCACACTTCAGATTACTCCGTGGAGCTCTTTTCACATACCATGCTGGGTTATCAAGTCAAATCCTGAATTCCCCAATCCAACATGAATCTGACATGGAGTGCACTGATGCACAGCCACTGCTATATGATTGTGCTGGTACATTCAACCAGAGGACTACATTGCCCTCGCTGTCTACTGAGCCAGAATGTGACCCTGATGAAACTCATACTATACCACCTTACACGGTGACACAAAGGAAGGCGCAGATGAAATTGAAGAGGTGGTGATGGATGACCCAGTTGTTGACCCGGATTGGCATCCATTGGGGTAAGAGGGTGCTGCTGGCAATAGCTCAGAAGAGGAGGAGGATCCGCAGCAGGTATCGACATCGCAGCTGAGGTTATCTGTCAGGCCCGTAGCAGTCCAAAAAGGTGTTAAAAAAACAAAAAGTTGTAGGACAGCTTGGCCAGATGGTAAAGTTAGCACAGCATGCAAGCCCTGAAAATTTATACCATAGTAGGAAGAGTCCAGTGTGGCACTTTTTTGACCAAAATCATATTGATGAGGCAAATGTTATCTGTAAGAAGTGCGGAAGGACCTTTAGCCGAGGGGAAAATCTCAGAAATTTGAATACCAGTTGCATGCTTAGATATTTAATGAACATGCACTTGCAAGCGTGGATGGACTACAAAACCTCAGGTAGCACATGTGCACCTGCTCCGACTGAAGGTAGCCAGCAACGCTACATCGCTTCCCCCACTGTAAGCCCACCAGTTGGCACACCACCAGCAAGAAATGTTGAGGTGTCGTCGCAAGGCCAAAGCAGTCAGGGAATCACAATGTTTTTGCAACGAAAGACTGCATCTAGGCCATCACCACCACCATCACCAACCCCCTCTCAGTCCGTCATGCCCACCGATAGTTCCACCATATGCAGCTCTCAAGTCCAGCTCACCCTACCAGACACTCTGAGTAGGACAAGAAAGTACTCATCCTCTCATCTGCGTACACTGGGTTTGAACGCCTACATTGCCAAACTGATCTCATTAGAGATGATGCCCTTCCGTTTGGTTGAAAGCGCAGTGTTCAGAGACCTTATGGCCTATGCTGTCCCACACTGTGATCTACCCAGTCGGCACTTCTTTTCTAGAAAATCCATCCCTGCCCTCCACCTGCATGTGAAAGACCGCATTGTCCATGCACTCAAACAATCAGTGAGTGGAAAGGTGCACCTCACAACAGATGCATGGGCCAGTAGGCATGGCCAGGGCCGTTACGTGCCCATCACGTGCCCATCACGTGCCCATCACTGGGTTAATGTGGTGGATGCAGGGTCCACAAGGGACAGCGGCGGTGGGACAGTGCTGCCTAGCCCACAGTATAGGCAACAGTTGGCTGTAGGCGTTCGACCCTCCTCCTCTTCCAGAAGCGAAAGCTCGTCAACAGAGCGCAGTCGCACGAGCACTCCATCCGCAACTGCCAGTGTTGCACACGAGGTGTCCCACTATCGAACAGCTAGTGGTAAGCGTCAGCAGGCTATTTTAAAAATGATGTCTTCGGGCGACAACAGACACACCGCGGAGGTACTGGCCGACTACTTGCAGCGAGAAACTGAGTCATGGCTGGGCAGTATACATCTTGAGCCAGGCAAGGTAGTCAGTGATAACGGCTGTAATTTTGTGGCGGCCATAGCCATGGCAAAACTCAGACACATACCTTGCCTGGCTCACACCTTGAACCTGGTGGTGCAGTGCTTCTTAAATAATTATCCGGAGTTAACAGCCCTGCTCCATAAAGTGCGAAGACTGTGCTTGCACATCCGTCGCTCGCCCGTAGACTCCAGTCGTATGCAGAGGCTGCAGCGACCGCTCCACCTCCCCAAGCACCGCCTAATCATAGATGTTGTAACAAGGTGGAACTCCACCATGCACATGGTTGAGAGGTTGTGCGAACAGAGGCAGGCTGTAATGCATTTATGGGAGGATACACGGGCAGGTAGTTTAAGGGCAGACATGGAGTTGTCGGGTGTGCAGTGGTCAAAGCTGAAAGACCTCTGTAAAGTCCTTCAGTGTTTTGAGGAATGCAC
>JARQOD010000003.1:200031423-200088074 GCA_033576555.1 Oophaga sylvatica
AACAGGTTTTGGCTTACATTGCCGAAACAGCCTCCAGCTCTATCGCCTGCTCTTCTGAAGATTCAAAAACTCCAAGCACTGAGTTGTCAGTGCAGGCTCCTGGTCAGGAACAACCCCTTTCCTTGTGTGCTTCACCCCCACCAAAAGGGAACGATGCGGCAGGCCACACTTCAGATTACTCCGTGGAGCTCTTTTCACATACCATGCTGGGTTATCAAGTCAAATCCTGAATTCCCCAATCCAACATGAATCTGACATGGAGTGCACTGATGCACAGCCACTGCTATATGATTGTGCTGGTACATTCAACCAGAGGACTACATTGCCCTCGCTGTCTACTGAGCCAGAATGTGACCCTGATGAAACTCATACTATACCACCTTACACGGTGACACAAAGGAAGGCGCAGATGAAATTGAAGAGGTGGTGATGGATGACCCAGTTGTTGACCCGGATTGGCATCCATTGGGGTAAGAGGGTGCTGCTGGCAATAGCTCAGAAGAGGAGGAGGATCCGCAGCAGGTATCGACATCGCAGCTGAGGTTATCTGTCAGGCCCGTAGCAGTCCAAAAAGGTGTTAAAAAAACAAAAAGTTGTAGGACAGCTTGGCCAGATGGTAAAGTTAGCACAGCATGCAAGCCCTGAAAATTTATACCATAGTAGGAAGAGTCCAGTGTGGCACTTTTTTGACCAAAATCATATTGATGAGGCAAATGTTATCTGTAAGAAGTGCGGAAGGACCTTTAGCCGAGGGGAAAATCTCAGAAATTTGAATACCAGTTGCATGCTTAGATATTTAATGAACATGCACTTGCAAGCGTGGATGGACTACAAAACCTCAGGTAGCACATGTGCACCTGCTCCGACTGAAGGTAGCCAGCAACGCTACATCGCTTCCCCCACTGTAAGCCCACCAGTTGGCACACCACCAGCAAGAAATGTTGAGGTGTCGTCGCAAGGCCAAAGCAGTCAGGGAATCACAATGTTTTTGCAACGAAAGACTGCATCTAGGCCATCACCACCACCATCACCAACCCCCTCTCAGTCCGTCATGCCCACCGATAGTTTCCACCATATGCAGCTCTCAAGTCCAGCTCACCCTACCAGACACTCTGAGTAGGACAAGAAAGTACTCATCCTCTCATCTGCGTACACTGGGTTTGAACGCCTACATTGCCAAACTGATCTCATTAGAGATGATGCCCTTCCGTTTGGTTGAAAGCGCAGTGTTCAGAGACCTTATGGCCTATGCTGTCCCACACTGTGATCTACCCAGTCGGCACTTCTTTTCTAGAAAATCCATCCCTGCCCTCCACCTGCATGTGAAAGACCGCATTGTCCATGCACTCAAACAATCAGTGAGTGGAAAGGTGCACCTCACAACAGATGCATGGGCCAGTAGGCATGGCCAGGGCCGTTACGTGCCCATCACGTGCCCATCACGTGCCCATCACTGGGTTAATGTGGTGGATGCAGGGTCCACAAGGGACAGCGGCGGTGGGACAGTGCTGCCTAGCCCACAGTATAGGCAACAGTTGGCTGTAGGCGTTCGACCCTCCTCCTCTTCCAGAAGCGAAAGCTCGTCAACAGAGCGCAGTCGCACGAGCACTCCATCCGCAACTGCCAGTGTTGCACACGAGGTGTCCCACTATCGAACAGCTAGTGGTAAGCGTCAGCAGGCTATTTTAAAAATGATGTCTTCGGGCGACAACAGACACACCGCGGAGGTACTGGCCGACTACTTGCAGCGAGAAACTGAGTCATGGCTGGGCAGTATACATCTTGAGCCAGGCAAGGTAGTCAGTGATAACGGCTGTAATTTTGTGGCGGCCATAGCCATGGCAAAACTCAGACACATACCTTGCCTGGCTCACACCTTGAACCTGGTGGTGCAGTGCTTCTTAAATAATTATCCGGAGTTAACAGCCCTGCTCCATAAAGTGCGAAGACTGTGCTTGCACATCCGTCGCTCGCCCGTAGACTCCAGTCGTATGCAGAGGCTGCAGCGACCGCTCCACCTCCCCAAGCACCGCCTAATCATAGATGTTGTAACAAGGTGGAACTCCACCATGCACATGGTTGAGAGGTTGTGCGAACAGAGGCAGGCTGTAATGCATTTATGGAGGATACACGGGCAGGTAGTTTAAGGGCAGACATGGAGTTGTCGGGTGTGCAGTGGTCAAAGCTGAAAGACCTCTGTAAAGTCCTTCAGTGTTTTGAGGAATGCACACTGCTGGAAAGCGCAGACGACGCCATCATAAGCATGAGCATCCCACTTAGACGACGCCATCATAAGCATGAGCATCCCACTTATGCGTCTGCTCATGCAAACTTTGACGCACTTTAAGGATCAGGCGTCAGCAGCAGAGGAGGAAGAGGGAAGTGTTATGTTTCGGTAGCTGAGGAGAAATTGCAAAAAAATAGCCAAAGTAGTAATACACCAGAGAGGCTGGAAACTATTGGATTGCAGTGACCTAAACTAACCACCACACTAGAAGTAGCCGTGGAGCATACCTACGGTGTGATCCTAGACGCCTCGTCATAGCCGGAGGGATAACTACACCTAAAGGCAGAAAGATGAAAGCTATCTGCCCCGGAGTAGAATCCCCAAAGAAATAGGAAGCCCCCAAACATGTAATGGCGGTTAGACCAGAAGAAAACACGGACACAGACAGAAAATAGAATGAACAAACGCTGGGGCCCAATCTGTCTAGATAGAAAAGTATAGGAAAGAATTCTGACTGCAACCCAAAAAAACCCTGACAAAAATACCAACACTTCTGATTAACAAAAAAACTGAGATCACACGATCTCTGCCACCTAAATCAGATCTCTGGTGTAACTCACAACAACTCAGCAAATAAAAAATGACAAAAGAACAAAGCAAAAGTGCAAACACATAATGAGCACAATTACAGTGCCAGACCCCAGAAGGGTACCAGGCTGTGTCCACAGCAAGCAGCAAACCAGCAGTGAAAATCCAACAGAGGAAAAAAAACAAACAACAAAACACTTATCTGAATGAGAGCAGGAAAGCAAGATGTGCTCCAAGCAAGACCAGGAGGAACAATTGATTACCGGCAAGGTTGATGGAACTCAGGTCACTTATATCATACCATTCAGAGCCAGCTGAAGGCCATTCAGTAATTAGTTCATTACCCTCAGCAACCACCGGAGGAAGCCCTAGCTCAGAAGTCGCCTCCAAAGTATTCACAACAGGGAAGCCTTAATGACAGTCAGCCATTGTCTGCTCAGGGAACTGTCCTGGATGAGGTGGAGGAAGAAGAGGAAGAGGAGGAGGAGTTTGAGGGGGATGATTATTTTGGGGAGGAGGATGTTTCTCAGGGGGCAAGAGAAAATATTGGCTTGCCAAGTTCAGGTCCAGGGTTTGTGCGTAACTGGAGGGATGTGGCTTTGGCAGAAAGTGCTCCTCTACCCACCACTGGCAGTGCATCACTGACACCTGGAACATTGGCCCACATGTGTGATTATGCCTTGCGGATCCTAAAAAGGGGCCCCCGCATTGCCAAAATTATAAAGGATGACGACTACTGGTTGGCCAGTATCTTCGATCCACGCTAAAAAGGCAAATTACAGAACATCATGCCACAGAACCTAGAGCTAATATTGGCGAACAAACAAGCAAGTCTGGTAAACCATTTGTTAGAGGCATTCCCAGCAAACAGCAATGGTGCAGGTTCTACCACGAGCCGTACTGGGCCAAATGTAAGAGATGTTTGTGGTGCACACAGCCGAAGAGGCATTGGAGACAGGGGTTTTATGACCATGTTGTGGACTGATTTCTCCAGGACAGCTCACACGCCTGGTAATATTGAATCTATAGCAACAGACAGGAGACAGCAGTTGTCAACTATGGTTAAAAATTACTTCTCCTCCCCTATCGATGTTCTCCCTCACCGGTCATTCCCCTTTGACTACTGGGCCTGTAAACTGGACACCTGGCTTGAATTGGCACAATATGCCTTACAGGAGCTTGCTTGCCCTGCTGCTAGTGTGCCATCAGAAAGAGTCTTCAGTGCTGCTGGATCAATCCTGACAGAAAGAAGGACCTGTCTGTTGATGCAAAATGTTGATGATCTAACCTTCATTAAAATGAACCATGCATGGGTTGCAAAGGATTTTATCCCACCTTCCCCTGATGACACATAGGTTGCCAGCAAAATGGCTCGCTTTGTCCTCCTCTTCCTCTGACTTCTCCAATTCCTCCATTTTCAGCTGCTTTACTGTCACGGGTGTGTCGCGGCGGAGATCGTCGCGATTGCACACCCTGACTTCGCACAGCTGAGTTTCTGGTGCTGGGTGTTTTTCGGCACTGAGGGAGTTAATTCTTTCTCTCTCGGTGCTGGACTGACCAGCCTCGCCCAGCTGCGATTGATGTTTTGTTAATTAGCTTCCTTCATATACCTGCTGGTCTACTGGGGAAGTTGCCGGTGAAAGCATTCATTCAGACCAGCAGAGCGGATCGTTTCTGAGAAGACTTAAGCTAAGAGTGCCTGTTGTGGTTTTTCCTCTCCTCGCTTATTGTTTATCTCCTTAATCTTTTGTGTTCCTCTGTAGTGGAAGTTTTGTATGCAAGGCAGTGTTTTCTTTACCCCTTGTCTGTCTCGTTTGTCTTAGACTGTGTGTAAGCTGTGACCTGCCCATTCCCTGTGGTGGTAGTCAGGGTCCTTCTCAGGACTAGATTACAGTGGTCAGGATCTACAGGAGACAGGGTTACGCTGGCGGCCTGGACCTCTGTACCATTAACAGTACCTCCAGGTAGAGGGACTAGTCAGGACCCCAGTTCAGGGTCAGCATAGACCCCGGTCCACCTCTATCCTGAGACAGCATGACACGTACACAGTATAGACCCACAATGCATAGGATATTATGTCAGGTAAGACATTGCTGGCAGATACTATATATACATATTGATATTTTCTATTATATGAAATATAGAATGTTGTCACATTAGATATATGTTACTATCATAGAATATATCTGTTATACGTCGTGACATTTTCACCGGCCACTCTAAAAGATTCTCCCCAGCTACCATGGATCCAGTAGCCCAGTTAGCTCAGCAGTTGCAGAGTTTGTCCATGGAGCTGACGGACGTTAAGTCCAAGGTTTTGTACCCCCGGGAGCAAACCAGATCTGAACCTAAAGTAGCTCTCCCGGACAGGTTCACTGGTGGGCGGGACAAATTTTTTACCTTCCGGGAGGCATGTAAATTATATTTTCGGCTACGGCCTCAGTCTTCGGGGAGTGAAGATCAGAGGGTGGGAATTGTCATCTCGCTCTTACAAGGGGACCCTCAATCCTGGGCGTTCTCTCTTCCTCCGGGCTCCCCGGCTCTCCAGTCAGTAGATCGATTTTTTACAGCCCTGGGTCTGGTATATGATGACCCGGATCGGGTCTCCCTTGCTGAAATGAAGTTACGTAAGATACAGCAGGGAGATCGTCCGGCGGAGGAATTTTCTTCTGAGTTCCGTAGATGGGCCACAGATACTCAGTGGAATGACCCAGCTCTTAGGAGCCAGTTTTGTCAAGGATTATCTGACAAATTAAAAGATGTGTTGGCTCAGTATGATTCTCCCCCGTCACTGGAGGCCGCTATGGCCCTTGCTATTCGCATTGATAGACGGCTTCGGGAGAGGTGCGAGGTAACTCCGCCCCTGTGAGGACTCCACCTTCTACTATAGTCCCTTATATTGAGGTTCCCCTGGTTTGTTCTGAGGAGCCTATGCAGTTAGGAGGGACATCGTTTCGAGGGAGGGGGTCCGCGGTGCGCCGCAAGACAGGAAAGTGTTACTTCTGCGGGAGAAAGGGACATTTTGTTGGGGGGTGTCCATCCCGTACTTTGCTGAGCAAGGAGTCGCCGGAAAACTGTTGATCCCAGGTTGTGTGGTGGACGACAATCTGGGAGTATGTATTTCGTCCCCAAGTCCGTCTCAGTTTCTCGTACCAGCGGAGGTGGTGGTAGGTACGAGAACTGAGGATTTCTGTTCTTCTGGATAGTGGGGCCGCGGCTAATCTGGTGGACGCTCGGTTTGCCCAGGTGCAAGGTATGCAACTGAGTGTATTGGCCAAACCTATCCCTATATTCTCTATTGACGCCAGGCCTCTCGGTCAAGGTAGCTTTGTGCAAGCCGTGCATAACATAGACCTTCGAGTGGGGGCAATACATAAAGAACTATTGTCTTGTTATGTGTTGGAGGGCCTTCCCACTCCTATTGTGTTGGGACTTCCTTGGTTAACTAAACATAACCCAGTTATTAATTGGCAATCCAGAGAGATAAGCCAGTGGGGTGAATTTTGCAATAGTAACTGCATGAACACAGTCATCGGTGCGGTCGTGCCTAGAACCTTACCTCCTTTTTTGGTGGACTTTGAGGATGTCTTTTCAGAGGAGGGATGTCAAGAATTACCTCCTCATCGCGCGTATGACTGTGCTATAAAATTGCTTCCTGATGCTAAGTTACCAAAATCTAGGTTATATAACCTTTCTGGTCCTGAGAGGCAAGCTATGAAGGATTATATTTCGGAAAGTCTGGCCAAGGGGCATATTAGACCTTCATCTTCCCCAGTGGCCGCGGGGTTCTTCTTTGTGAAGAAAAAAGATGGAGGCCTACGCCCTTGCCTGGATTTCCGTGAGCTTAATCGGATTACGGTCCGAGATCCGTATCCGCTCCCACTTATTCCTGATCTCTTCAATCAGATTGTGGGCGCCAAATGGTTCTCTAAGTTGGATCTCAGGGGGGCGTATAATCTGATTAGGATAAAGGAGGGGGATGAGTGGAAGACGGCGTTTAACACTCCGGAGGGACATTATGAGAACCTTGTCATGCCTTTCGGTCTGACTACTGCCCCGGCGGTGTTTCAACATTTTGTTAATGACATCTTTCGCCACCTAGTGGGACAGTTTGTTGTCATTTATCTAGATGACATCTTAATTTACTCGCCGGATCTTGTGTCTCATCAGGAGCATGTGAGACAGGTGTTGCAGATCTTGCGAGACAATAAACTGTACGCCAAATGGGAGAAGTGTGTATTCGCCGTACAAGAACTTCAGTTTTTAGGATTCCTGGTGTCAGCTTCCGGTTTCCGTATGGACCTTGGGAAAGTGAAGGCTGTGCTTGAATGGGATCGGCCAGAGGATCTTAAAGCACTGCAGCGTTTCCTGGGGTTTGCTAACTACTACCGGAAATTTATTCGTAATTTCTCATCCAT
The DNA here is from genome assembly GCA_033576555.1 of Oophaga sylvatica. NCBI lineage: Eukaryota > Metazoa > Chordata > Amphibia > Anura > Dendrobatidae > Oophaga > Oophaga sylvatica. The sequence goes on from JARQOD010000003.1 coordinate 200,038,657, forward strand.
TGTCAAACCTCTCACTGACATGACAAAAAAAGGGATGGATTTTTCTAGGTGGTCTGACAAAGCTTGTCAAGCATTTTCCTCCTTGAAAAAATGTTTTGCTTCAGCACCCATTCTCATCCAACCTGATGCATCTCAACCGTTCATTGTGGAGGTAGACGCATCTGACATAGGAGTGGGTGCGGTATTATCTCAAGGTCCGTCCCCTGGTAAATGGCATCCGTGCGCTTTCTTCTCTAAAAAATTGTCGTCCGCCGAGAGGAATTATGATGTCGGCAATAGGGAACTCTTGGCCATTAAGTTGGCTTTTGAAGAGTGGCGTCACTTTTTGAAGGGGGCAGTCCACCCGGTCACCGTCATTACTGATCACAAGAACCTGCTGTATTTAGAGTCTGCAAAACGTCTGAATTCCAGACAAGCTAGATGGTCGTTGTTTTTTACCAGGTTTAATTTTGTCGTCACATATCGTCCTGGGTCAAAAAATGTAAAGGCTGATGCCTTATCTCGTAGTTTCCCGGGGGCCGGGAAGACGGATGACCCGGTTCCTATTCTTCAGGAGGGAGTTGTGGTGTCGGCAGTATGCTCTGAGCTTGAGGAGGAGGTATTGGAGGCTCAGGGGGACGCCCCTGTAGGACCTCCAGGGAGACTATTTGTTCCAGATCAGTTAAGACAAAAGGTTATCGAGGCACATCATAATTCTGCTTTGGCAGGACACCCAGGGAGTAAAGCAACTGTAGATCTCGTTTCTCGCCGGTTTTGGTGGCCTAACTTAAATAAAGAGGTGGTAACTTTTGTCGCGTCCTGTGGGGTATGTGCGCGCTCTAAGACCCCCACACCCGTCCGTCTGGGGCCCTTTTACCGTTGAAAATCCTGGAGCGTCCATGGACCCATCTGTCTATGGACTTCATTACGGACCTTCCTCCGTCTTCAGGTAAAACTGTCATACTAGTTGTAGTTGACAGGTTCAGCAAAATGGCACATTTTATTGCTCTTCCTGCTCTTCCTAATGCTAAAACTCTGGCGCAGGTGTTCATTGGGGAGATTGTGAGACTTCACGGGTTGCCTTCCGATGTGGTGTCGGATCGGGGGTCTCAGTTTGTGTCCAAATTCTGGAAGGCATTTTGTTCTCGTCGGGGGATGCAGTTGTCATTTTCTTCGGCTTTTCATCCGCAGACCAATGGTCAGACAGAGCGTCTGAATCAGAGCTTAGAGACATATCTCCGGTGTTTTGTCTCAGAGAACCAAGAGGACTGGTCTTCTTTCTTGCCTCTGGCAGAGTTCGCTCTTAACAATAGGCGGAGCGAGTCCACTGGTAAGTCCCCGTTTTTTGGGGCATATGTTTTTCACCCCCAGTTTTGTACTTTCAATGGGGGGGGCTCTTCTGGGGTTCCTGAGGAGGAACGATTTTCGTCGTCACTTGCTTCAGTGTGGAGAGGAGTGCTTAATAATCTGAGCACCATGGGGAACCGATACAAACGTATGGCTGATAGGAGGAGAGTGTCTGGTCCGGACCTAAGTGTGAACGATCTGGTATGGTTGTCTGCCAAGAATATAAAACTTAAGGTTCCCTCCTGGAAACTCGGTCCCAGATTCATCGGGCCATACAGGATCAGTTGAATAATTAATCCGGTGGCTTTCCGTCTTGACCTCCCTCCTACATTTAAAATTCACAATGTGTTCCACAAATCGTTGCTTAAGAGGTACGTGGCACCAGTTATACCGTCACCTCTACCTCCTCCTCCAGTGGTGGTCAATGGTAATTTGGAGTTTCAGGTATCGAAGATCATTGACTCACGTCTGAATCGCCGGTCCCTTCAGTACCTTGTTCATTGGAGGGGGTATGGTCCTGAGGAGAGGATGTGGGTTTCTGCGTCGGATATTAACGCAGACCGATTGGTTCGGGCCTTCCACACTACTCACCCAGATAGACCAGGCCCTGAGGGTCCAGAGGCCCCTCGTAGAAGGGGGGGTACTGTCACGGGTGTGTCGCGGCGGAGATCGTCGCGATTGCACACCCTGACTTCGCACAGCTGAGTTTCTGGTGCTGGGTGTTTTTCGGCACTGAGGGAGTTAATTCTTTCTCTCTCGGTGCTGGACTGACCAGCCTCGCCCAGCTGCGATTGATGTTTTGTTAATTAGCTTCCTTCATATACCTGCTGGTCTACTGGGAAGTTGCCGGTGAAAGCATTCATTCAGACCAGCAGAGCGGATCGTTTCTGAGAAGACTTAAGCTAAGAGTGCCTGTTGTGGTTTTTCCTCTCCTCGCTTATTGTTTATCTCCTTAACCTTTTGTGTTCCTCTGTAGTGGAAGTTTTGTATGCAAGGCAGTGTTTTCTTTACCCCTTGTCTGTCTCGTTTGTCTTAGACTGTGTGTAAGCTGTGACCTGCCCATTCCCTGTGGTGGTAATCAGGGTCCTTCTCAGGACTAGATTACAGTGGTCAGGGATCTACAGGAGACAGGGTTACGCTGGCGGCCTGGACCTCTGTACCATTAACAGTACCTCCAGGTAGAGGGACTAGTCAGGACCCCAGTTCAGGGTCAGCATAGACCCCGGTCCACCTCTATCCTGAGACAGCGTGACACGTACACAGTATAGACCCACAATACATAGGATATTATGTCAGGTAAGACATTGCTGGCAGATACTATGTATACATATTGATATTTTCTATTATATGAAATATAGAATGTTGTCACATTAGATATATGTTACTATCATAGAATATATCTGTTATACGTCGTGACATTTACGTCCATTATACACCTCAACATATGCCATTTTTGCCACCTCCCTATCTGGGCTGTCCCCCCCTCCATTCACAACTTTTTATATTCTGGTAGGATCCATACTGAGCCTGTGAGAGCCTGTGTCTGACTTGCAAAATATATGGAGATTTACAATTTCCCCAACACGGTATACAGCTGTAGGCTTCTAATACATTACCCTTTTTCTACATTTTATATTCTGGTGTGATCAATACTGAGCCTGTGAGAGCCAGTGTCTGACTCTGGCAAAATATACGTAGATTTACAATTTCCCCAACACTGTATACAGATGTACGCTTCTAATACATTACCCTTTTTCTATTTTTTATATTCTGGTGTTATCCATACTGAGCCTGTGTCTGACTCTGGCAAAATATGCAGAGAATTTCAATTTCTCTAACCCTGTATACAGCTGTACGCTTCTAATACATTACCCTTTTTCTACTTTTTATATTCTGGTGTAATCCATACTGAGCCTGTGTCTGACTCTGGCAAAATATACGGAGATTTTCATTTTCCCCATCCCTGTATACAGCTGTACGCTTCTAATACATTACCCTTATACTACTTTTTATATTCTGGTCTAATCCATACAGAGCCTGTGAGCGTCTGTCTGTTACTCCGGAAATAAATACTGAGATTTACAATTACCCCTAGACTGTATACAGCTGTGCGCTTGGAATAGAGTACCCTTTTTGGCATTAAGTCCTCCTCCCTCCACCACTTTAAGTGCATCATTGACACTTGTAACATTGGCCCACATGTGTGATTATTTCTTGTGGATCTTTTTATATTCTTGTGTAATCCATACTGAGCCCGTGAGTGTTATTGTCTGACTCCTGAAATATATACGGCGATTTCCAATATTTTCCCTAGACTATATATACCTGGTATCTGCTGATACAGTACCCCTTTTTCTTCTTTTTATATTATTGTGTAATCCATACTGAGCATGAGAGCATCTATGTCTGCCCCCTGAAATATATACGGAGATTTAGAATATTTTCACTATACTATATATACCTGGTATCTTCTGATACAGTACCCCTTTTTCTTCTTCTTATATTCTGGTGTGATCCATACTGAGCCTGTGAGAGTCTGTCTGTTACTCCAGAAATATATACGGAGATTTAACAATTACCCCTAGACTGTATACAGCTGTACGCTTGGGATACAGTACCCTTTTTTTCAGAAAGTCCTCCTCCCCCACCACTCTAAGTGCATCATTGACACTTGTAACATTGGCCCACATGTGTGATTATTTCTTGCGGATCTTTTTATATTCTTGTGCAATCCATACTGAGCCTGTGAGCATCATTGTCTGACTCCTGAAATATATACGGCTATTTCCAAAATTTTCCCTAGACTATATATACCTGGTATCTGCTGATACAGTACCCCTTTTTCTTCTTTTTATATTATTGTGTAATCCATACTGAGCCTGAGAGCGTCTGTATCTGCCTCCTGAAATATATACGGAGATTTCCAATATTTTCACCATACCATATATACCTGGTATCTGGTGATACAGTATCCCTTTTTCATCTTTTTAGATTATTGTGTAATCCATACTGTGCCTGAGAGCGTCTGTGTCTGCCTCCTGAAATATATACAGAGATTTCTAATATTTTCACTATACTATATATACCTGGTATCTGGTGATACAGTACCCTTTTTCAGCTTTTTATATTGTGGTCTAATCCATACTGAGCCTGTGACCGTCTGTTACTCCGGAAATATACACGGAGATTTAAAAATTACCCCTAGACTGTATACAGCTGTACGCTTGTAATACATTACCATTTTTCTACTTTTTATATTCTGGTGTAATCCATACTGAGCCTGAGAGCGTCTGTGTGTGACTCCTGAAATACATATGGAGATTTACAATTATCCCTAGACTGTATACAGCTGTACGTTTCTGTTACAGTAACATATATCTGCTGGCATTTTGGCTACATTTTCACAAAAATGACAAAGTATGGTGGAAGAGTCCGCGGGCATGGGTGGACAGCTGGTACTGATGGTGGTGGTGGTGGTGCATCTGCTGGAAGTGCCATAAGCACAATAGCACCTAAGGCAGGAGGTGTTGAGCCGGCGTCATCGTCTGGCTCAAGAAGGCCTGGAAGGCTCCCTTTACTGGGAGTAGGTAAACTGCTTTTAAAGCCAGAGCATCAGGAACAGGTTTTGGCTTACATTGCCGAAACAGCCTCCAGCTCTATCGCCTCCTCTTATGAATTTTCAAAAAATGCAAGCACTGAGTTGTCAGTGCAGGCTCCTGGTCAGGAACAACCCCTTTCCTTGTGTGCTTCACCCCCACCAAAAGTGAACGATGCGGCAGCCCACGCTTCAGATTACTCCATGGAGCTCTTTTCACATACCATGCCTGGGTTATCAAGTCAAATCCTGAATTCCCCAGTCCAACATAAATCAGAGATGGAGTGCACTGATGCACAGCCACTGCTAGATGATTCTGCTGCTACATTCACCCAGAGCACTACATTTTCCTTACTGAGCCAGAATGTGACCCTGATGATACTCAGGTGCCCCTTCCTGCATACTATGCCACCTTACACGGTGACACAGAGGAAGGTGCAGATGAAATTGAAGAGGAGGTGATCGATGACCCAGTTGTTGACCCGGACTGGCATTCAGTGGGGGAAGAGGGTGCCGCTGGCAATAGCTCAGAAGAGGAGGAGGATCCGCAGCAGGTATCGACATCGCAGCTGGTGTTATCTGGCAGGCCCGTAGCAGTCCAAAAAGGTGTTAAAAAAAAAAGAGTTGCAGGACAGCTTGGCCAGACGGTCAAATTAGCACAGCGTGCAAGCCTGAAGATGTATACCATAGTAGGAAGAGTCCAGTGTGGCACTTTTTTGACCAAAATCCTATTGATGAGGCAAAGGTTATCTGTAAGAAGTGCGGAAGGACCTTTAGCCGAGGGAAAAATCTCTGAAATTTGAATACCAGTTGCATGCTTAAACAATTATTGAACATGCACTTGCAAGCGTGGACAGACTACAAAACCTACAAATCCCCCCCCAGGGCCGGCGTCAGCACCTGGCGCACCCGGGCAAGTGCTGGTTTCCTGAGCAGGTGGGGGGGCCGACTCGTGGGCGATGGCACTGGAACAGGGTCTCTCATAGTACAAAAAAGTGTCTCTGATGGTGGGAGAGCCCACTCGCCGTCAGACACACCGGCGTACTATGAGGGGCCCTGTGCCAGTGCCGTCGGCCCCCCCTGCTTGCTCAGGGCCCCAGCACTTGCAATACTTACCTCTCCCTGCTCCACCGTTGTGACGTCTTCTGCGTTTTCTGACAGTGACATTCAACTTAGAGAGCGCGATGATGTCACATCTGTGCGCCCTCTGCCTAAACAGTCCAAGTGCAGAGAGCTGTAACATGGCAACGCTGAGGAGTCCAGAGTAGAGTAGTGCATGTCGCGACCACGCACCACAATTGTGGGTTACCAGGGCAATGGGGTACCCAGAGCCGAGCCCATGGAAGTCTATGGGGTTGTCACGGATAGCGGTGGCTCGGTCTGTGGCCCTGGCGGTCCGGCGTATGTTGGGGGAATATTATTTACAGGGGATTAGTATATAACAGTTCGTGACGCCACCTGTGGTTGTCTGATCACTGAGACCAGCGCTGCTGAACAGAACTCTGAGGGGATGTTATAGCAGCTAGGTGTTGGGTCCCCCACAGGTGGGACTGTCCCTCTGAGTCTATGGTGATTGTAGTAAGGAGATGTGGATAAATGACACAGTCTCAGACAATAAAGCTTCTTTCCATACCTTTTACTTTCAAGTTGTTTAGGCAGGTCCCGGGAAGCTGTTGGGGTGGATGGAGGATGCGTTTCGAGGTAACGGCTGAGCAGGTTAGAGGCCTCCTTAACTTTCCATGTAACGAGTCCAACTTGCATAAAGCTAAGTTCACTCAAAAACTCCAGCTAATTCTGTAGCTGTACTGCCCGGTCAGCATAGTGGTCGGAGTCTTCCAAGTGATGGAACTAGGTTCTTGCTTTTGTCGTGCACTGACTCAAAGTCCCTATTCCACCTGACCCCTGTTACGTACCGACAATAGGCTTGTTCCTGTGACCTGAAGTCCAGCGAACCCCTAGTTTTTCTTATCACTACGCCTGAAGCTGTAGCGACTCTTCGGTCCCCAGTAACCGGTGAACAGTGCGGACAATCCAATGTCCAAGGCACTTCTAGAATTCCTTTCCACTGCGCCCTTCGCCCTGCTCGCGCTCTTAACATAAGCACTCCACACTTCCTATGGTAATATCAGTCAGTTCTTTCTTGCTTCTTCCTTAGAGCTCGCTAACAGATTCTCAGTATTCTCCTAGTTCAGGAGCACGTCGACTGAACTTCACTGTCCTTGAGACAGGCGACTGAAGTCTCTGTTGCTAAATCTTCTTTCTTCCTTAATTGTCTCTGTCTTCTGGTTAGGCACAGCTCTGACTAGGCTAAGGTGAACTGGCTCACCCTTACTAGCCTCCACTTTCTGAACTGCTGACAGGATCTGGCTGAACTTCTTCCTCCCTCCAAGTCCAGGCTAGACACTGACTTTCGGTCAACAACCACCACCACCACAAAAGACCCTAACAACTGAATAACCCTTCCTTATATATCCTGTGGGTGTGTCTAAGGGTGTGTGATAGAGTGAATGGATATCAAGCATTAAACCATTACCTGTCCACGCATCCTCCTGGTATTGTGTGCCTTACATACCAGGGCTACACATTCCCCCTTGGTAAAATACAGCACTCCCGGGCTGTGAAATAGAAAAAGAAAGAATTTTTTTGTTTTGCATTTAACAATAAACATCAAACTCTTCCCAGCAGGAGGTGAGAAATTCTTAAACGTTGCATTATGTACAATGGACATAGAAAAATACAAAAACATACTTTCAATAAATATGTCATATCAAACAGTATTCTTGTGAAGGACCCGCACCAAACCTTCAACGTGGGTCCTGGGTGGGCTGCAGGACATCTGGCTGAAGACCTCGCTCAGTGCCACACCACACGGGTTTTATGTTCAGAGGTAATAATTGTGCTGTGGTTTTATTGTAAAACCAAGATAGGGCACAAAGTGCAACTATTTACAATTTTTGGGCTAAAAGTGTCCATAGCCACCAGTTCTTTGGCATAGTAAATATTTTCAAGTAACTTCACATTTTCAATAATACAGTAAAACTCTGTAAAGTGCAAAAACTCCCATTATCAATTTTCAAAACCCTTTATCAACTTCTGTATCTGGTACCCAGCCGGGTATTCTACTTATTGCAAAATATGTGTACATTACATACTTATATCACAGGTGCAAATTATTTTTAACTTTTATAAACTATTCACATATATCCAAAGTGGTAAACCCTTGATTGGGTCCTACCGATATTTACTTTTTATTAATCTCAATTACACTTTCCATGCCGGGGCTGGAACGATGCAATGATCCTTAGATCCCATGACAAACAAGTCGTGACTTGCTATTAACGTTTGTGTCGCTACAGTCCTCGTGCGAACCACTGGGGGCGCAACGGATATCTCTTCATTACAAGACGCCAATTGCGTCGCTGCTGGTGCCGCTAAGTCCGGCGGTTCTATTGATGACCTGAACGGGGTCGCAGGTTGCGATCTAATGTGAGGTACCGGTAGAGAGTAAGATTCAGAGGGCGATGCAGGGGCACGGTCTGGTGCAGCAGGAGCTCGGGACTGTGACACGCCGGCAATGGTGACGTTACCAGCTTCGGGGACGGGGTCACGGACGATTTCCACATTAAGGGCATACCACCCCTTCAGGCCCCAGTGCCTTGTGTATTTGACTATGTCCCCGTTGTACAGGTCCCTTCCGGGATGACCTTGCGGTAGGTGGGATTCCACGTCTCTGCGGCTGACAAAGATCCTCGGGTAGAGGCCCGGTTCACGGATGAAGCCCCAGCCCTTGCGGAGCTGGAACTCCGTAACACTCCCCTGTCGCCGCGGTTCCCGTAAGGTACCTTTGTCACGACGGACAGTCTCCTTGTCGGCAATCAGCTCCTCATGCTGCTGCTGTCTGTTGCGCTTGATCTGCCGTTCCTCCTCCTGTCGTTGTTGCCACTCGCTTTCCCACACTCCGGTGTATGCGACGTCATCAAGAGGCTCCATCGCGTCCCAGTTAATTTCAGGTAACGACGGGCAAGATCCCTCCGGTGTCCCTACCGGGGAACAATCATCGGCTGCGGCCTCCTGGCCGGGCGGGCGTTCCGGTACTGGCTGGACCTCCTCAACCTCCTTCGCCTCCACCGCTCCATCGGTGGGATCAGGGTCGGTCCTTTTGGGGTTAGCCTCCGGTTGCTCCTTAGCCTTGGGCAGCAGAAGTTTGGGCAATTCAAATGGCGGAGGGTCATCGAAGGGAGAGAACACCGCGTCCCACAGCCGCCGTTGTATCTGGTTACGCCGGCGTCTCTCCATCTCCTCCATGCCAGGTTGTTGCAGGATCATTTTCTTTAACCTTGCGTTTTCTTCTCTAATCTCCAGCAAGGTTTGCTGCAGGTGCCGGACCACAGATGGCTCCGGTTCTAGTGGCAGCCCGGCTGGGGAACGGTGCCTGCCTTCCACCGCTTCCCTGCTCGGCTGCACACGTCCTGCCTCCATCATGTTCCAGAACATCCCTTGGTTACTTTTAGGAACACTCTGGTTCTCTCCGTGGAGGCGGGCTTTGCGTCTCCTCCTCCTTGGATTGGGGATGAAGAGGAGGCGTATTTCTTTTGCAGTAGGGCAGGACCGTATATTGTAATAGCACTTTGAGAGGGCAGGCATTTTCTTCGCGCCTTAGGGGGGCACACGCCCACGAATGCACGCCCACCTTCTTCTCTGGCGCCTCAGGGCGCGAATATAGCGACAAAGATGGCGATATTTGGCGCCAAAAGTGCAAACAGTCCTTTTTCCACAAAACACTCCACAGGCACACAGGGCTCGCAATTCTGCAAGTTTCGGATCCTGTTCGTGACGCCAAGTTTTTGTCGCGACCACGCACCACAATTGTGGGTTACCAGGGCAATGGGGTACCCAGAGCCGAGCCCATGGAAGTCTATGGGGTTGTCACGGATAGCGGTGGCTCGGTCTGTGGCCCTGGCGGTCCGGCGTATGTTGGGGGGAATATTATTTACAGGGATTAGTATATAACAGTTTGTGACGCCACCTGTGATTGTCTGATCACTGAGACCAGCGCTGCTGAACAGAACTCTGAGGGGATGTTATAGCAGCTAGGTGTTGGGTCCCCCACAGGTGGGACTGTCCCTCTGAGTCTATGGTGATTGTAGTAAGGAGATGTGGATAAATGACACAGTCTCAGACAATAAAGCTTCTTTCCATACCTTTTACTTTCAAGTTGTTTAGGCAGGTCCCGGGAAGCTGTTGGGGTGGATGGAGGATGCGTTTCGAGGTAACGGCTGAGCAGGTTAGAGGCCTCCTTAACTTTCCATGTAACGAGTCCAACTTGCATAAAGCTAAGTTCACTCAAAAACTCCAGCTAATTCTGTAGCTGTACTGCCCGGTCAGCATAGTGGTCGGAGTCTTCCAAGTGATGGAACTAGGTTCTTGTTTTTGTCGTGCACTGACTCAAAGTCCCTATTCCACCTGACCCCTGTTACGTACCGACAATAGGCTTGTTCCTGTGACCTGAAGTCCAGCAAACCCCTGGTTTTTCTTATCACTACGCCTGAAGCTGTAGCGACTCTTCGGTCCCCAGTAACCGGTGAACAGTGCGGACAATCCAATGTCCAGGGCACTTCTAGAATTCCTTTCCACTGCGCCCTTCGCCCTGCTCGCGCTCTTAACATCAGCACTGACTAGACTAGGATAATATTCGGTTATCCGTACTAGCCTCCACTTCTGTACCGTCTCCCTGTGTTGACAGGAGATCTCGGCTCTCCAAAAGGCACACGTCCTCCCTCTCTGCACGCTCACAGGAGAACTTTTTAGACTGCACTGTGCTACAGGACACTCCCCTATACACCCCTGCTGGGTGTGTCTGAAATGTATATGAGTGATGTCGAGCCTTAACCGTTACCTCTCCACTCATCCTCCCGGTATTGTGTGCCTTATATACCAGGGCTACACATGCACAGCGAGGAGAGGTATTTCATTTTTTTTAATGTTTGGAGCAATATATGGGGAGCATTATACACTTGGGAATTATATATGGGGCCCAGTATACACTTGAGCATTCAAAATGGGGCAGATCAGACACTGGAGCAGCATGCATGGGGCCCATCATATACTGGAGCATTCTAAATAGGACAGATCAGACACTGGAGCAGCATTCATGGGGCCCATCACATACTGGAGCATTCTAAAAGGGGGAAAACAGACACTGGAGCAGCATTTACGGGGACCATTATACAATGGAGCATTATAAATGGGGCCCATTATATATGGAGCATTATTTTGGCCCATAAGACACTGGAGCATCATCCATGGGGCCCATCATATACTGGAGCATCATATGGGGTTCATTATTTATGGGGCATCATATAGGGTAAGGAGCATCATATGGGGCACATATGGGGCCTATTCTGTATGGAGCATTATATGGAGCCAATTCTGTATGGAGCAATATATGGGGCAAATCATATACTGTATGGAGCTTTATATGCGACTCATTATACTGTGTGGAGCAATATGTGGGGCTCTTTCTACTCTATGGGGACTGTCCTATACTTTATGGCACATTATATGGGGACTATCATATACTGGAGCAGTATGTGGAGCTCATCATATACTGTATGGAACATTATATGGGACCAATTATGTATGGAGCAATATATGGGGCTCATTATTCTGTATGGCGCACTATGTATTGGCCATAATACTGTATGAAGGAATATACTGTCCGTTTTTTGAGCTATTGTAGATTTTAACATAGATATCAGTCATGTCATGTAAGAAGTGAAGTATTTTTAATTGTACTATACCTATATTTCTGTGCCGTATCGGAGCATTATGAATTGTGGTATGTTTAAAGGGGCCCACTGACACTCTTTGGCCCGGGGCACATGAAAAACCGGGAGCCAGCCCTACCCGCCCCAACAAGTTTAGCTAAATAACCCCCAGTTTTTAATGCGTAACTATTATTATAAAGTTAATTAAGGTTGCAAAGCTTAAGTACCGTATTTTTCGGACCATAAGACGCACTTTTTTTCCTCCAAATTTGGGAGGAAAGTGTGGGTGCGTCTTATGGTCGGAATGTAACATGTGGGGAGGGGGGCAGGGGCAGCGGTGGAGTGAGATCGCAAGAGGCAGGAAAATATCCCCTCCACTGCAGGAAACAAGCGCTGGGGAAACCCCTGGTCCCGATACTTAAGTGCAGTGAATATTCATTAGCCGCTTCTCCACCCACCTATCAGCTGAGCAGTAAGCGGGGAGCAGCTAATAACAGAGCCACATGGTTTCCCCAGCCCCGGATTCCTGCAGCAGGTGGGCAGATCGGTGTCTGAAGGAGAAGAAGGCGGCAGGAGCAGAGTGCAGCAGGAGGCATCGCATACATGACAGCCTGGGGGCTGTGCTGATGCTGAATGCTCCTGTGGAGGACCTGTGATGAGGTCATGAAGAGGGCAGGCTGGAGCATCACATGACCAAAGCCCTGCCTCTTCATGATGTCATCACAGGTCCTTCAGACACAGTGTACAACTGAGAATTAATTAAAAGGTTAGGCTACTTTCACACTAGCTTTTTTTGCGCAGCGCATCGTGCGCACATGAAACGCATACGTGTCACATTTCTATCAACTCTGTCTCTATCATCTCTGTCTCTATCATCTCTGTCTCTATCATCTGTTTCTCTATCATCTCTGTCTCTATCATCTCTGTCTCTATCATCTCTGTCTCTATCATCTCTGTCTCTATCATCTGTCTCTATCATCTGTCTCTATCATCTCTGTCCCTATCATCTCTGTCTCTATCATCTGTCTCTATTATCTGTCTCTATCAACTCTGTCTCTATCATCTCTGTCTCTACCATCTCTGTCTCTATCATCTCTGTCTCTATCTTCTCTGTCTCTATCATCTCTGTCTCTATCATCTCTGTCTATATCATCTCTGTCTCTATCATCTGTCTCTATCATCTCTGTCTCTATCATCTGTCTCTATCATCTGTCTCTATCATCTCTGTCCCTATCATCTCTGTCTCTATTATCTGTCTCTATCAACTCTGTCTCTATCATCTCTGTCTCTATAATCTCTGTCTCTATCATCTGTCTCTATCATCTCTGTCTCTATCATCTCTGTCTCTATCATCTGTCTCTATCATCTCTGTCTCTATCATCTCTGTCTCTATCATCTCTGTCTCTATCATCTGTCTCTATCATCTGTCTCTATCATCTGTCTCTATCATTTCTGTCCCTATCATCTGTCTCTATCATCTGTCTCTATCATCTCTGTCTCTATCATCTCTGTCTCTATCATCTCTGTCTCTATCATCTGTCTCTATCATCTCTGTCTCTATCATCTCTGTCTCTATCATCTGTCTCTATCATCTGTCTCTATCATCTCTGTCTCTATCATCTGTCTCTATCATCTGTCTCTATCATCTCTGTCCCTATCATCTCTGTCTCTATCATCTGTCTCTATTATCTGTCTCTATCATCTCTGTCTCTATCATCTCTGTCTCTATCATCTCTGTCTCTATCATCTGTCTCTATCATCTCTGTCTCTATCATCTGTCTCTATCATCTGTCTCTATCATCTCTGTCTCTATCATCTGTCTCTATCATCTGTCTCTATTTCTATGCAGCCGCACGCTCCAGTCTGAGTGCCGGCGGCAGTGCCGGGTGTTCATGCGAGAGACTCACACGAAATCGTGCGAGTTTCTCGCATGTGTGACCCCGGCCTTATACTCACCCTCCAGCGTCTTCACATAGTAGTTTACAAACACCACACTGGTCCTGCAGCTCCATCTCCTACCCGTAGCTTCCAACATAATAACATACTATTATATATAATAACACCACATATAATAGTATGTTATTTATGTTATTAAATATTTTACCACATTTTTTGCTTCAAATATATTTTTCCCTATTTTCCACCTCTAAAACCTGGGTGCGTCTTATAGTCCGGTGCGTCTTATAGTCCGAAAAATACGGTAATAAGAATTTATGTTGTTGGCACTGAAATGGGCACTGTAGGTGTGTTTACTGTTCTCCACTCCATGGCGACTTTGCTTCCCCATTGACTTGCATTGGGTTTCGTGTTTCAGTCGAGCCTCCGACTTTTCCCGATAGTCGGCCGATTTCGTTCAACCCGACTTTTGAGAAAGTCGGGTTTTATGAAACCCAACTCGACCCTAAAAAAGGCAAAGTTGCTCATCTCTAGTGTACAGTGCTATACAAGATCTGCATAAGAACTGTATCCATGTAAGGCACAGACGTCTTGGGCACAGAGACCCAGAAGCAGTAAAAAAGCTAGCTCAACTTGCAAATGGTATTGAAATCAACCAGTGTAGTCAAATGATGAAGTGCACTAGCGTCTTAAAGGGAAAATGTCCAGAAAATCCTTTCCTAAAATGAGCACCACTAGATCTGCACAGCCACTGGATCTGATACAGACAGATGTGTGTGGTCCAATGAGTGTTCAAACTCCTAGCAAGAAGAGATATTTTCTCACATTTATTGATGACTACTCCAGATATACAGTCACCTACCTGCTTCACAGTAAGGATGAAGTTCCACAGAAACTTGAAGAATATCTTGCTGTAGTGTTCAACAAATTTTGAAGAATGCCAAAAGCCCTGCGTGCAGATAATGGAACCGAATATACAAGTGGTAAGGTACAAACCATTTTGAAAAAGAATGGAATCGTGTTCCAGACTACCATTCCACACAACTCAGAACAAAATGGCATTGCAGAGAGGAAGAACCATACTCTCTGTGAAAGTAGAAGAAGTATGTTGTTTGATGCGAATCTACCTACAACGTATTGGGGAGAAGCCATGATGACAGCTTGCTATCTTTAAAATAGAGTGCCAGGTAAAGCCACAAATAAAACTTCACATGAGCTATGGAACTGTGAGAAGCCTGACCTAAAGCACCTCAGGATATTTGGAAGCAAAGGGTTTGTGTATGTTCCTAAAGAAAAACGTTCCAAGTGTGAATCACACGCAAAGCAAGGAGTCCTGTTGGGCTATAGCGAAACTCGAAAGGGATACAGAATCCTGCACCAACACAGTAACAATCAGCAGAGATGTAGTGAGTGATTGATGAAAACTCGGTATTGCTCAAATTCCATGAAGTTACACCAGTTATTCAACCTAAGAAGCAAGAACAAGAATCTCAATCACCAAACCCAGACACCAAAAAGGAAAACACTGAAGTGTGGATAAGCTCTGAAGTCACTAAGAAAGACACAGAAGAACCAAGTCAACCTCCAGTCAGGAGATCAGAAAGGCCAAACAAAGGTATCCCAGCTAGACGTCTTTCTTATATGGTCAGAACACTTCCTGAACCAGAGCCATAGTCATGGCAAGAGATGCAAAAAACTGCCTGTCCACGAGAAGCAGAAGTGGATAAATGCTGCTAATGAAGAGATGGAGTCCTTTCACCAACTCCAGACATATGAGCTTACTGAACTACCACAAGGAAAAAGAGCTAAGTAAGTGGGTCTTCAAGAACAAATATGACTCAGAAGGTAAAGCTCACCGGTTTAAGGCTAGATTGGTCACAAAAGGGTACTCGCAAAAGTATGGTGAAGATTATGATGCTACATTTTCTCCAGTTGCGAAGCAAACCACATTCAGAACTTTAATGTCCGTAGCTGCAGTTCAACAGATGACAGTGAAACATTTTGACATCAAAACAGCCTTCCTACGTGGTGACATTGAAGAAGAGTTGCACATGAGCCAACTCGAGGGATATATTAAAATGGGTGAAGAGCACCTTGATTGTAAAATGCAAAAATCTCTCTATGGACTTACAGGAAAGATGTATATGTTAGTACCGTGTTAGCCAGTAGATAGTAGTCTAGCCTGATGAAGACACCTGAGTAGTGTCGAAAGCTTGCAATTTGTTACCATCTTTTCAGTTAGCCATTAAAAGGTATCAACCACTGAGGACTCTCAAGTCTAAATATTTTTCTATGGACTTAAGCAGTCGGCAAGAGTTTGGAACTCGAAAATGAACAAAGCTTTGATGCATGAAGGATTTAAAAGATCTCAAGCTGATCCATGTTTGTATACGAAAAATGTAGCGAAGGAGTGGATGTATCTTCTATATGTAGACAGATGTAATCATGTCTCATCAAGATGAGAAAGAAATTGCTAAGCAAGGTGAAATTCTCAGCCAGCACTTTGAAACTAAGGGCCTTGGAAATGTGACATATTATTTGGGAATCCAAATCCAGAGAGAGGAAGATGGGAGTTTTCTTCTCAACAAAAGTTCTAAAATTTCCACAATCCTAAACCAGTTTGAAATGTCAGAAGCCAATGGTGCATCAACACCAATGGATCCGTCCTACTTAAAGTTGGAAGGAGAAGAAGATCTGCTACCCAGCAATGAGAGTTACAGACAAGCAGTGGGGGCGCTTCTGTACATAGCAACCACAACTCGTCCGGATATCACAGCCACAGTCGGAATTCTCTGCCGACGTTTAAGCAAGCCGCGCCAAAGAGATTGGAATGCAATTAAGAGAAATCTTCAATATCTTAATGAAACTCCGGCTAAATCTTAAGATATCTGCATCAGGAGATCTCACTCTCAGAGGTTATGTGGATGTAGATTAGGCTGGAGGTTCTAATGATCGGAAATCAACAAGTGGTTACTTGTTCAAGTTAGGAGAAAATTCAATTTCTTGGTCCAGCAGAAAACAAGTGTCAGTCGCATTATCTTCTACAGAAGCAGAATATATGTCTGCTGCTTATGCATGTCAAGAAGTAATTTGGTTGAAACAACTTTTGGAAGATTTCGGCAAGCAATTAGCTCAACCAACAGTTATCTAAGAGGACAACCAAGGATGCATTAAACTTGCCAACAGTGAGAAGATTAGTGCAAGGACTAAGCACATTGATGTAAAACATCATCACTTGCGTGACTAAGGCTGTGTGCACACATTGCGGATCCGCAACGGATTTTCCACGCGGATTCACTGCAGATTCGCAAGTGTTTCACCAACCAATGTAATTCAATGGGAAAAAAATGCTGTGCACATGCTGCGGTTTATTTTCCGCAGCATGTCAATTCTTTGTGCAGATTGCACAGCGTTTCTACATCCATTTCATTATAGAAAACCGCAGGCCAAAAAACGCATGACAATCCGCTGAAAATAAGCATTAAATCAGCACAAAATCCATATAAAAAACGCGCAGATTTTTACCTGCGGATTCTGCCAAGAGATGAAGAATCCGCTCAGGAAATTCCTGAGCCCAATCCGCAATGTGTGCGCATACTCTTAGTGGAGCGTGGTGTACTCGAGTTTGTTTTTTTGCGAGTCTGACAAGATGATAGTTGATGGTATGACAAAGCAATTATCAAGTGACAAGTTTGTGGACTTCAGAACCGCAATGGGACTAACAGGAAAAGCACAGTGGTGGCCAAAAGTATTGGCACCCCTGCAATTCTGTCAGATAATACTCAGTTTCTTCCTGAAAATGATTGCAATCACAAATTATTTGCTATTTTTATCTTCATTTAATTTGCTTGCAAGGAAAAAACACAAAAGAGAATGAAGCAAAAATCAAATCCTTGATCATTTCACACAAAACTCCAAAAATTGGCCAGACAACAGTATTGGCACCCTCAGCCTAATACTTGGTCGCACAACCTTTAGCCAAAATAACTGCGAACAACCGCTTCCGGTAGCCATCAATGAGTTTCTTACAATGCTCTGCTGGAATTGTAGACTATTCTTCTTTGGCAAACTGCTCCAGGTCCCTGATATTTAAAGAGTGCCTTCTCCAAACTGTCATTTTGAGATCTCTCCACAGGTGTTCTATGGGATTCAGGTCTGGACTCATTGCTGGCCACCTTAGAAGTCTCCAGTGCTTTCTCTCAAACCATTTTATAGTGCTTTTGGAAGTGTGTTTTGGGTCATTGTCCTGCTGGAAGACCCATGACCTCTGAGGGAGACCCATCTTTCTCACAATGGGCCCTACATTATGCTGCAAAATTTGTTGGTAGCCTTCAGACTTCATAATGCCATGCACACGGTCAAGCAGTCCAGTGCCAGAGGCAGCAAAGCAACCACAAAACATCAGGGAACCTCCGCCATGTTTGACTGTAGGGACCGTGTTCTTTTCTTTGAATGCCTCTTTTTTTTTTCCTGTACACTCTATGTTGATGGTTTTTCCCAAAAAGCTCGACTTTTGTCTCATCTGACCAGAGAACATTCTTTCAAAACGTTTTCGGCTTTCTCAGGTAAATTTTGGCAAACTCCAGCCTGGCTTTTTTATGTCTCGGGGGAAGAAGTGGGGTCTTCCTGGGTATCCTACCATACAGTCCCTTTTCATTCAGACGCCGACGGATAGTACGGGTTGACACTGTTGTACCCTTGGACTGCAGGGCAGCTTGAACTTGTTTGGATGTTAGTCGAGGTTCTTTATCCACCATCCGCACAATCTTGCGTTGAAATCTCTCAATTTTTCTTTTCCTTCCACATCTAGGGAGGTTAGCCACAGTGCCATGGGCTTTAAACTTCTTGATGACACTGCGCACGGAAGACACAGGAACATTCAGGTCTTTGGAGATGGACTTGTAGCCTTGAGATTGCTCATGCTTCCTCACAATTTGGTTTCTCAAGTCCTCAGACAGTTCTTTGGTCTTCTTTCTTTTCTCCATGCTCAATGTGGTACACACAAGGACAGAGGACAGAGGTTGAGTCAACTTTAATCCATGTTAACTGGCTGCAAGTGTGATTTAGTTATTGACAACACCTGTTAGGTGCCACAGGTAAGTTACAGGTGCTGGTGATTACACGAATTCGAGAAGCATCACATGATTTTTCAAACAGAGCCAATACTTTTGTCCACCTCCTTTTTTAGGTTTGGTGTGGAATTATATCCAATTTTGCTTTAGGTCAATTTTTTTGTGTTTTTTCATTGAGGAAAAATTAAATGAAGATAATAATACCAAAGAATTTGTGTTTGCAATTATTTTCAGGAAGAAACTGAGTATTATCTGACAGAATTGCAGGGGTGCCAATACTTTTGGCCACCACTGTAGTTGTTGAGTAGGGGTGTTGGAATATGTTTGGAGCAACAACTCCATTCCTGTCTATGAGTGTTTAGTTGCTAGATTTGTATGCTGTTTATAAAGTTAAAACAAAAAAAACTCCCAGAGGCTCACACAGGAAGAGCATGTGACAGTATTTCCTGCTTTCCTGTGTCTGTGTATGAGAGAAGCAGCCTGCTGTAGATGCTGCACAGATAGAGACACACAAATGATTTATTCCTGATCTATTAAGCTTATCATATATTGTCCTGATTGTTCCTGAATAAAGAAGCTCTGTTGTCACACGCTTGGAGAGTATCCTGAATAATCTGCTGCCAACAGATGGCCATGTAATAGAATGTGTGAACAGCTCTGCAGAATAGCCCATCTGTGGTTCCCCACAGTCAGTTGGGCATTTGGAAATTTGTGACGCGGGGGGGGGGGGGGGAAGACTGATTGGAGTGCCAGCTCTGAGGATTGTACTGTGTATGTGTGTGTTAAGGTGGAGGAAGAGGATTAGAGGCCACTTGATGCAGTGCTTGCCATCCACTTTCTGAGTCTCATCTACAATAGGGAACCGCTGTGTGGCTGCCAAAGAAAGGGAGTCCAGAAGCATGTTCAGTAACAGATGTTGTCAGTAGTGTTGAGCGATACTGCTCGATATCTAAAATATCGTATCGAAATGGTATCGCCGATATCACTAAATATCGTCGATATCCGATTTCGATACCGGAAGTCCAATGTAAGTCTATGGGAACAAAATATCGCAACTAAAAAAAACCTTTATTTCCTTGTAAACACTAAATATACACACATAGAATACATATATATATATATATATATACATGTCATTGTGACATATATATATACATATATGTATAGTTTATACACTTCTACATAGTAAAATATCCTCTGATTCAATTGCCGGGTAAAGCCGGCTTCTGTGAAAAGACAGAAGCACCCGACATGAAATGACACTTGGTGTACATAGGGTTAACCATGTCTTTTCATGTCGTTTGCAATCTGATTTGCACAAACAATTACATCAGTCTATGTGTGCAAAATTTCACACCTGTAGGGGTTAATTAAAGGTGTAAATTCGTTGTAAAAAAAACGGACTTTTTTGCTACGAATTTACACCTTTAATTAACCCCTACAGGTGTGAAATTTTGCACACTTACACTCATGTAATTGTTTGTGCAAATCAGATATCAAACTACATGAAAAGACATGGTTAACTCTATGTAAACCAAGTGTCATTTCATGTCGGGTTCTGCATTTTCACAAAAGCCGGCAATTGAATTAGCGGCTATTATACTATGTAGAAGTGTATGAACTATAAATATAAATATATATATATATGTGTCACAAATTCAATGACATGTATATATATATATGAGGTGTAAAATTGCTGAAAAAAAATGCGTGGGCTCCCGCCCTATTTTCGCAACCAGACAGACAAAGCCAGTGAGTGGGGGCAGATAATAATAGCCCAGAGAGGGATCATTATTTTTGGCCCCCCCCGGCTACTAACATCTGCCCCCAGACACCCCAGAAAGGGCAAATCTCTAATTAGATTTGCCCTTTCTGGCACTTTGCCCGTCTATTCCCATTGCCCTGTAGCGGTGGCGAATGGGTTAATAAGGGGTTAAAATGACCTTGCAATTGAAAGGTCACTTTAAGCCAGGTTAATAATTGAGAGCTGTCAATCAGACAACTATCAATTATTAATCCTATTGTATGAAAGAAAAATCAAACACACACACACTTTAATAAAAAAGAAGTGTAATGAAATAATCACACAGTTTTTGACCATATTTTATTTACCTGCTAAAACCATTTCCTGTAATAAAAATAAAATAATAAAGCAAAATTATTCTTACCAATCCGATGTACAGTCAGGTCCCACGGTGTAATCCTTCAGAAAGGGTTAATGTTTACTGCAGGGACCGCAGCTAATGCTGCAGCCTCACAGTAAACCCCCAAATGAATGAGTTCCTCTCCTGGCTGACAGGAGAGGAAGTGGAAAGCTTAATTGATTGCTTTCCACTTTCACTTCAGGTCAGCCAGGGACACAATCAGTGACGTCAGAGGGAACTGGTTAACAAAAATAGGGGATCCCCTCGAAAAAAAATGGCGTGGGGTCCCCCCTATTTTTGTTAACCAGCCAGATGAAGCAGACCGCTGAGGCCTGGATTTTCAGGCTGTTAAGGAGCCAAGATCCATGGACCTTGCCAGCCTGATAATACCAGGCCACAGCAGTCTGCATATCTTGGCTGATTAACAAAAATAGGGGATACCCTCGAATAAAATTGGCGTGGGGTCCCCCCTATTTTTGTTAACCAGCCAGATGAAGCAGACCGCTGAGGCCTGGTTTTTCAGGCTGGTAAGGATCCAATATCCATGGACCTTGCAAGCCTGATAATACCAGGCCACAGCAGTCTGCTTAGCTTGGCTGGTTAACAAAAATAGGGGATCCCCTCGAAAAAAAAAACGGCGTAGGGGTCCCCCTATTTTTGTTAACCAGCCAAGTAAAATGCAGACTGCTGCGGCCTGGTATTAAAAGACTGTCAAGGCCCATGGATTTTGGCCCTCAACAGCCTGATAATACCAGGCTACAGCAGCCCCACATTTGGCGCATCAAAAGATGTGCCAATTGTGGCACTTTACCCGGCTCTTCCCACTTGCCCTGTAGCGGTGGCAAGCGGGGTAATAAGGGGTTAATGTCACCGTTGATTGCACGGTGAGAATAAGCCCGGTTAATAATGGAGAGGCGTCAATAAGACACCGATCCATTATTAATCCCAAAGTTATTAAATGCATAAAAAAAAGACAAAGCAAGAAAAAAGTCTTTTAATGAAATAAAAGAGACAACACAGTTTTCATTAATTTTATTGTACTCTCATTCCTGCGACGCCATCGATCTCCTGTAAAGAGAAAAAAAGAAAAAAAACAAACCAACAGTATACCTGTCCGACGCAGTCCATAGTAACGACTGTCCCACGACGATCCAGCTCTGCTACATCGCAATGACAGGCAGAGCTTGACATCCCGGCGCAGCACAGCTGATTACCTGCTTCCCCGGCGGTGACGTCATCGGACTGACTGCTTTACGGCCGGGATTACCCAGCAGTCACTGCAGTTATCGCGAGAAACTGCATGTGACCGCCGGGGAGAAGAGGATGGCGGCCATGAAGCAGTCCAGGACGTGACCGCCGGAGATCTTCTGCCAGGTAAGTGCCGCTGACTCCTGACAGACCCGACCGACGGACACTGACAGTGACAGACCCGACCGACGGACACAGACAGTGACAGTGACAAATCCGATTCCGGTATTCGATATGACGAAAATATCGGTATTCGGAATCGAAAGGCCGATACAGCTAATATCGGCCGATATCCGATATTTGCAGTATCGTATCGCTCAACACTAGTTGTCAGTGATCTTTGGATAGGATGAGAAGGTGTTTGTTCAGTTGAGCTTTCATTAACATTAACACCTAACTCACATACATTTTGAACACCAAGACTATTCCCGTTCCACCATAACCTTGCTTTTTCTCACTCATGTTGCCTTATACCCACAGCTGTCAGTCACCTGTTACTAAATGAATAATCACTGAAACACAGTTTTATTACAAAAGATTTGGAGTAGCAAATGGGGCCTACGATGCTGAAATATCGATTTCACACAAGACAGGATCCTATCTATTTAACGGACAAGTTCAGTTTTAGCAGCAGCACTAGCGCAGGAGCGACTTCTATGCACTGTGACACTGAGACAATGGCACCAGCAAAACAAGATGTCCACTTTTTATATGGTCAGGGATATGTGAATTTGGCAGCAAATCATAGAAAACCTTGTGTCATGACATTGTGGATGGTTTCTGCGCCTGATTGGCTGCCGGAATCAACACACATAAAGTTAAGGCAAAAAACAAAAGAGCGCGCTGCTCCTCTAACCTCTCCACACCCCCTCCTCTCATCAAACATGTCCCCTTTCCCACCCGCTCATCATACAGCACCACTGTCCAAGCCAAAGTAATAACAAAAGCATTAGTGGATTTTGCCGACTTTGAGTAAAAATGCTTGTGAAAGTGAACACGAATCCAAATGTGCTACGTTCATGCCGAATTTGAGATTGGCTAACGCTTTTCGAACAAGTTCACTCATCTCTACTTAGGACTTCTGCTGGGAGAGAGGAGCAAAAATACATGGCCCAGAAGAAACAGAGTTGCACTACAAACAGAGATGTCACATAATGCGCTCCTGAAAAAACAAATGTCAATATTTTTGTAATGGAGTGATGCAGACTACAAAGGAAAAAAGAAGAAGAATTAGGGTGACTGTAACTTTGTGAAGACAGCAAGTCCGCTTATTATGTGGTGTGTGCCTCATTGTCCTTCATATGGTAATGAGCCACCCAGATCCACACCCATCCTTGTTCCTGCAGTTCCTTTATTTTTACCCAGGTGTTGCACTTTATAATGCTATTAACTTGCAGATCAACCATGTATCTGCAGGATCACAGTGTTATCAGACCTGACTGGTTCTCTTTAAGGTGCGGTTGTCCAGTATTGGACAGCAACCTTTAAGTAGCACAGTGGTGGTCAAACATGTGTAAGGAGGTGGCGGGGACCCTCATGTACCTTCTCTCCCCTTGATGCTGTTCACCTGTGTCACATGCGGCACCCTGATGTTTTACTAATGGTTTGCTATTGTGTGCACTGTAATATATTTGTCATGTACTGTAATGTGATGTTTTGTGCTTTAGCTTAGGGATAGATTAGTAAGTAGTGCAGGACCATAGGGAGATTAGAATAGAGGGGACACTGTAGCGATAGAGCATAGAATAGATGGAAGTGTTAGTTAGATACAAGCAGCATAGGGATTAAGCAGATGGGAGGAGTCGCAGAGCAGCACAGAGTAGGGAGATATAGGAAAGATACTTCCTGGTTCTGTCAGACTCCCGGGCAGCTGCCCAAGGGCAGGACGTATGCAGTGGACAGTAACAAGCTGTGGGGGATAAGTGCTGCAGATGGCAGTAAGGGGCCCTTCAGCTGGAGAATAGTGCAGGCGGGCACCAACTTTAAGGAATCATTCCTAGGAAGGATTCGGGGTCTAAGACCGGGGCTGGAGCAGCTAAGATGGCATTCCCGACACCTTTCCCTATTGAAACCGGACAAGGGGCTAACAGAAAGCTGGTGATGCTGAAGATACAGATGGGACACAAACTGTCCAAAGATGCTGCCCAGATGCCAGGTACAGGGAAGCCAGGTGTTGGACCCGGATGGTCCAAGGAGATGGCAGGGATTGCCAGGAAGAGAGATTGTCCAATGAAACAGGTGGGACAAGGATTGTCCAAGGATATAGTTGAGCTTGCCGGGAAAGGTAGGCTGATGCAGAAGATAGAGTCTGTCTGTGAGTCGCTCACGTACAGTACCAGGGCTTATGGGGTACTCGGCACCGAGCCCGTTGACTTCAATGGGGGAGAGGTCACGGGTAGCGCAGCTCGGTCCGTTGCCCTGGGCGCTCATACAAAGGGGGATATTTACAGGGGATTGTAGTAATTGTTCGTGACGCCACCTGTGGTTTCTGATCAGGGTGACCAGCGCTGCAGGGTGAATCCTCTGAGGGGTTGTTACTGGCAGCAAGATGTTAAGTCTCCCACAGGAGAGACTGGATCCCTCAAAGTATAAAATGGCGATGCAGGGGTGCAAGTAATAAGGCAGTCACACACAAATCAGTCTCTTTCCATACCTTTACTGGTGATGGTAGCAGGTATGTCCCGGGAAGCTGCTCAGGGTGGAGGATGCACATCCAGGTAATCACTGAGTAGGTTTAAGGCCTCCTTACTTCTTAATGTGTGTGTGAGTCCTAACTTGCATGAAGCAAAGTTTAACTCCAAATAAAACAGCTACGCCCGGCCGACATTGTGGTGGAGCCTTCTTGTGGACAGAACTAAGTCTATATCTGCAGTGCACTGCCAGACTCCTGTTCTCCTGACCCCGGTTACGTATCAGCACTGAAGGGCTACCCTCTGCGACTTGAAGTCCAGCAGGGATTCCGGTTTTCTCCTACTAGCCGTGAAGGTTCTAGCAAGGCTTCGGACCCGGCGTCCGGTTAAGCAGAGTGGAGACAGCAAATGTTGCTATAACGCCTCGGTCATTCTTTCCCTTTTGTCACCACTCGCCCGTCGCCCTACTCTCACCCTTAACATAAGCACGGGTAGCAGTAGGTGTAGTCGTCAGCTTCCTTCCTCCCACAGCTCACTGACCGTTTCTCAGTTGACTCGTTGTTATAATAACTGTAGTCCCCTTCCTTCTTTTCCTTCATAAACTCTGTCCAAAGCAGCTTTCAGGACCTTCCGTCAGACTGAATACAAGCCCGCTTCGAGAGTCACTTTCCACATTCATAGGGTACTAACAGTCAGTCTGTTCTGAGGTAACAGCTTGCAATCTTTCGTCCTCTGTCTCATCTGACAGGAAATCTCCACCCGTCTGAACACGCTCTGGCTCAGACAAAGCTCTGACTAGACTGCACTCCAGTCTGGAATGACCTAACTGCTACGTCTCCCACACCCTTAAATAGTCTAAGGTTCCCTCTAGTGGCACTGTTGGGAAGTGTGAGTGTGAATGAATATCAGGTTTTGTAATTACCTTTTTGTGCATACTCCTGGGAACATGTGTACCAAGCGCAGCTGGGCCACACATCCCCCCTAGTTATCGTCAGCACTCCCGGGCTGAAATAGAAAAAACAATTTTTATAATAACATCAACATAACTCATCCCTTGCGGGACGTAAGGACACTTTAACGTTACAATGTGTACAAATTGCAATTAGAAAAATATCAAAATACTTTTCACATCAATAAATACAAGACAAGATTCTTGTGGAGGACCCGCACCAAAAACCTCCCACGTGGGTCCTGGGTGGGCTGCAGGACTTCATTGCTGCAGACCTCACTCAAGGCCACACCATACGGGTTTTTCTTCTGAGGTAGTATGGCTTTATGTAAAACCAAGATGGGGCACCGAAGTGCGAACTATTTACAACTAAAGTTTTTGGGCTGGCAAAGTCCTCAGCCACGCAGTCCTTCACATAAGAACATTTCTAGAAAAATCACATTTCTATCATTTCACATTAATACTTTACTTTACATTACCCAACTGGAGTATACTTCAAATTATACAAACATCATCATTACATTTTCAAAATTCACAATAAAGTGCAATTCTTCTTTAACTTTGTACAGATGCAGTAAACCCTGTCTGGATCCTACTGTTCTTCTTTGCAGATTGCGATGACATCTTCCACTCCTGGGGCTGGAAGTATGTGGTGCGATCTGGAACGCATCACTAACATATCATGTCCTGCTACCTGTGTCTGGGTAGCCACAGTCCTGATTCGACTTGCAGGAGGCCTTACAGGTGCCTCTTCTAAGTATAGGCTTTGCTCAGTAGGGGTCGCTGTTGCAGCATAAGATGCTGGACAGGAAGCAGGTGCGCGCAGTGGCTCAATTGGGGGCGCACAGTGCTGTTGCGATGCCGAACAGGACGCAGTGCAAGATGCAGATACGCGGCCTAGCGCTGATGTGGCTGAGGCCCGGGACGCTGAGACTCGAGGTACATTACCGGCATCGGGGACGGGGTCGCTAACACGGGAGACGTTCAAGGCATACCACCCCTTAAGACCCCAGTGTCGCGTGTAGGTGACTATATCCCCTATAATCAGATCCCTTTCCGGGTGCCCCTCTGGCAGGTGAGACTCCACATCCCTGCGGTTGACGAATACCTCCTGGTACAGGCCTGGCTCATGGATGAACCCCCAGCCTCCCCGGAGTTTAAAGTCTCTAACGGCCCCCTGGCGCCGCGGTTCCCGGTGTGTACCTTTATCTCTCCTGACGTTTTCCTTATCAGCGAGAAACTTCTCCTGGTACCTCTGGCGAAACTGCTGCACTTCTCTCTGCTCCTGCTGACGTCGCTGCTCATGCTCACGGCGACGCCACTCATTCTCCAGCTGGGCGGCGTATTCCACGTCGTCCAGGTACTCCATCTCCTCCCAGTCGACTTCCATCATGGACGGCTGGGTCTCCTCCGGTGTCCCTACCGGGGGACTGCATTCCGCTGCGGCCTCCAGGCCTGGCTGGCACTCCGGTGCGGGCAGGGCCTCCTCAGCCTCCTTCCCTCCCGCCGCGTCCCCGGCGGAGTCAGGATCAGCACTTTTGGGGCCGGCCTCCGGTTCTTCATCAGCCGCTGGCAGTGGTGGCGCAGGTTGCAGCTGCGCTTCTGGAGGGGAGAGCGTTGCGTCCCACAGCAGCCTCTGTTTCAGGGCACGCCAGCTTTTCTCCATCGCCTCCATTTCTTCACGGTGTCGGGCCATGTCCCTTAGCACCGCATCCACCTCCTCCACTTTCTGCATTTTCTGGTCGGTCCCCAGACCTGGGGACGGCTCAGGCACAGGCAGTAGCTCTTCTGGGGAACGGGGTCTGCGCACCGCTGCTCCTCCACACAGCGTCTCCTGTCCTTCCGCCATCTCACTCCAGGCCAGACTGTGTTTTCCATCAGGAACAATCTGGTCTCTTCCGTGGAGGCGGGACTTTCGCTTTCTCTTCCTGGCATAGAGGATGAAGAGAAGGCGGATCTCTCTTGCAGTGGGGCAGGCTCTCACATTATAATAGCATTTTGACAGGGCGCCCATAGCTTTCGCGCCACATGGGGGGTACGCCCACGAAGGCACGCCCACCTTCTTCACCAGCGCCTCAGGGCGCGAATATGGCGGAAAATGGCGCCAAAAATCACAAAAACTGCACACAGTCTTTTTGCACAAAAACAGTCCAAATAGGCACACAGGACTCACATCCAGTAAGCTTCGTATCCTGTTCGTGACGCCAAAGATGAGTCGCTCACGTACAGTACCAGGGCTTATGGGGTACTCAGCACCGAGCCCGTTCACTTCAATGGGGGAGAGGTCACGGGTAGCGCAGCTCGGTCTGTTGCCCTGGGCGCTCATACAAGGGGGATATTTACAGGGGATTGTAGTAATTGTTCATGACGCCACCTGTGGTTTCTGATCAGGGTGACCAGTGCTGCAGGGTGAATCCTCTGAGGGGTTGTTACTGGCAGCAAGATGTTAAGTCTCCCACAGGAGAGACTGGATCCCTCAAAGTATAAAATGGCGATGCAGGGTGCAAGTAATAAGGCAGTCACACACAAATCAGTCTCTTTCCATACCTTTACTGGTGATGGTAGCAGGTATGTCCCGGGAAGCTGCTCAGGGTGGAGGATGCACATCCAGGTAATCACTGAGTAGGTTTAAGGCCTCCTTACTTCTTAATGTGTGTGTGAGTCCTAACTTGCATGAAGCAAAGTTTAACTCCAAATAAAACAGCTACGCCCGGCCGACATTGTGGTGGAGCCTTCTTGTGGACAGAACTAAGTCTATATCTGCAGTGCACTGCCAGACTCCTGTTCTCCTGACCCCGGTTACGTATCAGCACTGAAGGGCTACCCTCTGCGACTTGAAGTCCAGCAGGGATTCCGGTTTTCTCCTACTAGCCGTGAAGGTTCTAGCAAGGCTTCGGACCCGGCGTCCGGTTAAGCAGAGTGGAGACAGCAAATGTTGCTATAACGCCTCGGTCATTCTTTCCCTTTTGTCACCACTCGCCCGTCGCCCTACTCTCACCCTTAACATAAGCACGGGTAGCAGTAGGTGTAGTCGTCAGCTTCCTTCCTCCCACAGCTCACTGACCGTTTCTCAGTTGACTCGTTGTTATAATAACTGTAGTCCCCTTCCTTCTTTTCCTTCATAAACTCTGTCCAAAGCAGCTTTCAGGACCTTCCGTCAGACTTAATACAAGCCCGCTTCGAGAGTCACTTTCCACATTCATAGGGTACTAACAGTCAGTCTGTTCTGAGGTAACAGCTTGCAATCTTTCGTCCTCTGTCTCATCTGACAGGAAATCTCCACCCGTCTGAACACGCTCTGGCTCAGACAAAGCTCTGACTAGACTGCACTCCAGTCTGGAATGACCTAACTGCTACGTCTCCCACACCCTTAAATAGTCTAAGGTTCCCTCTAGTGGCACTGTTGGGAAGTGTGAGTGTGAATGAATATCAGGTTTTGTAATTACCTTTTTGTGCATACTCCTGGGAACATGTGTACCAAGCGCAGCTGGGCCACACATCCCCCCCTAGTTATCGTCAGCACTCCCGGGCTGAAATAGAAAAAACAATTTTTATAATAACATCAACATAACTCATCCCTTGCGGGACGTAAGGACACTTTAACGTTACAATGTGTACAAATTGCAATTAGAAAAATATCAAAATACTTTTCACATCAATAAATACAAGACAAGATTCTTGTGGAGGACCCGCACCAAAAACCTCCCACGTGGGTCCTGGGTGGGCTGCAGGACTTCATTGCTGCAGACCTCACTCAAGGCCACACCATATGGGTTTTTCTTCTGAGGTAGTATGGCTTTATGTAAAACCAAGATGGGGCACCGAAGTGCGAACTATTTACAACTAAAGTTTTTGGGCTGGCAAAGTCCTCAGCCACGCAGTCCTTCACATAAGAACATTTCTAGAAAAATCACATTTCTATCATTTCACATTAATACTTTACTTTACATTACCCAACTGGAGTATACTTCAAATTATACAAACATCATCATTACATTTTCAAAATTCACAATAAAGTGCAATTCTTCTTTAACTTTGTACAGATGCAGTAAACCCTGTCTGGGTCCTACTGTTCTTCTTTGCAGATTGCGATGACATCTTCCACTCCTGGGGCTGGAAGTATGTGGTGCGATCTGGAACGCATCACTAACATATCATGTCCTGCTACCTGTGTCTGGGTAGCCACAGTCCTGATTCGACTTGCAGGAGGCCTTACAGGTGCCTCTTCTAAGTATAGGCTTTGCTCAGTAGGGGTCGCTGTTGCAGCATAAGATGCTGGACAGGAAGCAGGTGAGCGCAGTGGCTCAATTGGGGGCGCACAGTGCTGTTGCGATGCCGAACAGGACGCAGTGCAAGATGCAGATACGCGGCCTAGCGCTGATGTGGCTGGGGCCCGGGACGCTGAGACTCGAGGTACATTACCGGCATCGGGGACGGGGTCGCTAACACGGGAGACGTTCAAGGCATACCACCCCTTAAGACCCCAGTGTCGCGTGTAGGTGACTATATCCCCTATAATCAGATCCCTTTCCGGGTGCCCCTCTGGCAGGTGAGACTCCACATCCCTGCGGTTGACGAATACCTCCTGGTACAGGCCTGGCTCATGGATGAACCCCCAGCCTCCCCGGAGTTTAAAGTCTCTAACGGCCCCCTGGCGCCGCGGTTCCCGGTGTGTACCTTTATCTCTCCTGACGTTTTCCTTATCAGCGAGAAACTTCTCCTGGTATCTCTGGCGAAACTGCTGCACTTCTCTCTGCTCCTGCTGACGTCGCTGCTCATGCTCACGGCGACGCCACTCATTCTCCAGCTGGGCGGCGTATTCCACGTCGTCCAGGTACTCCATCTCCTCCCAGTCGACTTCCATCATGGACGGCTGGGTCTCCTCCGGTGTCCCTACCGGGGGACTGCATTCCGCTGCGGCCTCCAGGCCTGGCTGGCACTCCGGTGCGGGCAGGGCCTCCTCAGCCTCCTTCCCTCCCGCCGCGTCCCCGGCGGAGTCAGGATCAGCACTTTTGGGGCCGGCCTCCGGTTCTTCATCAGCCGCTGGCAGTGGTGGCGCAGGTTGCAGCTGCGCTTCTGGAGGGGAGAGCGTTGCGTCCCACAGCAGCCTCTGTTTCAGGGCACGCCAGCTTTTCTCCATCGCCTCCATTTCTTCACGGTGTCGGGCCATGTCCCTTAGCACCGCATCCACCTCCTCCACTTTCTGCATTTTCTGGTCGGTCCCCAGACCTGGGGACGGCTCAGGCACAGGCAGTAGCTCTTCTGGGGAACGGGGTCTGCGCACCGCTGCTCCTCCACACAGCGTCTCCTGTCCTTCCGCCATCTCACTCCAGGCCAGACTGTGTTTTCCATCAGGAACAATCTGGTCTCTTCCGTGGAGGCGGGACTTTCGCTTTCTCTTCCTGGCATAGAGGATGAAGAGAAGGCGGATCTCTCTTGCAGTGGGGCAGGCTCTCACATTATAATAGCATTTTGACAGGGCGCCCATAGCTTTCGCGCCACAGGGGGGGTACGCCCACGAAGGCACGCCCACCTTCTTCACCAGCGCCTCAGGGCGCGAATATGGCGGAAAATGGCGCCAAAAATCACAAAAACTGCACACAGTCTTTTTGCACAAAAACAGTCCAAATAGGCACACAGGACTCACATCCAGTAAGCTTCGTATCCTGTTCGTGACGCCAAAGATGAGTCGCTCACGTACAGTACCAGGGCTTATGAGGTACTCAGCACCGAGCCCGTTCACTTCAATGGGGGAGAGGTCACGGGTAGCGCAGCTCGGTCTGTTGCCCTGGGCGCTCATACAAGGGGGGATATTTACAGGGGATTGTAGTAATTGTTCATGACGCCACCTGTGGTTTCTGATCAGGGTGACCAGTGCTGCAGGGTGAATCCTCTGAGGGGTTGTTACTGGCAGCAAGATGTTAAGTCTCCCACAGGAGAGACTGGATCCCTCAAAGTATAAAATGGCGATGCAGGGGTGCAAGTAATAAGGCAGTCACACACAAATCAGTCTCTTTCCATACCTTTACTGGTGATGGTAGCAGGTATGTCCCGGGAAGCTGCTCAGGGTGGAGGATGCACATCCAGGTAATCACTGAGTAGGTTTAAGGCCTCCTTACTTCTTAATGTGTGTGTGAGTCCTAACTTGCATGAAGCGAAGTTTAACTCCAAATAAAACAGCTATGCCCGGCCGACATTGTGGTGGAGCCTTCTTGTGGACAGAACCAAGTCTATATCTGCAGTGCACTGCCAGACTCCTGTTCTCCTGACCCCGGTTACGTATCAGCACTGAAGGGCTACCCTCTGCGACTTGAAGTCCAGCAGGGATTCCGGTTTTCTCCTACTAGCCGTGAAGGTTCTAGCAAGGCTTCGGACCCGGCGTCTGGTTAAGCAGAGTGGAGACAGCAAATGTTGCTATAACGCCTCGGTCACTCTTTCCCTTTTGTCACCACTCGCCCGTCGCCCTACTCTCACCCTTAACATAAGCACGGGTAGCAGTAGGTGTAGTCGTCAGCTTCCTTCCTCCCACAGCTCACTGACCGTTTCTCAGTTGACTCGTTGTTATAATAACTGTAGTCCCCTTCCTTCTTTTCCTTCATAAACTCTGTCCAAAGCAGCTTTCAGGACCTTCCGTCAGACTGAATACAAGCCCGCTTCGAGAGTCACTTTCCACATTCATAGGGTACTAACAGTCAGTCTGTTCTGAGGTAACAGCTTGCAATCTTTCGTCCTCTGTCTCATCTGACAGGAAATCTCCACCCGTCTGAACACGCTCTGGCTCAGACAAAGCTCTGACTAGACTGCACTCCAGTCTGGAATGACCTAACTGCTACGTCTCCCACACCCTTAAATAGTCTAAGGTTCCCTCTAGTGGCACTGTTGGGAAGTGTGAGTGTGAATGAATATCAGGTTTTGTAATTACCTTTTTGTGCATACTCCTGGGAACATGTGTACCAAGCGCAGCTGGGCCACACATCTGGATGACAGGGAAAGATAAGAAGATGTCTCTGTGCTTGACTTGTGCTGCTTATGTGATGAATGCGCTGCTGTCTAGTAAAGTTCAACTGTTGGAAAAAGACCTTGTCTCTGGAGTTATTTACGGAGCCGACATGGCAGCAGCTGAGAGGAATCTGACAGAGCCTGTGAGTGTGCTATGGTGCATGCTGCACATGCAGTACAAGGGACTTTGTTTATCTTTTTATGTACAAGGTGCCGAGGTGCTCACTGACTGTGGCTTAGTGAACTCACCCACGACTACCACCCTGGGCCGTCTTGTGACACATGCACTCCTCAGCCCCATTTAAGGGCAAATGGAAATGAGCATATTCTCAGGGTTGTTAGTCATTTTACTCAAAATCGGTGCAAAGAAGCAAAACATTTATTCATTAGTGCCCAATCTATGAAACATAGCGCAACATTGTGATTAATTTGGTGCAAAATCCACCAGCGTAAGTAGACAGACAAGAGAAAACTACAACTTAAAAAGACACAATGAATCGGGGTGATGAAAACATGATGACATATTAATGTGCAAGTAAACAATTACATCCTCCAATATCCTGGATCTAAACTAAATTCATTGTGTACACCTATTACTGGAAGAAGATCTGGAAAGTCTTTTCTTCCAGGTAAATATTTTTCTCTTCTATTTCTGCTCATCCTGAGGAAATGGTTCAAAGATCTTGGCTTATTTATATAACCCTGGGAAAACTCACATGGTACATACTGTAGATACATTAAAAATGTAGGGCTCTGGTTTGTAGACGTCATGTCACTGGAATCTGGATTTTATAGCACAAACTAATGGCATGTACAGTATATAAAAGTGCTCTAATGCTGAGTAAATCCTTACCTTTCTTGTAGAAATATGTTTTGCTGGTTTAGAGAAATTCATAGGTGAAATTGTATGCTAATGAGTGTAGTAGATGGGCAGTGCACTTACAACTCCGGCCTCTCTGGCTTTTCCCTGCCCACTGCCTGCCTCCCGTCTCTGACTGAGAGGTGACTGAAGCATGAGTCACCTGTCAGTCAGTGACTGTAAGTAGGCAGCTGGCGTCGAATAGGGAGAGAAGCGGGAGAGCTGTAAGTGCAGTGTCTGCCCATTGCACTTGGAAATCATTAGCATACAATTTAGCCTAAGGATTTCTCTAAAAATTTCCTAACCCATTGAAGCGCAGGAGTGCGAAACGGCCGTTGTCCGCACTCTCTGCATTGCTCCCGAGCCTATGCATTTTTATCCATGAAATAAGACTTCCACTTTTGGTAATGGTGAGTGCCTTCCTTTTTTCTTTCACTGTGCAATACATATATATATATATATATACATACACACACACACACACACGTATATATATATATCTTGGAAATAAATCCCCTTCTGCAGGCCGGGACAGGCTGTGGCACCTGCCCTGCAGCATAATTGCAAACGTAATGTGTTTATAATTCCTGTGTTTCAGGTTATCCTGGAATTCATAAAAAAAAATCCGTTTGAAAATGGTGCCGGCTGCGCCTTCGCAGTAGTAGCTATCAGTGATCCATCTTTGCCATCTTTGTAGAGAAAGGAAAAATTTCCTACTCCAAGATGGCACCGCCGACACCCGCACAGTAGCAGCAATCGCCGGCGGCCCCATCTTGCTAGAGAAAAAAAATGGGGTATGTCATTTTGGAGAGAAGTGACAAATCTTTGCAAGTGTATTAGACAAATCTTTCTCTCAGATGCCCTCAATACTTTTACTAGTTATCAAACCACCCTGACTCACTAATCAGCAGCACAAACTAGCTTAATTTATTTGCCTGTCAGCCAGAATAGATATTGCCGCAGAATGGCTATCAACAAGTCTCTCTGTGTAAGCAATATAAGCTTCCAAAATGACGCTATCCAACAACAGAATTATACTTTAAAATTTGGACCCCATGAGCTGACTACCTTCAGTTTCCAGGTATTTGACATCTAATTTCCACACATTATTCGAAATACAGAGCTACACCGTATTGACCCAACAACTTACCTGCCTCCTCTATCTTTATATGTTAGATTACCAACAGTATAACGATATGTTCATATGTGGCATTTTTGCAGAGTATTTTATGCAGCTTATTTGGTGTGTAAAATACGTAGCATTTTACAGTACCAGCATAACCAGCCCGCAGCTGTCTGCACAGCCATTGCTGGCTATAAATTATAGGAGGACCCCATGCCATTTTTTTTCCCCTAAATAATCTTTTATTAATTACATACATGTCCCCTATTTTGCAGACACACTCTACTAATTGTATTGGTCAATGCCATGTATATATCTACTTATTCTGTATGTATTTACTTTATGTAAGCCATGTCTTCTATCCTGTCGGCTCCTGCACTGATTTTACAGAAGCCGACAAATGAATTACCGGCTATTCTTTTATCTATCCATCTATCTATCTCTCCCATATCTATCTATCTATCTATCTATCTATCTATCTATCTATCTATCTATCTATCTATCTATCTATCCTATCTATCTATCTATCTATCTATCTATCTATCTATCTATCTATCTATCTATCTATCCCATATCTATCTATCTATCTATCAATCTGTCTATCTATCTATCTCATATCTATCTCTCCCATATCTATCTTTCTATCTATCAATCTGTCTATCTATCTATCTCATATCTATCTCTCCCATATCTATCTATCTATCTATCTATCTATCTATCTATCTATCTATCTATCTATCTATCTATCTATCCAATATCTATCTATCCCATATCTATCTATCTAATATCTATCTATCTATCTATCTATCCCATATCTATCTATCTCATATCTATCTATCTATCTATCTATCTATCTATCTATCTATCCAATATCTATCTATCCCATATCTATCTATCTAATATCTATCTATCTATCTATCTATCCCATATCTATCTATCTCATATCTATCTATCTATCTATCTATCTATCTATCTATCTATCTATCTATCTATCTATACTATCTAATATCTATCTATCTATCCAATATCTATCTATCCCATATCTATCTATCTAATATCTATCTATCTATCTATCTATCTATCTATCTATCTATCTATCTATCTATCTATCTATCTATCTATCTATCTATCTATCTATCTCTATCCCATATCTATCTAATATCTATCAATATATATAGTTATATATATATATATATACAGTATATATATATATCTATATATATTTATAGATATATATGTGTGTGTGTTTTGAAGAATATTTCCTTTCAAAACGATGTGTAAATGACCTAGAGAATTGCTGTATGTAAAAGCTCACGTTAAAATCGCATTGCAGTCTGATGCAAATTGGCTGCTAGGTGTGAAAAATCGGATTGTACTTGCATAAAAAACACATGACACTCACATGACACTTGCATTACACTCGTCCGACTCTCCTGAATCAAAATCGGACCGATTTTTAACATAGCTAGTGTGTCTCCAGCCTTACTGATGGATTGTTGTAGTGCCCAGATGGAGCAGGATTTTTTAAAAAGCTTTCCTGCATTTTTGCCAATTTCAGCATTTTTGAAGCACTTTTAAATGAATGAGTGCAAAACACAAATAAAAGCGATCGAAAAAAGCATATAAAAATGCAACAAAAATACATGTATTTTATGCAAAGTGTGAACATACACTTAATGTGTTAAATGGTTTCCCTCTGTTGAAAACTATGTTAGGTTATGTGCACACAGCGTGTTTTAGACACCAGTCGCCAAGTTTCCCAGGTTATACCACTTAAGAAAAACACTGGAGGACATTTTCCTAAGTGGCTTTGCCGGTGGTCTTGCCTTCATTCTTGCGGTGCCTACATTATTATTGATGTCCTTCATTCTGCACTGTGAAGTATAGAGCACGGGTGGCTTTTCAGTAGAAATCTTCAGATGACTGTAATGTCGGTTTGACATTGCTGTGCATTATGTTCATTCTATGGGGCTCTTTTGAGGTGCTTTTTCAGACAGATAACAGTCTGAATCTGCCTGAAAAAGTCATATGTGGACAGATTTAGTATTTTTTAACATTTCCCCAGCTTGGGGTTCCTTCTTGGCAATTAAGCCAAGTGTTAATGGCTAAACATAATATATATCTGTAGCTTTGTCGCCATAAAAGGAGGGGGGCACTGACACATTTCTTACACAGGGGCCCCAAGCTGTCAGTGTCCGCCACTGGTTCCCTAGTATGGAGCCACACAGCTTCTATTGAGATCTTCCTAAAAGAATTGGAAGAATATGCTACTTTTTTTTTGCTTGACTGGTGCTGAAGCTGACAGTATAAAAAAACTTACAGGACTTTGTATAAAATCATAAGCATAAGATTGAGCAATAATGGGCTCCTTCACCTTTATGGTACCTCCATAACAATACTGTATCATCATACCCATAACAGAGGTGACCATTGGAAGTACATACCTGAGCGCTGGGGGCTTCATCGCCTTCACTTACGATGGGTGTTTCAAAGTTGTTGCTGCTTTCAGATTCAAGAACTGCATCTGGCATTTCTTCTTGGCACTGATTTCTCAATGGTATGCCAATGCTCCTGGCATGACTGCTGAAGGCATTGAAATCATTAGACCCTTGAAGACTGGAGAAATCATCCACCATTTGGGCAAGAATACTGTTCTTGCAAAGTCTTGGCGAGGAATCTGGCCGAAACGAGGAGCGACACTGTGGACAGGAGCTGGGCATTCCTTGTAGAGACCAACACTGTGTAATGCATGTCAAGCAGAAAGTGTGCCCACATGGAATAGTGACTGGTTCTCGAAACAGGTCCAGACACACAGGGCAATATAAATATTCAGAGCAGAGAAAGGCAACAGTGGCCATGTTACACAATGTGAGGACACAACACTAGAGAGGGTCGGAAATTCTGGGACAATGGGAGGATATAGCTTTTTTTTCCTTACTCCTCCTCCTACACGCCAAACAGTTCCAGAGCTATGGACAGGGACATCTGTGTGACCATGTATAGATCTTACAAGTGTTCCTTCAGCTAGTCGTGTTGTAAGATTATCCTAAATTTGATGAAATTTGGATACACTTTTATTCATTGTCAAGAGAATAAAATATTTTTCACATTATCATCTTCCCACTATCAAGTCCTTAGACTACCCAGAATATCTTCTGTTCTATACACAAAGCCACATGCTGAGAAGAAGAATGAATCAATATTCTATCAAGGTAGTCAGCAGACTAATGTGGATACATCTGTAAAATGTCTCTACAGAAGCCTCTAGCAACAGAGAAAATCCACAAACCTATCAAGAATTCTGTGACAGACTAACCTAATGGTGAACATCTGTTTTGTACATGCAGATCAATTTTTTGTTGGCATATTTTAGAGCAGAAGGAGCTAAGCAGATTAATATATACTGTAGTTTGTGGGAAAAGTTTTATTATACTTTGTACAAGGGTGAGTCAAAAATGTTCCATACTCCAATTATATTAAAACTTCTGTTGTCCGAACTGTCTCATCAGCGCTTTTCATGCAAGGTCCCTGTTTCTCCAGTCACTGCTGTGCAGGGTTGACTGTGTTACACTAGTTCATTTGTGAGAAACCTGAGAAACTTTTAGGCTCAGCCTAAAATATTTTTCTTATAATAGAATACAAAAGCTTATTGGCAGATGAACATAGGGTATTGAAAAGCAGGGAGATTATGTTGAAATATTCTGTAATTTTCTTTTTGAAAAAATGTATTCAAATAAATTCTACAGCGACAGGGCGAATGAGTTTAACTGACCCTCATAATTTATTTGTTTAATTCTCTACTTTTTGATGTGTAAGTAGGACTTACTTAACTATTGAAAGCTGTCACACAGGGAAGTCTGTCGATTACTGAATAGAACCAACCCATTGCACCTAAGCCTTGAGAGATCAAGGGATTAAATAATATGAGTTTTATTGTAATCTTTTCTTCAAAAAGACCAGAATATATTGATTTATTAAGCACCTCCTGCTCTTTAACTGCTCTCCGCCTGGAGATAAGGCATTATGTTTAAAGGGGGGACATTTTGGCCAAAATGAAATCAAACTTTTTTTTACCAGAATTGTGAAGTAAAAAGTTTTGAAATGTCTCAACATTTTGGTGAAATATGAGGCTGCACTACAATTTTGCGACTTTTGGTAATCTTATGTCATTTTTTTTTCGCAGCTTTGACTGTGTAATGTATGTCAAACAGAAAGTGTGCTCACAGGGAATATCCAATTTATGGGTGTGAAGGTTGACACCAGAGAGATCATGCAGAATCCCACTGCTGCCACCACTTGTGAAGGATGACACAAGAGAGATCACTCAGCATCCCTCAGCTGCCACCACATATGACAAACCCACACCTCGCCACCCCACCTGACGTCACTATTACATTAGTGAGATCACAAGGTATGGTCTCCTCTCTTGCACCACCATGACATTCCGAACCCCCTAGAAACACGCAAGATGAGCTTGGCACAGTTTCACACACGCACCCCTGTCTACACAGGTCCAGGGAGGCACGGGGAGTGAGAGAATGTGGCCCACGCACTGACATGGCACCACACTCGCTCACAACCCTGACAGGCTGAGAGATCCATTTCACTAGCACCAGTCAAACAGAGTGCTGCCAGCCCGATGGAATTATTGGGGACTTGATTGTAGAGATCCACTAAGTCAGTTAACTTCTCTGGCCACTATTCTATTCTAAAAGGTGGGGTCTTCAATAGTTCCAGGACAACTCTATTTATTCTTTCTCATAATTCATTCCCTTGCTGGTTGTAAGCTGTCGTTCTTAAATTATAACATTCTTAATAGAATTCTTGGAAATGTTCCACTTCAAAGGCTCGACTTAGTCAGTCAATACCTGGTCACGTTAACCATGAGGGCGACAAAAATGTTCTTTGAAGGCCTTAGGTGCCATTTTAGTGGTGAAATCCTTAACTGGTAGGACTACTAGAAGGCGGGAATAATGGTCCAGAATAGTCAATTCATACTGATGTCCTGATCAACTGGGTATTAGCTTCACGTGATCCAGGGCTACCATCACCAATGGCTCCCTGGTCATGATCGGTTGTAGAGGAGCCCTCTGACTTGTCAGATCTTTTCTTCTTAGAGCACAAGGACCACATTCTCTGCACCACTTCTCAATGGAGCTGCGCATGCTGGGGCCGGTTGAAGCGGTTGCAAAGCAGTATCTCAAGTTTCTTCCAGCCAAAGAGGCCCCTCTTATTCTACTAGTCTATTAGGACCATGGGGATATCTGCTTTCAGTACCATCACTTGCCATAGGACTATATGGGTCTGTGGGTTGATGTGGCTTCAGATCAATTTGCCTTCATGTAAGAAGAATCTTGTCCTCTCTTTCTAGAGCTGGTAGACTTCTGCGACTTCTTCTTTTTCAGGAGATGATCTCTTATCTATCAGAAGCTGCTTCACATGGCACAGCACTCGATCTTTGTCTTGTGCTTCCTTCGACCTGAAATGGGGCAGGGGGTTGACAGGCAGTCTTCTGGACCCTGAAGGCTTCTCAGTCATTTGTCAGGAGTCTTGCTGCACAGCCTAGTGAAGATGAGTCGCCCGCCAGGACTGTGGGGTACTCGGAACTGAGCCTGTTAACTTCTATGGGCGATGTCACGGTAGCCACAACTCGGTCTGTGGCCCTGGGCACTCACCAAAAAGGGGATTTATTTACAGGGGATAATGTTCGTGTAGTGATTCGTGACACCACCTGTGGTGTCTGGTGAGGATCACTAGCGCTGCAGCAGTCCACTGAGGCCGGTGTTGTGGCAGCGTAGATGGTATCGCTCCTCACAGGTGGAGCAGGCTCTTAGGGCAGCGTATATGGAAGAATGCAGGACGGGAGGAACCCAGCCGGGTAAGAACAACAATGGGAGCACACACAAGTCACTTCTGTACCTTTACTGGAATTAGTGCAGGAACATCCAGGAGCACTGTAGGGTGAAGGGTGCACGTCTGGATTTTCCCCAGTGAGCAGGTGTAGAGCCTCCTGTTTCTTGCCTCTCTGTAGTAAGTTTCTGACCTGCCTGTAGCTAGGCCTAACTTTGTCTCTGTCCTGCACCGGCTGACTTTGTGGTAGGGCCTTCCCCTGGAGTACACACTCCCTGCTTGTAGGGCCTCCGTGTCTCCTGGCTCTGTTACATATCAACTCTTGGGTGCTCCTGGGACCTGTAGTTCTCTAGGAATTCCGGTTGTGTCTTACTGGGTCGTAGAGATCCCTGTAAGCTCGGACCCTGTGTCCGGTATATGCTTTCTGGAGTGAGCTGGTAAAGCTCCTCTGCCCCCAATGCTACTCTCTCCTCTAGCCCTCGGCCTACTTGGGCCCTCACTAGGCTATACACACTGGCAGTTAGGTGGCTGCCTCTTCTGCTGCTCTCTAGAGCGTCGGCACGCTCCTAGCTCGATGGACTGAGCTACTTGAGTCTAACTTGCAGGAGGCTATTTTCCACTGCTGAGGTATTACCTGTGCTCTCTAGACTAGACTTCTCTGTAGACCTCTTCTAGACTTCTTTTTTCACTTCCTGCCTCCACCCTCCTTTTATATTCCTATCATGACTCCCTCTGGTGGTCTGAGGTAGGATGGAGGTGTGTGTATGCTTTGAGGACCTCATGTGGAGAAATCCTTTAATGCACCCTTTCTAGGATCTGTGGCACTAAGCGCAGCTGGGCGCCACAATGCTATCTGGCATTTCTTCCTCTTCCAGTAAGTCAGAGTCTTCTTCAGACATAGGAGATTCAGCATCCGAGACAGCGCATAGTCGTTATTGTTCTTGTCAGCTGGAATATTTTATCACAAACTAATAATTAGATAATCTTGCCATCCATCTCTGTTCCAGTGCACCTAGTCGAGCTGTAGTCAAATGGTCTTTCAGTTATAGCCCAAACCACAGCCAGTAATTCCAGCTTGAACGAGTTGTAGTTTGAGTGGTTTCTTCATGATGGTCAAAATCATCTGCTAGCATAGGAGATTACTTTTTCTTGTCCATTCCATACTTGGGATAGAACAGTTCCTAGTCCCCTGTTGCTAGCATCGGTATGCAAGATGAAAGATCGACTGCAGTCAGGATATGCCAAGACCTCTTCCCTGGTGAGGGCCTGTTTCAAGCCTTGGAAAGACTCTTCCAGCCGAGCATTACATTCGATCGGAGGACTTTTGTGTCTTGTCTTTCCGGATTGACCCACCAAATTTCGTGAAGTCGAAAATTAAGAGGTGGTAGTTGCCTGTAAGACAAAGGAACTGACAGACTTCCCGGATGGTGGTTGGCGCTGTCCAGTTGCCATCAACTTTTTCAGGTTCTAGAGACACCATTTCTATGCTGACAACATGCCCCAGATATGGAACCTTGGTCTTCAGCAAATTGCACTTTGATGGCTTCACTTTCAATCCAAACTTTGACAGGAATCCGAACACCTTGGCAAGCGTTCCTCGTAGGTCATTATATCATCCAGATATAAGATGGCCGTTTCAAAGTTCTTATGCCCCAAGAAGCACTCCATTAATCTTTGAAAAGTTCCGGGTACGTTGCACAGTCCAAATGGCATAAAGTTGCACTCAAATAGTCCCAATGGTGTTGTGAATGCTGTCCTTTCCTTGTCAGCTTCAGCAACCAGAACCTGCCAATACCCACTGTTTAAGTCCAGAGTAGAGAAATACCTAGCTTCAATAAAAGCAGCCAGAGACTCCTTAATACGGGGTAATGGGGGGCCGCAGTACCGCTACAAGATCCAGCATGCATCGTAAGGTCAGTACCATGTCGCGTGTCAACAGGGGTCAGAGATTCAGTATGTATTTTTATGGGTAATATTGTTAATTTTACGGTAGTCCACACACATGCGGATGCTCCCAACCTTCTTTTTAACAAAACCAAAGGGGCAGTCCAGGGACTATAACTTTCCCTAATCACTCCTACCTGTTTCATCTCCTGTAATATATCTTTTACCTGTTGGTAATTTGCAGGGGAATTGGTTTACTTTTCTTTTCTCGGCAGGTTGACCCCTGTGGGTATGTGATGTTGGATGGAGCTTACTCTACCAAAGTCAAGGGGCTGTTTACTGAATACATGACCATACTCTTGTGCTATCACCAGAACACCATTTTTATCATGCTGACACGTAGTGTCGGTACCAATGTGCAAACTCTGACACCATTTTTTTTTAAAGGCCCTGGATCATCAGTGACACATTTGAGAGTTAGTAGTTCAACAGCATGGACTGCATTAGTGTCCATCCTATATAGCTTGGCTAACGTGAGTACTGCGGCAGGTTGATCTCCTGCTCCCCACAGTTCAATACCTGTACTGAGACTCTTCCCTTGTGTATGTTTACCACTTGGCGTGCTGCAAGGATGGTGTGTGTACTAATTGAACACACTTGCTCAAGTAGGGCATCATAATACTTGCCATTAAGTGGATCTCATCTTCTGGATCCTGGGTATAGTCCTCAGTGGCCAAGTATCTTTCATACAGGGTTAAGGGCATAATTGTTACTTGAGACTCAGTGTCCACCCAGGCCGTCAACACAATGCCACCAATTTTCCGAGGGCATTATACTACTAAGACATGCAAATGCAAATAAATTTATATAATGTGATTTTTCTGAAATTTATTTTGATATTTTATCTCTCAATGTTAAAATTAACCTACCCTTAACCCCCAAGGGTGGTTTGCACGTTAATGACTGGGCCAATTTTTACAATTCTGATGACCTTTTTTAATGAGGTTACAAGTCTGGAACGCTTCAATGGATCTTGACGATTCTGAGACATATTGTACTTCATGTTAGTGGTAAAATTTCTTCGATATAACTTGCGTTTATTTATGAAAAGAACAGAACTATGATGAAAATTTTGAAAATTTCGCAATTTTCAAACTTTGAATTTTTATGCCCTTAAAACAGAGAAATCTGTCACATAAAATAGTTACTAAATAATATTTCTCACATGTCAAAATTTTTTGACATGTTATAAGGGTTAAAAGTTGACCAGCAATTTCTCATTTTTACAACAAAATTTACAAAACCATTTTTTTTTAGGGACCATCTCACATTTGAAGTCACTTTGACGGGTTCATATGGCATAAAATACCCAAAAGTGACACCATTCTAAAAACTGCACCCCTCAAAGTACTCAAAACCACATTCAAGAAGTTTATTAACCCTTCAGGTGCTTTGCAGGAATTTTTGGAATGTGGAAGAAAAAAATTAACATTTAACTTTTTTAGTCACAAAAAATGATCTTTTACAAACAATTTCTTTATTTTCAAAAGGGTAAAAGGAGAAAATTGACAGATATAATTGTTGTGCAATTTCTCCAGAGTACGCCGATATCCCATATGTGGGGAACACCACTGTTGGGCGCACGGCAGGGCTCAGAAGGAAAGGAGCGCCGCTTGACTTTTTCAAACCAAAATTGGCTGGAACTGAGATTGGACGCCATGTCGCATTTGGAGAGCCCCTGATGTGCCAAAGCAGTGGAAACCCCCCACAAGCAGCGTCGGACTGGAACACCTTGGGCCCACCAGAGAAAATCATTCTTGGGGCCCACTATGT
This sequence comes from Oophaga sylvatica, assembly GCA_033576555.1. Classification (NCBI taxonomy): domain Eukaryota; kingdom Metazoa; phylum Chordata; class Amphibia; order Anura; family Dendrobatidae; genus Oophaga; species Oophaga sylvatica. Next base: position 200,082,832 of record JARQOD010000003.1, read on the forward strand.
AGCTACATAGAAATAAATACAAGACCACAAATTGTGCAGTAAAACACACTAATATCAGGGTATAATATAAGGTAGTACATGTCTTAATTATGTAGCAGGAGTTGGGGTAGCCTCCCTCATAGATTATAAAGCAGCCCCCTCATAGGGGATAATGCTGTCCACCTTATAGGGTATAATGCTCTATATATATATATATATATATATATATATATATATAATAGATAGATACCATATATACTCGACCCCCCTAATTTTGCCACAAAAAACTGGGAAAACTTATTGACTCGAGTATAAACCTAGGGTGGAAAATGAGATTATGCCCCATATGCTGCCCCATGTATTATGCCCCACAAGATGCTCCATAGATTGTGCCCCCATAGATTATGCTCCCATAGATTATGCCCCCATAGATGCTCCATAGATTATGCCCCCATAGATGCTCCTTAGATTATGCCCCCATAGAAGCTCCTTAGATTATGCCCCCATAGAAGCTCTATAGATTGTGCCCCCATAGATGCTCCTTAGATTATGCCCCCATAGAAGCTCCATAGATTGTGCCCCCATAGATGCTCCTTAGATTATGCCTCCATAGAAGCTCCATAGATTGTGCCCCCATAGATTATGCCCCTATAGATACTCCATAGATTATGCCCCCATAAATGCTCCTTAGATTATGCCCCCATAGATTATGCCCCCATAGAAGCTCCTTAGATTATGCCCCCATAGAAGCTCCATAGATTGTGCCCCCATAGATGCTCCTTAGATTATGCCCCCATAGAAGCTCCATAGATTGTGCCCCCATAGATGCTCCTTAGATTATGCCTCCATAGATTGTGCCCCCATAGATTATGCCCCTGTAGATGCTCCATAGATTATGCCCCCATAGAAGCTCCATAGATTGTGCCCCATAAATGCTCCTTAGATTATGCCCCCATAGTGCTCCATAGATTATGCCCCCATAGAAGCTCCATAGATTGTGCCCCATAAATGCTCCTTAGATTATGCCCCCATAGATGCTCCATAGATTATGCCCATAGAAGCTCCATAGATTATGCCCCCATAAATGCTCCTTAGATTATGCCCCCATAGATGCTCCATAAATTATGCCCCCATAGATGCTCCATAGATTATGCCCCCATAGATTATGCCCCATAAATGCTCCAGATTATGCCCCCATAGATTATGCCCCCATAGATGCTCCACATATTATGCCCCCATAGATGCTCCAGATTATGCCCCCATAGATTATGCCCCCATAAATGCTCCTGATTATGCCCCCATAGATTATGCCCCCATAGATGCTCCACAGATTATGCCCCCATAGATGCTCCAGATTATGCCCCCATAGATTATGCCCCCATAGATGCTCCACAGATTATGCCCCCATAGATTATGCCCCCATAGATTATGCCCCATAGATGCTCCACAGATTATGCCCCCATAGATTATGCCCCCATAAATGCTCCAGATTATGCCCCCATAGATTATGCCCCCATAGATGCTCCACAGACTGTGCCCCCATAGATTATGCCCCCATAGAATATGCCCATATAGATTATGCCCCCATAGATTATGCCCCCATAGATGCTCCACAGATTATACTCCCATAGATTATGCCCCCATAGATTATGCCCCCATAAATGCTCCAGATTATGCCCCCATAGATTATGCCCCCATAGATGCTCCACATATTATGCCCCCATAGATGCTCCAGATTATGCCCCCATAGATTATGCCCCCATAAATGCTCCTGATTATGCCCCCATAGATTATGCCCCCATAGATGCTCCACAGATTATGCCCCCATAGATGCTCCAGATTATGCCCCATAGATTATGCCCCCATAGATGCTCCACAGATTATGCCCCCATAGATTATGCCCCCATAGATTATGCCCCCATAGATGCTCCACAGATTATGCCCCCATAGATTATGCCCCATAAATGCTCCAGATTATGCCCCCATAGATTATGCCCCCATAGATGCTCCACAGACTGTGCCCCCATAGATTATGCCCCCATAGAATATGCCCATATAGATTATGCCCCCATAGATTATGCCCCCATAGATGCTCCACAGATTATACTCCCATAGATTATGCCCCCATAGATGCTCCACAGACTGATGCTGCATTTTATAGGCCCCTTTATGCTGCCGCAGCTGCTGCTGCTGCAAAAAAGACATACTCACCTCTCGTCGCTGGGGCCAGGTGCTGGTGTCCTGAGCAGGCGGGGGCACCGACGCGCTATGGGGGACAGGTGCTGGTGTCACCGCTGGCTCAGGGCCCCGGCACCTGAGAGATTTACCTGTCACCCGCTCCAACCGCTGAGCGCCGCTGTCTTCGGTCCTCCGACAGTGAATGCTCAGGCAGAGGGCGCGGCGCTCACTAATGACGTCATCGCGCCCTCTGCCTGAACATCGCAGCAAGAGAGGACGCGAGGACACAGCGGCGCTCAGCGGTTGGAGCGGGTGACAGGTAAGTAATGATATTCACTGCTTCCCACGCCCATGTGGGCGTGGGAAGCAGTGAATATTCATTTCTCTTTAGCAGCGGGGACAGGGGCTCCTGCCTCCTGTCACCCGCTGCTGCTCTGCTGGCACGGGGCCCCCATGGCAGCTGCGTGGTGTGCCGATATTAGTGACACGCCACCGGCTGGGGGCCCCTGGAGCAGCGGGGGCCCTAGGCAACTGGCCCCTGTATGCCAGCAGGTGCCAGGGCCCCCTAGATGCCAGGACCCACCGGAGAATCCTCCGGTTCTCCGGTGGGCCAGTCCGACCCTGCCCACAAGTGACACCATTTTGGAAACTAGACCCCCAAGGAACTTATCTAGATGTGTGGTGAGCAATTTGAACCCCAAGTGCTTCACACAAGTTTATAACATAGAGCCGTGAAAAAAAATCATATTTTTTCCACAAACATGATATTTTAGTCCCCATTTTTTAAGTTTTCCAAAGGTGAGAGGAGAAATTGGACCCCAAAAGTTGTTTTCCAACTCAGTTGTTCTGAGTACGCTGATATCCCATATGTGGGGAGGAACTACTGTTTATGCACACGGCAGAGCTCCGAAGGGAAGGAGCGCCATTTGACATTTTCAAACCAAAAGTGGCTGGAATTGAGATCGGACGCCATGTCGTGTTTGGAGAGCCCCTGATGTGCCTGAACAGTGGAAATCCCCCAATTCTAACTCCAACCATAACCCCAACACACCCCTAAACCTAATCCCAACCCTAACCATAACACTAACCCTAACACACCCCTAACCCTAATCCCAACCCTAACCCTAATCCCAACCCTAACCGTAATTCCAACCCTAACCCCAACTCTAGCCCCAACCCTAACTTTAGCCCCAACCTTAACCCAAACTTTAGCCTCAACCCTAACTTTAGCCCCAACTTTAACCCTAACCCTAATGGGAAAGTGGAAATAAATACTTTTTTAATTTTATTATTTTTCCCTAACTAAGGGGTTGATAAAGAGGGGTTTGATTTACTATTTATAGCAGGTTTTTATGTTTGGCAGCTGTCACACACTAAAAGATGCTTTATATTGCAAAAAATAGTTTTTGCATCACCATATTTTGAGAGCTATAATATTTCCATATTTTGGCTCACAGAGTCATATGAGGTCTTATTTTTTGTGGGACGAGTTGACGTTTTTATTGGTACCATTTTCGGGCACATGACGTTTTTTGATCGCTTTTTATTCTGATTTTTGGGAGGTTAGAATGAACAAAAAACAGCAATTCATGAATTTCTTTTGGGGGGCCGTTTACACCATTCCGCGTGTAGTAAAATTGAGGCAGTTTTATTATTTGGGTCAGTACGATTACAGCGATACCTGATTTATATCATTTTTTTAATGTTTTGGCGCTTTTATGCAAGAAAAACTATTTTCTAGAAAAAATAATTATTTTTGCATTGCTTCATTCTGACAGCTATAACTTTTTTATTTTTTCGCTGATGGCGCTGTATGGTGGCTCATTTATTGCAGGACAAGATTATGTTTTCAGTGGTACCATGTTTATTTATATCCGTTTTTTTGATCATGTGTTATTCCACTTTTTGCTCGGCTGTATGATGATAAAGCATTGTTTTTTGACTTTTTTTATGGTGTTCACTAAAGGGGTTAATAGTGTTGAGCGATACGATACTGCAAATATCGGGTATCGGCCGATATTAGCTGTATCGGCCTTTCGATTCCGAATACCGATATTTTCGTTCATAAACGAATTCCGGAAACGGTTTGTCACTGTCACTGTCTGGGTCCGTCGGTGGGTTTTGTCATGTCAGTGCCCTCGGTTTGGGTCTGTCAGGAGTCAGCGGGGAACCTTTTCCCGGGGGAAGATCTCCGGCGGTTTAAAGGGCCCGGGGCTGCTTTTATGGGGGCCCCCTTTCTTTCCCCCGGGGGTCACAAAGCAGTTTTTTCGCATAACTGCGTGACGGGTGGGTAATCCCGGGTAAAAGCAGTTTTGTCCCATGACGTCACCCCCGGGGAAGCAGGTAATTTAGTTTTTGCTGCGCCGGGGGTGGCAGGTTGCTGTCTTGCGTGGGGCAAAACTGGGTCGTGTGGGGGCTGTCGGTTTTTGGACTGCGTCGGACGGGGGTATAATGTTGGTTTGTTTTTTTTTTTTTTTACGGAGTTTGTGGGTCGCAGGAATGAGGAAATAAAAAAATGAAAAAAGTGTTGTTTTCTTTTATTTCATTAAAAGACTTTTTTTCTTGCTTTGTTTTTTTTTATTCTTTTTAAAAAAACTTTGGGATTTTTAATGGTTTGGTGTCTTATTGACGCCTTCCTTATTAACCGGGTTATTGTCACCGGGCAATCAAAGGTGACAAAACCCCTTTTTTACCCCCCTTGCCCCGCTACAGGGAAAATGGGAAGAGCCGGGGGAAAAAATGCCACAATTGGCAAATCTTTTGATGGCCAAATGTGGGGTGCTGTAGCCTGGTTTTTTTCCGGGTGTTGAGGGCCAAAATCCATGGGGCCCCTTTAAGTCTTTTAAAACCAGGCCGCAGCAGTCTGCATTTTACTTGGCTGGTTAAAAAAAAAAGGGGGGCCCCACGCCGTTTTTTTTTTTGGGGGTTCCCCCTTTTTTTTTAACCAGCCAAGCTAAGCAGACTGCTGTGGCCCGGTATTATAGGCTTGGGAAGGTCCATGGATATTGGATCCCTTAAACCCGCCTGAAAAACCCGGCCCCGCGGGTCTCTTTTATCTGGCTGGTTTTTAAAAAAAAAAGGGGGGA
>JARQOD010000003.1:200088174-200123982 GCA_033576555.1 Oophaga sylvatica
TTTTTCTTTTTTTTTCTTTTTTTGTTATTAAATTCCCATTATAAACTCTCTAAAACTGCCGCATGAAAAAAAAAAACGTTTCAATATAATTGGGTGCATTTCCTTTGAAAAAACATTTTTCGTTTTCTTTACTGGTGAATCGTCATTCTTGCTTCACCTCGGCGGCTTCATGCAAAATGCCTTGCAAGGTTTAATTTTCAAATAAAAAATGGTTTAACACTGGACTACGGACTGTCCCCCGCCTAAACTACTGAAAGGGGTCATTTGACCCTTGCTTTTTTTTCGTTTATTTTTTAGAGTTTCTTTTTGGGGTTATTTATTAATAATTATTTTTTTGAATGTTTAATTTTTTGTGAGACCCAAACGTAAGCTTTTTAAATTTTTTTTTCTGTTTTTTCTTTTTTTCTACAGAAAAAACAATAATTAAATAACTTTTTTCAAACATTTTTTTTATTAAAGTGCAAAATTTAAACAACAACTAAGAACAAAAAAAGGGAAAAGTAGGGGAGGGCAAAAAAATAAAATATGGCGCAGAATTCCCTTCAAACTTTTTGGGTTTTCGTTTTTTAGGCTTCCTTTATTTATGGGAGTACATTGCCCACACAAAGATTACCCCAATTTACAAAAGCCCACAGACTATTTTTCTTGCACTTTTTTTTTTTATCTGGGAAAATTTTTTTTTGAACCATCATTCTGAGCATTTTAAAAATTGGGACGGGAACCCTTTTCCCCATTGTGACTAAGACCCCTCAACCCCTCTCACAAGCGTTTGCAAAAATGCCCTTTCGGGACTTTTTTGGTGGGTTTTATCCTTGATAATACCAGCATTTATACCCGCAAAGTCAAGGGTTTTCAAATGCATGAAAAGGCCATCCCCTTTGCATTTCGTGGGAATTTCCGTCCCTCGATCCAACATCTAAACCCAATTTGTTTTAATTTTAAAACTTTACCGTTTTTGGATTTTTTTTTTGCGGAATCAGACGCAAAAAACCTCTGATGGACGGAATCAAAATGACAACATTTTTGTTGGGCTTTCCTTGATATACTGTAAGTGTAAAATTGTCTTCATTTCTAAAACTTTAGTGTTGTACAATTCCTCTTCATGGATTTTATTTCTTTAGGCACTTCTCGCCTTATCTTGTTCAGTGTTCCCACGATGGTTGTTCCTTTGCTTTTTAGCTGTTTAGCTAATTTTACTGAAGTAAAATAATTATGGGTTGTAACATTGCGACCTTTTTTCAAAAACGGGTCCAATAACTTCATTACCACATGGTCAGCTAAACGGTCCTCAGCACGGCGTGTGTCATCTTTGCCTAGATAAGGGAAGCCATTTGCCAGATATTTGCTCTCCTTATCAACAGCTAGCCAATATTTGTGGCCATATTTATCTGGTTTGGAAGGCATGTACTGCGTGAATGGACACCTAGTTTTGCTTGGGAAAAGTTGCTCATCCACCGTTATGTATGGGCCAGGTTTGTAACACGCAATACAATTTTCAATAAACCTGTCCCACACAGTAGAAAATAGAGCAAACTTGTCCGTTTGCAGTCTCTCCGATCGAGTAGATTTCTCATCAAATCTGAGAAACCTCATAATTTCAACAAAGCGGTCCCTAGACATTGTCGCTTTGCAAAACGGTATTCCCCAGTCATTACACCAAATACTGCTAATCGAGTGACGGTTCGTGCCAGATATTCCACGAGCATAGAATATCGCAATGAATGCATCTAGCTCCTCATCAGATAGAGTAAACTGTAAATTATTGTTCCTGCATGCTTCTGCAAGCGTACACTTCTTTATATGTGTCAATATATATGAATCAAAAATTAGCATAAGATAAGAGCCTAGAGTAAACAAGCTATTTTGTTCAGCATTACACAGTAATACAAGCAGGTAAAACACAAGGAAAATGTGAAAAGTTGACATGTAAATTGAACTACATCTATATGAACATCAGGGTAAATAAGACAGAGTGAAAAAATTATGCACAAAACTTTATAGCAACATTTAGTGACAAAAGGACCTCAAAATATAGTAGGGAGTCAAAATGACTCCCTTCAGTAGTTCTTGGTAAATTTTGAAAAAAACGCGCACATTTTTCACCAAAATATTTATTCTCACAAAATCTTTTTTCACATCATATTTGAGGAAAAGTCACCGAGTTTCAAGCCGGAATTCTGAAAAATGTAGTCACAGAAGAGAAATAAAAAACGAAAGGAGTCAAAATGACTCCATCAGTAGTTCTAGTGTTAAATCCAAAAATAAATGGATTGCAACTTTGTGTGGGACAAAAGTTGAGTCCCTTTGAATGGACCTCAATTTCTGTAGAGGACAGGGTATAATTAGTTAAATTAAAGATTTTTATAGAAGATTGATGGGAGGTGGAAAAAACTGTTAAATTACCATCATTATTAGAGAAAAGAGCATTATCAGTTACTGACTTTTTTAATTTTTTCCAAATGGCTTTTTTGTATTAGTCCTCTTGTTCTTCCCCCTCGGGAACCTCTATTAGTTTTTTTTGAAGAACCCTGGGAAACCTGGTATTACTTTTAGGAGGGGCCGGGCAATTAACCCCTTAACCCCCAAGGGTGGTTTGCACGTTAATGACCGCAACAATTTTTACAATTCTGACCACTGTCTCTTTATGAGGCTATAACTCTGGAACGCTTTAACGGATATTCATGATTCTGAGATTGTTTTCTTGTGACATATTGTACTTCACGATAGTGGTAAAATTTCTTCGACATAATTAGCGGTTTTTTATGAAAAAAAATGGAAATCTGGCAAAAATTTTGAAAATTTTGCAATTTTCAAACTTTGAATTTTTATTCCCTTAAAACAGAGTAATATGTCACACAAAATAGTTACTAAATAACATTTCACATATGTCTACTTTACATCAGCACAATTTTGAAACAAATTTTTTTGTTACGAAGTTATAAGGATTAAAAGTTGACCAGCGATTTCTCATTTTTACAACAAATTGTACAAAATCATTTTTTTTTAGGGACCACCTCACATTTGAAGTCACTTTGAGGGTCTATATGGCAGAAAATACCCAAAAGTGACACCATTCTAAAAACTGCACCCCTCAAGGTACTCAAAGCCACATTCAAGAAGTTTATTAACAGTTCAGGTGCTTCACAGGAGCTGAAGCAACGTGGAAGGAAAAAATGAATATTTAACTTTTTAGTCACAAAAATGATCTTTTACAAACAATTTTTTTATTTTAACAAGGGAAAAGGAGAAAATGGACAGAAAAAGTTGTTATGCAATTTCTCCTGAGTGCGCAGATACCCCATATGTGGGGAAAACCACTGTCTTGGTGCACGGCAGGGCTTGGAAGGGAAGGAGCACCTTTTGACTTTTTCAAACCAAAATTGGCGGGAATTGAGATTGGACGCTATGTTGCGTTTGGAGAGCCCCTAATGTGCCTAAATAGTGGAAGCCCCCCACATGTGACACGATTTTGGAAACTAGACCCCCTAAGGAACTTATCTAGATCTTTGGTGAGCACTTTGAACCCCCAAGTGTTTCACTAAAGTTTTATAATGCCTGGGTGTGAAAAAAATTTTTCCACAAAAATGAATTTTTAGTCCCCAATTTTTGATTTTTCCCAAGGAAATTGGACCCCATAAGTTGCTGTCCAATTTGTCCTGAGTACGCTGATACCCCATATGTGTGGGAGAAATACTGATTGGGCGCACTTCAGAGCTCGGAAAGGAAATAATGACGTTTGGAATGCAGACTTTGATGGGTGTCATGTTCAGAGTCCATGATGTGCCTAAACAGTGGAAACCCCCCACAAGTAACCCCGTTTTGGAAACTAGACCCCCTAAGGAACTTATCTAGATCTGTGGTGAGCACTTTGAACCCCCAAGTGCTTCACACAAGTTTATAACGTAGAACCGTAAAATTAAAAAAATCATTTTTTCCACAAAAATTATCTTTTCACCCCAATTTTTATTTTACCAAGGTAATCAACACCTTAAAAGTTGTTGTGCAATTTGTCCTGCGTACGCTGATACCCAATATGTGGGGGTAAACCACTGTTTGGGTACATGGCAGAGCTCGGAAGGGAAGGAGCGCAGTTTGACTTATTCAACGCAGAATTGGCTGTATGCCATGTAGCGTTTGGAGAGCCTCTGATCTGCCTAAACAGTGGAAACCCCCCACAAGTGAAACCATTTTTAAAGTAGACCCCCTAAGGAACTTATCTAGATCTGTGGTGAGCACTTTGAACCCCAAGTGTTTCACTAAAGTTTATAATGCCTGGGTGTGAAAAATTTTTTTTCCACAAAAATGATTTTTTAGTCCCCAATTTTAGATTTTTTCCAAGGAAATTGGACCCCAAAAGTTGTTGTCCAATTTGTACTGAGTACGATGATACCCCATATGTGGGGGGGAAATACTGTTTGGGCACACGGCAGGGCTCGGAAAGGAAGTAATGACATTTTGGAATGCTGACTTTGATGGGTGTCATGTTCAGTTTGCAGAGCCCCTGATGTGCCTAAGCAGTGGAAACCCTCCACAAGTGACCCCATTTTGGAAACTAGACCCCCTAAGGAATTTATCTACATCTGTGTTGAGCATTTTGAACCCCCAAGTGCTTCACACAAGTTTATAATGCCCGGCATGAAAATAAAAAATCCTATTTTTTTTCCCACAAAAATAATCTTTTAGTCACTAATTTTTTATTTTCCCAAGGGTAAGGAAAGAAATTGGACCCCAAAAGTTGTTGTCCAATTTGTCCTGAGATATGTGGGAGAAAACTACTGTATGGGCACACGTCGGGGCTCGGAATAGAAGAAGTGACGTTTAGTAATGTGGGCGTTTATACCGTTCTGCGTGTGGTAAAATTGATAAAGCAGTTTTATTCTTCGGGTCAGTACGATTACGGCGATACCTCATTTATATCATTTTTTTATGTTTTGGCGCTTTTATACAATAAAAACGATTATATATAAAATAATTATTTTTGCATCGCTTTATTCTGCGAGCTATAACTTTTTTATTTTTTCGCTGATGAAGCTGTATGGCGGCTCATGTTTTGCGGGACAAGATGACGTTTTCAGCGGTACCATGTTTATTTATATCCGTCTGTTTGATGGCGTGTTATTCCACTTTTTGTTCGGCGGTATGATGATAAATCATTGTTTTTTAGCCTTGCTTTTTTTTTTTTAAGGCGTTCACTAAAGGGGTTACCTAATGGGACAGGTTTATAGGGCGGGTCGTTACGGACACGGCGATACTAAATATGTGTACTTTTTTTTTTTTTTTTTTTTACACATCTGATTTTCATTTTTTTTACTTTGTCCCAGGTTGGGACATCACAGTATAAAGTCAGATCGCTGGTCTTACAGTGTGCACAGCACTCTGTGAGACCAGCGATCTCACAGGCACTGCTGCGGGCTTCCTCAGCGCCTGCTCTCGGCAGGCGCTGAGGAAGCCGCCTCCCTGCAGGACCCGGCATCCATCTTAGATCCGGTGTCTTGCAGGGAGGAAGGCCTCAGAACAGCGCGATCACATCGCGTTGTTCTGAGGGTCTCAGGAGAGCATGCAGGGAGCCCCCTCCCTGCGCGATGCTTCCCTGTGCCCCTGATACACCGCGATTATGTTTGATCGCGGTGTCCCAGGGGTTAATGTTCTAGGAGCGGTCCGTGACCGCTCCTGGCACATAGTCCCGGGTGTCAGCTGTGATAATCAGCTGACACCCGGGAGCGCAGCTGATCGCCTATGACGTACTATTCCGTCCCTGTGAATTAAGTCCCAGGGCACCTGGACGGGATAGTACATCGGATGACAGAAAGGGGTTAAAAACCTATTAGAGCCTAGTAAGATTCCCAGAAAAAAAAAAAAAAGAGGGTTTTTACCTTATGGGACAAACAAAAAATACAGGAGCATATAAGTGTATATCAGGGAACTGCAGCATCTGTGCTATCATTCAACATGGAGCTAAATCAATAATATCAAATAGCATAGGTGAAAGATTCATGATAAAACAACATTTAACCTGCGAAAGCACTTTGGTAATTTATGTAGTCTTCTGCTCATGTGGCCTGCAATATGTTGGCAGTACGACCCAAACGCTAAGGGCTAGAATGAATGGTCATCGCCATAACACTGAAATTGGCTTTGTCCAACACAGTTTATCTAGACATTTATTAATTAAACATAAAAAAATGTAATATCACAGTTCTTCCTGTAGAATCCATACCTGAAAACGTACTGAATTGCAATCAAGTGCTGAATAGGAAAGAATCTTTTTGGATTTACCAACTCCAAACTTTATTTCCCAATGGTCTGAATGATGTGGTTGAAAAAGTTTGATTAATAATGCCGACTGAATCATGCAATGTTGTTGAATTTTGTTATTTCTTTTCTTTCTGTTATTTAAAAATTTTTTTTTTTTCTTGCATTCAATTAAGGTCTTTTACGGAGGACTAGCCTCCTTTTTGTCTGGCTGGGTGGGGCTATAGAGCTCCCCCAATATTCTGCTCCATTGGTTTCTTGTGAAGCAGGATATATATATAAAGCGAATGTGGTATACTTTTATATATGATACACAGTACAGACCAAAAGTTTGGACACACCTTCGCATTCAAAGATTTTTCTGTATTTTCATGGCTATGAAAATTGTAGAATCACACTGAAGGCATCAAAACTATGAATTAACACATGTGGAATTATACATTACACTTTACAAAAAAGTGTGAAACAACTGAAAATATGTCTTATATTCTAGGTTCTTCAAAGTAGCCACCTTTTGCTTTGATGACTGCTTTGCACACTCTTGATATAGGAAAGATGTGTATCTTCGTACCGTGTTAGCCAGTAGATAGAAAAATTGAACAATTGAAAACCAAATTACAAGAGCCACCAGAATACCAAGGAATCACCTGCTGCATTACAAAGCTAAAGAAGAAAATAACCGGCTGCCTCTAGTGGTCACCTACAATCCAAATCTGGAGATGCTAAGGGGAGCTGCGCGGAAACGACAACCTTTACTACAAAAAGATGCCCGATTACAATCCATATTTCCAGACCCCCCACTACTGTGTTTTAGGCAGCCCCCAAATCTAAGAAGCATTATTGTCAGAAGCTCCCTGTCCTCCCCAACAGCTGCAGGAACCTTTCCTTGCAACCAAAAAGATGGATTTTGGTAAGACCTTACCTGTAAAATCCTTTTCAGCGAAGGAAGGAAGGGAGACACATTCATTACCAGTGGGTAGGCGGAGCCCACACAGGATAAAAACACCTCAGATTAAAAAGAGTGTTGACCGGCCCCTCCAGCTTGGGCTTCTCCTACTCCAGCTCTCCAGTCCGTACACAAGCTAAGGAAGAGCAAATATCACCAGCGTAGCAACATAACCCCTTCTGAAGGACTTCAGAGAAAAAACAAGACAGGTTATGCATTAGCCGAAAAAAACCACACAGTCCCAGGTACTACTCACTGAACCTGACCACTGCGATGAGCTGGCAATGCTGGAAAAGAGCCTTAGCGCGCCAACCTCAGCCCAGATAATCGCTATCAGAGAAGGGTCACGCCGCATCTGAAAACACGACAACACACTTCTGCCATGGGAGGGATCTGTGTCTCCCTTCCTTCCTTCACTGAAAAGGATTTTACAGGTAAGGTCTTACCAAAATCCGTCTTTCAGCAGCAGATGGAAGGAAGGGAGACACATTCATTACCAGTGGGACGTCCCAAAGCAGTCCAGAAATTAAGGGTGGGCAAAAAAACCAACAGAGGCAGATTCCCAACAACTTAAATAAATGCGCAACTAGCGCTAAAAACAAGTTCACAAGAACTCTAAACTACAGCTGCCTGCAGGACCCTACGTCCTAAGGCCGCATCAGCGGAAGCACTGACGTCCACCTTATAAAATTTTGTAAATGTGTGGACGGAACGCCAGGTCGCCGCCCGGCAGAGCTGAGCTGCCGAGGCTCCTTGATGAAAAGCCCACGATGAACCCACAGCCCTCGTGGAGTGAGCTCGAATCTTAATCGGGCAAGGTTCGCCCTTAAGTTGGTAGGCCTCTAAAATGGCCGACCGAATCCAACGAGCTATAGAGTCCTTGGAAGCTCGTTGCCCACGTCGACGACCTGCTGGAATCACAAACAGAGAATCCGACTTCCGAAAACTTTGAGTAATAGACAAATAGAACTTCAAAGCCCGCACCAAATCCAATGTGTGCAAGGCCCATTCCTTCGCATTCCTTGGCTCCGGACAAAGCGAGGGCAACACAATATCCTGGTTAACATGAAACTGTGACACCACTTTAGGTAGAAAATCGCCCCGTGTGCGAAGCACTACGCGATCTGGGTGAAACTCCAGAAAAGGAGGCGAGCAAGAAAGAGCCGCCAACTCAGAAACCCTTCTCAAAGAAGTGACCGCCACTAGGAAGGCAACCTTCCAAGAGAGTAAGGAAAGATTAACAGAGTCCATAGGCTCAAAAAGGCCCATGATGAAGAGCCTCAAAGACAAGATTGAGCCGCCAAGGAGACACAGACGCCTTCCGCGGTGGAAATTGACGGGTTACCCCGCGAAAAAAGGAACGTACGTCCCTATGCGAGGCGATAGCCTTCCGAAACAGCAAGGACAGAGCAGAAACCTGCCCTTTCAGAGTGCTAACTGCCAAACCCTTGTCCAGCCCGTACTGCAAAAAGGCCAACAAATTGGGAATGGAAAAAATCCTCGGGTTCCTAGAAGAACCCGAACATCACGAAAAGAAGGCTTCCCAAGTCTTGTGATAAATCCTAGTAGTAGCCGGACCTCTGGCAGCTCGCAGAATGGCAATGACTTCGGCTGAAAAACCTTGACGGGTCAAGATTTCTGTCTCAAGAGCCACGCCGTCAAACGCATAGACTTCAGGTCCGGGTGACGAACGGGCCCTTGGGTTAACAGGTCCGGGCGAAGAGGGAGTGGAAATGGAGGCGCTGCCAGAAGCGACACCAGTGTCGAGAACCACGTCCTCCTTGGCCAATCTGGGGCTATCAACATAGCCGGGACTCTTTCCAGTCTGATCCGACGCAACACCAGAGGAAGTAAGGATATCGGCGGAACACATAGATTAGCTCGAATTAGTCCCAAGGAGCCACCAGAGCATCCACCGCCACAGCCTTCGGGTCCTTGTACCTGGACATGAACGTCGGTAACTTGGCATTGAGCCTGGATGCCATCAAATCCACTTGGGGAGTTCCCCAACGGGAGCACAGCAGTGCAAAAATTTCCGGATGAAGACTCCATTCTCCGGGATCCATCTTTTTGCGACTGAGGAAGTCTGCTGTGATATTCTGAACTCCTGGAATGTGAATCGCAGAGATGGCTGGCACCCTGGCCTCGGCCCATACCAGGATTCGAGACACTTCCATCATGAGCCTGAAGCTCCTCGTCCCACCTTGATGGTTGATATACGCGACCGCCGTCGCGTTGTCTGTCTGCACTCGGACTGGTAGACCGCTTAAAGGGACCGTCCAGTGTTGGAGGCAAAGGAAAATTGCCCTCAATTCCAGGATGTTGATCGGCAGGACAGACTCTTCCAACGACCATACTCCCTGAATCCAGAGATCGTTCCAGACGCCCCCCCAGCCCGTCAGGCTGGCATCGGTGGTTATGATCGACCACCTCGGAGGAAGGAAGGACTTCCCCAGGGATAACGCTTCCGGACGTAACCACCATTCTAGAGACTCTCTCACCCTGTGGGAGATGATGACACTGCAATCCAGTGAAAACTGCGATCGATCCCAACGGTTCAAGATGAGCATTTGGAGAGCCCTGGAATGAAATTGCGCAAATGGAATTGCTTCCATTGACGCCACCATGAAACCCAGAAGGCGCATACACCTTCGAAGGGACATTGCTGTCGCAGACTTCATAACCTGTACATGACGAAGAAGACTCGCTTGCTTGTCTGGAGGCAGAGACACCACTGCTCGTACCGTGTCGAAATGCATTCCCAAAAACAGGATTGACTGCGACGGTTCCAGAGACGACTTCTCCCAATTGACCAGCCACCCGAAGTCCTCCAGGAGCTGAAGGGATAGATTGCGAGCCATCACCGCCTCCTCCTTTGAGGACGCCACAATCAAAAGGTCGTCCAGATAGGGAAGAATCGTAACCCCCTGTCTTCGCAGAATCGCCATGAGAGGAGCCAGAATTTTTGTAAAAAACTCTGGGTGCTGAGGCCAACCCGAATGGCAGGGCCACAAACTGGTAATGGTCCTGACCTATGGCAAAACGAAGGAAGCGTTGGTGGGCCCTTCCGATGGGGACATGCAAATAAGCGTCGCGAATGTCGATTGACACCAAAAAATCATTCTGCGACAAGGCCGCCACAACGGAGCGAAGTGACTCCATGCGGAATTTCCGGGTGTGGACATGCCGATTCAATCTTTTGAGATCCAGAATGGGCAAAATTTGTCCTCCTTTTTGGGGACCACAAGAGGTTGGAATAAAACCCTCTTCCCCGGTCCTCCGGTGGAACTGGTACCACCACACCCTTCTGCAGAAGGGAATCGACCTCCCGCAGTAGAGCGGCAAATAGCTCGGGCTCTGACGGAATGTGGGATTGGCAAAAACTGTCTGGGGGTCGAGAAAGAAACTCTATGAAGTAGCCTGCCGACACAACCCACGTCACCCAAGCGTCCGACACGCGGGAAGCCCAAGTCGGTTTCGAATTGGAGCAGGCGACCTCCCACTCGAGAGCCCTCGAGTGAGACCCTGGCGTCAGTCCGCCTTAGCGGGCTTTTTGTCAGCTTCCTGCTTGTCTTGGCGGAAGCTCTGTTTCCAGGGTGCGGGATTTCTGAGCGTTCTTTTTTCCTGAAAAAGAGGGACGACCCGATCCCCAAGAGGGCTGACCGAACCGTCCCCTGGACCGAAAGGACCGCCGACTACTACCGGCACTATGCCTGCCAGACGCAGAAGTCACAGCTCTTCGCTGCGGTAAAGCCGTTTCTTTTGCCTTTGCCTTGGCAATCAGCTTCGTGAGGTCAGATCCAAATAGCTGACCACCCTTGTAAGCTAAAGAAAGCAAACCTTGCTTGGAAACCGCGTCTCCGGTCCACTGTCTAAGCCACAGTGCTCTCCTGACTGTGATCGCCGAGGATTGTGCCCTGGACAGCATTGAGGCAGTATCCAAACCTGCATCACTGCCATATCGGGCTGCATCCTCCAATGACTTGAAAAGCCCCTCTACCTCGGATAGTGGGGATCCATCTTGCCACGCCGTCCGTAGACGGTCTAACCAGCTCAGGGAAGCTTTACAAGCACACATGGATCCTAGCACTGCTCTGAATCCATGACCCGCGGCCTCGTAGATGGATTTCGCTGCCATCTCCGTTTTTCTGTCCAGCGGATCCTGCAGACTCGCCTTCCCTTTAACAGGAAGTAATGAGGATTTGCTAAGCTGGGATAAAGGGACATCCACTTCAGGAGAAGGAATCCAATTATCAATCAACTCCGTCGTACACGGATACAGCGTCTCAAAAAACCGTGTCCCCTGAAAACGTTTATCTGGACACAGGCGTTCCTTCTCCACTGCCCCATTAAGCTCATCTAGAGATGGTAAGGCTGATCGCGACCTATGCGACTCCTGAAACATCCGGGCCGACTTACCAGGACGTCTAGTTACCTCCTCCGGTAACTGTAACGCCTCCCTCATGGCTCCAATAAAAGCCTCTGTACGGCTCAAAAGAGAGGCAGAGTGTCCCTGCCGATCCTCCTTATCCAAATCGGACATCTCCCCATCCGAGCTTGAAGGGGAACCCTCCATGCCCGAAATCTCCGAGTCGCTACGCGGGGAAGATGGCACCGGCCTGTGTCGCTTCCTACCATGAGAGGATCTAGCTGACACCCAATAACCTAGAAGGTCAGAAAGGCCACTAATAGAACGAGCGAGGGCCTCCATTTTGACATCACTGACACCTCCGACAGCTGCGCTTGACGCCGTCGAGGTCTGCGTGTCAGATACGCGAGACTGATCCTGTAGCGGATCTGGGAGACGGTCCGCACCTCCTGGACCTTGATCTGACATGCCCTCACACAGTATATGGCAGGTCAAAACCTGTCAGCAACTAGAACAGTGTGGTTTTCAAAAGCAAAACGAACGCTGAAGGGTTAAAGCTCTTAAAGAGAGCTACCCCAGTTGTCTCCCAATAAAGGGTTAACCGCCAAAGAAGGGGTTAATGTCGCAGACTCCCCACAACCCTTGTTTAATGAAAAGGGTGTGTGAGCCCCAGGTGCCTCTTATGAGGTAACAGCTGCAGGACAGTGCTCAAAAGTATGCCACACTAAACAAGAACACCAACGAGATCGCTAACATATTGCGCTGAATTGTACATCGCAATGACCGCCAAAGTCGCTAAGGAGATCGCTAACCACTTATGCGTCGTCAATGAGATCGCCCACTGTGGCAGCTACTAGCGACATTAAAACGATCACAAAAAACGATCGCAAAATTATGCGTCGCTATCGTGATCGTAGTGGGAGCGTTCCGTGTGACAGTACCTTGCCCTGCGCTGTGGGGGTGAGGGGGTCAAGCTTCTGCCTTGACAGGTAGAAGCGACTTACCCAGCTGGCCGCGGTGTAGTGTCCTTGTTCCTTTCGTCGGTCGGGGAGAGCGGAGAGTGAGGAGCCCGAGGAGGCCGTCAGTAATGGCCGCCGCGCTAGAGGAGAGAAGCCGGAAGAGAAAAGGCAGGGTAAAGCGTGCGCTCAGAGCGCTTCCTGCCCGCGAAAAAATGGGAAAGCGCGAAGCCACGCCCCCCGCCGGTTTAAAAAAAAAAAATGCGCGACTCACTCCGCTCTCCGCTCCCATGTCCTGCAGGCATCCACCTGCGGACAAAAGTACACAATCACCACACTGAATACATGTAGCAGCGGCTGCCGCAGCGGCCGCTGAAGCACCCAAACACATTAAAACGTGGAGTACACACCCAGCTGAGCGCCACAGGGACCCCTCAGAGATTTGTGGCGCTGTGCCCGTAGCTTCCCCCCAGGGCGGGGAACGCAGTGACCCCAGAAGCGCGGTTTGCGTCCCCGCCAGGGAAGCAATCCTCATCCCCCAGGGCCGGCAGGGTTCTGCAGGGACCACCTTACAGGGTAATACAGATCCGCCAAGGGAGAGGTGGGTGTCCAGCAGCGCTGAGACCCCTGAGACCTCTAGACCACTGGCGGTCCAAGTCTCTGTCCGACTAAAATAAAAAAAATTTCTGAGGAGCTGCTCCAGCAGCGACTATCCTCTGTGACCTCAAATTTTAGACTGGAGAGCTGGAGTAGGAGGAGCCCAAGCTGGAGGGGCCGGTCAACACTCTTTTTAATCTGAGGTGTTCTATCCTGTGTGGGCTCCGCCTACCCACTGGTAATGAATGTGTCTCCCTTTCTTCCATCTGCTGCTGAAAAATGTAAAACCTGTCCATTTATAATGACCACGGACAAGATAAAGATCCCCAACTCCCATCAGGACTACAAAATCCCAGGTACTTTCAGCTGCATCACATCTAATGTGGTGTACCTAATTATATGTACTAAATGTCCAACTGGGGGTCTGTATGTGGGGGAGACTGGGCAAAAACTGAGAACAAGGATGAATTCTCATCGCCACACAATAAGAGAAAAAAGAATGGATCTACCTGTGGCCAAACACTTTTGTATCCCCAGTCATAGTATGATGGACATGAAATTACTTGTATTAAAAGCTAAATTTAAATCGGAGACTGAAAAATTTGGGAAACTTATGATGACCTTTGATACACTCAGTGCTGGAAGGAACGTATTGCATGGGTTTCTGGCTTTTTACATCAATTAAGGAATTTGCTCCTAAAGGGCCCGTCTCACACAACGATCTCGCTAGCGAGATCGGTGCGGAGTCACTAGTTTTGTGACGCAGCATCGAGCTCACCAGCGATATCGCTGTGTGTGACATTCAGCGACGATCAGCCCCCCTGCCGGGTATCGCTGATCGTCGCTGAAATGTCTGGACATTTTTTTGATCGCTGGTCTCCCGCTGACAGGCACGCATCGCTGCGTGTGACAGGCGGGAGACCAGCGATCCGCTGGTAACCAAGGTACACAGCGGGTTTCCAGGCGCGGGGCTGTGCCTAGAAACCCGCTGTGTACCTTGG
This sequence comes from Oophaga sylvatica, assembly GCA_033576555.1. Taxonomy (NCBI): domain Eukaryota; kingdom Metazoa; phylum Chordata; class Amphibia; order Anura; family Dendrobatidae; genus Oophaga; species Oophaga sylvatica. The sequence continues at coordinate 200,102,296 of JARQOD010000003.1, forward strand.
ATACCAGCGCCCTGATGCAGGGAGCTGCTAACCAAGGTACACGTCGGGTTTCCAGGCACCGCGCAGCGCCTGGAAACCCGACGTGTACCTTGGTTACCAGCTCCCTGCATCAGGGCGCTGGTAACCAAGGTACACATCGGGTTTCCAGGCACCGCGCAGCGCCTGGAAACCCGACGTGTACCTTGGTTACCAGCTCCCTGCATCAGGGCGCTGGTATCCAAGGTACACTGCGGGTAACTAAGCGATGTTACCCGCAGTGTCCCTGTGCTGATCGCTGCCCTGAGCTGCCTGTGTGGCAGCTCAGCAGCGATAATATAGCGATACACCAGCGATCCTGATCGGTATCGCTATGTGAGACCCAGCCTTAAGACCTTCTGAGGCAAAACAACACAATACTAGACTCCAATCAGAGGGCAATAAAACTTTCACACTCCTTATCTATGAACTGTTCCAATATTTATGTTCATCTCTATCTCCCATAATGACAGTTCTGCTTCACGTCACTTGTCTTACCTATTGCATTTTTTTTGAGCTGTGTTGTGCATAAGTATGTGATTCTTCAGATATTTTATTAGTTTAGCCTGATGAAGAGATCTGAGTAGTCTCGAAAGCTTGCAATTTGTTACCATCTGTTCAGTTAGCCATTAAAAGGTATGAACCACTGAGGACTCTCAATTCTAAATATTTTGCATACTCTTGAATAGCTTCAAGCAGTAGTCACCGGAAATGGTTTTCACTTCACAGGTGTGCCCTGTCAGGTTTAAGAAGTGGTATTTCTGTGTAGAAGTCTGGTGGATACACAGCTGATAGTCCTACTGAATAGACTGTTAGAATTTGTATTATGGCAAGAAAAAAGCAGCAAAGTAAAGAAAAACGAGTGGCCATCATTACTTTAAGAAATGAAGGTCGATCAGTCCGAAAAATTGGGAAAACTTTGAAAGTGTCCCCAAGTGCAGTTGCAAAAACCATCAAGCACTACAAAGAAACTGGCTCACATGAGGACCGCCCCTGGAAAGGAAGACCAAGAGTCACCTCTGCTTCTGAGGATGTTTATCCGAGTCACCAGCCTCAGAAATCGAAGGTTTACAGCAGCTCAGATTAGAGACCAGGTCAATGCCACACAGAGTTCTAGCAGCAGACACATCTCTACAACAACTGTTAAGAGGAGACTTTGTGCAGCAGGCATTCATGGTAAAATAGCTGCTAGGAAACCACTGCTAAGGACAGGCAACAAGTAGAAGAGACTTGTTTGGGCTAAAGAACACAAGGAATGGACATTAGACCAGTGGAAATCTGTGCTTTGGTCTGATGAGTCCAAATTTGAGATCTTTGGTTCCAACCACCATGTCTTTCTGCGACGCAGAAAAGGTGAACGGATGGACTCTACATGCCTGGTTCCCACCGTGAAGCATGGAGGTGTGATGGTGTGGGGGTGCTTTTCTGGTGTCACTGTTGGGGATTTATTCAAAATTGAAGGCATACTGAATCAGCATGGCTACCACAGCATCTTGCAGCGGCATGCTATTCCATCCGGTTTGCGTTTAGTTGGACCATCATTTATTTTTCAACAGGACAATGACCCCAAACACACCTCCAGGCTGTGTAAGAGCTATTTGACCAAGAAGGAGAATGATGGGGTGCTACACCAGATGACCTGGCCTCCACAGTCACCAGACCTGAACCCAATCGAGATGGTTCAGGGTGAGCTGAACCGCAGAGTGAAGGCAAAAGGGCCAACAAGTGCTAAGCATCTCTGGGAACTCCTTCAAGATTGTTGGGAGACCATTTCCCGTGACTACCTCTTGAAGCTCATCAAGAGAATGCCAAGAGTGTGCAAAGCAGTTAGCAAAGGAAAAGGTGGCTACTTTGAAGAACCTAGAATATAAGACATATTTTCAGTTGTTACACACTTTTTTGTTAAGTATATAATTCCACGTGTTAATTCATAGTTTTGATGCCTTCAGTGTGAATGTACAATTTTGATAGTCATGAAAATACAGAAAAATCTTTAAATGAGGTGTGTCCAAACTTTTGGTCTGTACTGCATATTTTTTAGTAACCTGAAGAAGACCTCTTTGATGTTGGAGTCGAAACGTGTTGTTTTATCCTGTAACTCCTAAATAAATTATTATATTTGATGTCCTCAATCTTATGGCTGAAGCACCGACAACTATCTGGGTGTTTCTTTGTTTATTGATTGCTTTCTGCATGGTTGTTTGAAGCCTGCCGTGAGCCCAGCTGGTCGAGCTGCAGTCCGCCTCCTTGAGATTCATGCGGGATCCTGTTAATCCCTCATTTCACCTGTTTCTGTGATTGCAACGTGCAATTTAGAAACAGTTTTTACTACACTTAGATCGTGCGTGGCGCCTGTCCCTCTTTTTCCTCCCTATCTTTTAGCTAAGTTCACACGTTGCGGAATTGCCGCGGAAATTTCCGCGGCAATCCCGCGGGAAATAAGCATTTTTTTTGTATGCGTATTCCCGCCAGAAACTAGCGTTTTGCAAGCGTAATTAGCTTGCAGAATGCTAGCGTTTTCCTAGCGATCTGTAGCATCGCTTGGAAAACTGATTGACAGGTTGGTCACACGAGTCACACATAGTGTTTGACACGTGTGACCAACTTTTCACTATTGATGCCGCCTATGCCGCATCAATAGTAAAAAGATCTAATGTAAAAATAATAAAAAAAATAATAATGATATTCTCACCTTCCGGCGGCCCCCGCCGCTTTCCTGCCTTCAGCGACGCTCCCGGCAACGCCCGGTCCCAGGAGTCCTTTGCGAGAATCACTCAGATGGCGTAGTGGTCTCGCGTGATGCTACGTCATCGGGGTGATTTGTCGCAAAGGACTCCTAGGACCGGGAGTTGCCGGGAGCGTCGCTGAAGGCGGGAAAGCGGCGGGGGCCGCCGGAAGGTGAGTATCATTATTTTTTATTTTAATTATTGTTTTACCAGGGATATGGTACCCAGGGCCTGGAGGAGAGTCTCCTCTCCTCCAGGCCCTGGGTACCATCGCACATGAACCGCAAAATTCCGCAAAATTAATGAACATGTTGCTATTTTTTCCGCGAAGCGTTTTTTTCGCGGAAAAAAACGCAACATGTGGCCAATACATGCGGAATCAATTAACATGTATAGGATGCTTAATGCTTGCGGTTTTTTCACGTTTTTACCGCGGAAAAAACGCGAAAAAAATGCAAATATTCCTGAATGTGTGCACTTAGCCTTAGGGTCAGTTGCATTTATAATCTCGGTCAGGTAAAGTTAAAAAAAAACATTTTCAGGTCTTGGATGGTAAATTTGATTTAGGATTACTGTGGGGCTCAGATGGAGGGGACATTTGGGAGTGCAGATTTTGCTGGATTTCTTTATGGAGAGGAGCCATTGTGCTTTTCCAGAGACTTTGTGCTACCAGTAACGCAGAAGCCTCATATTTTTCCATTGACAGATGATGGACCTGAGTGGGAACTTGTTTTTTTGTGAATCACGTTGAAGCTTTTATTTGGAACAGTTTGGATCTTATTTATCCTTTGCTCTACGCAGAGCACTTACATCAGGGTTTCCATACAAACCTCTGAATGATGTGATTCAGATGAAGCCCTTGAGGGATCTATTTACTATAATGAGGCAGCAGAGTTACTCTGGACTCCGTATGGCCTTTGTTCAGCGGTGTCCTTTTCAGATGTACACAAAACTGTGACTGACCGCACTTTTGTGCACGCTTAGAAAGACAGACATCAATGGATCATAGGCCAGCCAGAGTCCAATGTGACTCAATTTTCTTCATAACAGGTAATCTTCTGTCGGGGGTTTTGCCTGAATCACTTATTTTAAAGATTTACATGGAAAAGAGGGTTACTGCAATAATTGGAAGGCAGAATAAACAAATCAACATCAAGTCAAGAATTGGTTTTATTTTTTTACCCCAATCCTTGGGCGACATATGCGATTAGGTGGCTTTATTCTTCGAGTCAGTGCGATTATAGCAATACCAGATTTATATTGCTTTTTTATGTTTGGTTACTATCACACACTAAAAACAATTTTTCTTATTTTTTTAGCAAAAAAAGGTTTTTGCATCGCCACATTTTGAGAGCTATAATTTTTCAAAATCTTTGCCAACTGAGTTATGTGAGGGATTGTTTCTTGCGGGATGAGTTGAAGTTTTTATTGGCACCATTTTCAGTCACATAACATTTTTTGATCATTTTCTGATCATCTCTAGTGAATATATAAGTAGGCACATCTTTCTCCTTTTAGGAAAGTTCAGAAAAGAGCCAGGAAAGCTTTTTGCCTGCAAAAGATTTTTTGATACCATCATCTAGACCATTAAAGCAAACAATTATTATTCAGAAGAAATTCATTTTATTGTTTACTAATCAAGAAAAAGTTGATTTTCACATAGATTTATTTCATATATATATAAAAAAAAGAAAATTCACATGTTTAGATTTTGATACAAACCTTTTCTGATTATGCCAGACAAGCAATCTCAGGGTACAAAAAAAAAAAAATAATCCTAGGGGGGGAAGGAAGGCCTTAAGTTAATCATTATTGGCCAAAAAACTGGGACATTGCTAAAAAGGGTCATTGGGACAGATGTGGAATGTTCTGTAGTATCAAAAGAACAATACAAATAAAAACAAGACTTCTGAACATTATCAGCATTGGCAACTTACAATAACGTCTGACAAATCAAAACTTTTAGTGAGGATATATACGAATTTCCAAAGAAAGTCCACTGCTCAATACTCCTGTATGCAAATGATCTCCGTCTATATCCCCAACATGGCAGATGTGGCAATGAACATCACACTTTAAAGTAAACTATCATCACTCTTGGGTATATGGTTTGAAAGACAATCCCCTGACCTAAAATGAAATTAATGAAGGATTTGTGTTCCTCAAACATATATAAATACACAAGCAAATGTCTTCCATGCACTCTCTTACGACTTCCAGTCATGCATACGGTCCCCATATACTACTATAATCTCGGTGTGGTTAGTAACAAATGTAAAGTTAAAAGAAAAACAAAAGAAAACATTTTCAGGTCTTGGCTTCCAAATCTCTACATAATGTTTTGTGTGAACATATATTTCCTATGATTGCTGGGACTACAAGGTTCTACATCGTTATTATCTGTATACCTATATGTACAAAGCGCACAGTATAAACAGCTACAAATATACATCCCTAAATCCTTTGTTAATACATAAACCTCACTAAGGAGGCTACAATACTAGAGTTGTAAAAAAAAACAATCATGTGTGACTCTTATTATTAGGCTGGTTACAGGGGTTGTTAAGTTTACACAGATGTTTATCCATTTCTCCAAAAGCCCTTTTAGAGCATTTAACTTAAAGGGAACCGGTCATGTTAAACATATAAAGTCCAATATATGGTGAGCTGGGTTTAGAGCAAGAGGTTCTAAAAATATTAAGGTTTGTACAAAAAGATTCATAACTTTATTCAATTTGTGTATTTGAGGCTCAGGAGTCCGATAGGCAGGCCTCAACAATGACTAAGCTGTCACTGGCAGGTAGAACTCAAACTTCATAATGAGCAGGAATGAAAATTACATCAGTTACATAGTGTTGTCAGAAAAGATTCAGCATAACTAGGCTCAACGGTTACAATTTCTGCTCCTTCTGGGGTTAGGAGTCTGCGGTCCATCTATAAGTACCAGTCTTCTTTTGAAGTCATTCACTTAAAGGGGTTTTTTCTCAAGAGCAAAAGTTAATTTTAATCAAAAGATCTTAGAATAATAACTTCTACAATTGGATGTGTATAAATAAAATGTTCCTGTGCTGAGATAATCTTATAAATGTGCCCCTGCTGTGTACTGTGTAATGTCTGTGTCTGACTGTACAGGGACATGGTCTGATCATATCACAGCTCCTGGGGCAGGGGAAGAAGCAATAGAGAGTATACAGACAGGACAGAAGAAATCATAGCTGATTATTCTTGAGAGGTAAAACATTTCTCTTCATTTTTTTTTATACGTTTTACTTCAAAGAAAGAATCATTTGCAATCCCGTGCTGTAATGTCTTTATAGTTTTTTTCCTCCCCCCCTTCCTGCCCAGGAGCTGTGGTATGATCAGACCATGTTCCTGTACGGTCAGACACAGACATTACACAGTACACAGCAGGGGCACATTTATAAGATTATCTCAGCACAGGAACATTTTATTTATACACATCCAATTGTGGAAATTATTATTATTCCAAGATCAATTGATTAAAATTATCTTTTATTTATGGGAAAACCCCTTTAAGATATAAGTCTAATATGGGCAGGAATTAAGAGGTTATTCCCATCTTCAAAATCCTATCCCAATATGTACTAGGTGTAATAAGAATATTAGCAAATACCTTCAACTAGAGATGTAGTATAGTTCTTCTGATTTACTATGCCTCTTTCCTCATGTGCAGGCTTTGCAGGACGTTAGGTATCCATGATTATGACCACTAGCAACTAGCTAACTAAGGGCTCATGCTCACTTGCGATTAAATCGGACAAATTCAATCCGATAAAAAAAAATCGGATTGAATTCGGAACAATGTTAATCTATGATGGTGTCTTCATCTGCGATTTGTTTTCCAGCCCAGATCGGATGACGATCAGACTGAAAAAAAAATTTAAAAAAAAAATCGCAAATCGGATTGCATCCCACAATAGATTTCAATGGGTGTAATTAAAAAAATAAATAAATCGCACAGCAATCGTTCCGTGAGAGTGCTGTGCAATTTTTACGCTGACCCCGCAAATGGAGGAGATGAAGAGATTCATTTCTCCGCAGCTGTACTCCGATCTGCTCTGTGCAAGAGGCTCGGAGCACAGTCGCATGACACTCTGCTCGCGCACGCAGCAGAGCGGGAGCCGAGGGTGATTAGCATATTGCATCCGATGCACCACATCTGATGCCATACACTAATGTGACCCCGGCCTGTCACTATCTCAGTGGTCGTAACCATGGATAACTAAGGTTCTGCAAAGAGGAAAGAGACATAGCGAATCAGAAAAACTAGACTACATTTCTAATTGAATGCATTTGTTAATATTAATTATTATTATTATACCTGCTACATATTGGGATAGGATCTTGGAGATAGGAATATTTCTTTAAGGAATAGAAAAAAAAAATTAGATTGAATCTTTTCTAATATAACAACGTGAATCTCCTTAAATTCTCCTGCTTTAACAGATTGAACTGCATGTTCACTATGATGGTCCCTCCTTACAACCGTTATCCTTTTGTAGACAGCAGGTAAGTAGAGCGCCTGATCTGTAGGTCAGAACATATCAATGCATTTCATAAACAGCCCAGACGTTGAAAGGGAACTTGTCAGCCAAATCATGGGCAGCTTGAATCAGAGCCTAGCTGTACGACTGCAGTCAGGTACATTAGATAAATTAAATATATTTTGAAGAGCCGGCTGGGTACTATCGGCAGAGGCAAGACTAGTCAGGCAGGTCAGCTATTCCCAGCACCGCTCCAAGTGATTGACAGGTCTCTCCCCATGTCTACATATGGTAAAAACCTGACAACTACCTACAGCAGTGCGGAGAGAATGCAGCCAGAGGTGGGGTCAGACTAGTCTCATCTCCCATTATGGCCACAGGCCAAATCTTTAAACTATACCGTCCATAACATGCCGGAGCGTTTCAGAGAGAAATATACCAGCCTGCGATCGTAAATCCATGCTCTGAATCATGCTGTCCGTGGTTTGGGCAGCATTAATAAGCTGTCAGGTTCACTCTCAGTAGCAATAGTGCTATGCCTCATTTCCACTGTGGTGGTGCTGCAGAAAAGCTGAACTATGGGTGCCGATTCCTCTTGGGATCGAAGTATTTGATGGGGCACCATTTGCTGAAAGGGAATACATCTTTAAAGGAAGGAGACTAGCCTTTTACATACAAGATTATGGCTGCCTTTATGCTTCTTATTGAAGGAGATTAGTTTTAGCAGATAGAAAGACAAAAACCCTCCTTAGGATACAATACTGAAAGAATTACTTATAAGGACGTCTAGGGATAAGGATCTGATGTTTCACACAATACTTTTGTCTATCTGGGAAAAATTGACACTGACCATAAATCCAACATTTCTATGATGCGTGTACTCCTATAAAACGCTGGTGAATGGGGAGCAAAAGTAGAAAATCCTGCTAACGCAATATGTCCGAATTCATGACCCATCTGGTCTCTTGCCACAGGGAAGCCCTTAGTTGCCATCTTCATTGAAGTTCTGTGTTCCCATCTGCACAAAAGCCAAGACTTTCGAGAACTTCTCATCATGTTGACTGTACGTGAGAAAAATTTACACCAATTGGTCCCATTAATAAAGATAACATAGCACAGATTTGCTGCATACAAGTAAGCCACCATTTGCCTGGACAGCCACCCCCAACATGGAGGATTCTGAACTGATTTAATGCAGTGTCCCAAAGGGGAAAAATTTTTTAGAGGCTTTGTGGCAATTTCCAAAGGAATGAAAAACTTTTTGTTAAAAGTGCTCAGCTTTTGTTAGATTCCATTGTATGAATATATTTATATATATATATATATTTTATAGAAGTATATAAAAAACAGTTCTGTTCTGTCCAGGCCTGCAAGGGTCATGGCTGCAGAACAGGTTGTATAGGAAGCTGACAGTTAGTGCACTCTCCTTCATCGGCCGCACAAACTTCACATAGCACGCCATGTTGGCACTGTAACATTGCTCTGTTCTGGTCCTGACACTTGCGACATTTCATAGTCTGGAGCTGGAAAACAGCCTGCAATAGAATAGATTATTATTCATTAGACCAAAGAAATGTACAAACATACGATATGATCCTGCATATAAGCTGACATTACACCAACACAAACAGAAAGAAAGATTCAACATTAACAAAAAAAAAAATTATATACACACACAAAGAGTTCGGAAAGTATTCAGACCCCTTAAAATTTTTCACTTTCTATGTTTCATTGCAGCCATTTGGTAAATTCAAAAAAGTTAATTTTTTTCTCATTAATGTACACTCTGCACCCCTTCTTGACTGAAAAAAAAACAAAAGTGTAGACATTTTTGCAAATTTATTAAAAATGAAAAACTGAAATATCACATGATCATAAGTATTCATACCCTTTGCTCAGTATTGAGTAGAAGCACCCTTTTGAGCTAGTACTGCCATGAGTTTTCTTGGGAATGATGCTACAATGATACTAATTTTTCACACCTGGATTTGGGGATCCTCTGCCATTCTTCCTTGCAGATCCTCTCCAGTTCCGTCACGTTGAATTGTGAATGTTGGTGGACAGCCATTTTTAGGTCTCTAAGGGGAGGTTAAATTGGGTTTAGGTCAGGGCTCTGGCTGGGCCAGTCAAGAATGGTCACAGAGTTGTTCTGAAGCCACTTCTTTGTTATTTTAGCTGTGTGCTTAGGATCATTGTCTTGCAGGAAGGTGAACCTTTGGCCAAGTTTGAGGTCCAGAGCACTCTGGAAGAGGTTTTCATCCAGGATATCTCTGTATTTGGCCACATTCATGTTTCCTTCAATTGCAACCAGTCATCCTGTCCTTGCAGCTGAAAAACACCTTCATAGCATGATTCTGCCACCACCATGTTTCACTGTTGGGATTGTGTTGGGCAGGTGACGAGCAGTGCCTGGTTTTCTCCACACATACCGCTTAGAATTATCACCAAAAAGTTCTATCTTCGTCTCATCAGACCAGAGAATTATATTTCTCATAATCTGGGAGTCCTTCATGTGTTTTTTAGCAAACTTCATGCTGGCTTTCATGTCTTGCCCTGAGGAGAGGCTTCCGTCGGGCCACTCTGTCATAAAGGCCCGACTGGTGGAGGGCTGCAGTGATAGTTGACTTTGTGGAACTTTCTCCCATCTCCATACTGCATCTGTGAAGCTCAGACCCAGTGATATTGGGGCACTTCTTTACCTCTCTCACCAAGGCTCTTGTCCCACGATTGCTCAGTTTGGCTGGATGGCCAAGTCTAGGAAGACATCTGGTGGTCCCAAACTTCTTCCATTTAAGGATTATGGAGGCCATTGTACTCTTAGGAACCTTGAGTACTGCAGAAATTCTTTTGTAACCTTGACCAGATTTGTGCCTTGCCAGTTCCCTTGACCTCATGATTCTCATTTGGTCTGACATGCACTGTGAGCTCTTATATAGACAGATGTGTGCTTTACAAATCAAGTCCTATCAGTTTAATTAAACACAGATGGACTCCAATGAAGGAGTAGAACCATCTCAAGGAGGATCACAAGGAAATGGACAGCATGTGACTTAAATATGAGTGTCTGAGCAAAGAGTCTGAATACTTATGACCATGTGATATTTCAGTTTTTCTCTTTTAATAAATTTGCAAAAATTTCTATATTTGTTTTTTTCAGTCAAGACAGGGTGCAGAGTGTATAATTGTAAGAAAAAAATGAACTTGTTTGAATTTACCAAATGGCTGCAATGTAACAGAGTGAAAAATTTAAAGGGGTCTGAATACTTTCCATACCTACTGTATAACCTTAAGATTGTTGATATTGCTCAACAATTTTGGTTCTCAAGTCCTCAGACAGTTCTCTTCTCCTCTTTCTGTTGTCCATGCTTAGTGTGGCACACACAGACAAACATTGCAAGGACGGAGCCAACTTCTCCCATTTTTATCTGGTTTCAAGTGTGATTGTCACATTGTCCACACCTGTTACTTGCCATAGGTGAGTTTAAATGAGCATCCTATGCTTGAAACAAAGTATTTACACACAATTATGGAAATGTGCCAACAATTTTGTATGGGCCTTTTTTGGGGTTTTGTGTGAAATTATGTCCAATTTGCCCTTTTAAATCTGTTCTTTTTTGTGTTATTCCAAAACACACAAAGGATATAAACATGTGTATTACAAAACATGGGTAATTAAAATAATTTTCTGGGAGAAATACTTCATTTCTGGAACAATTTCAGGGGTACCAACACTTACGCCCATGACTATATGTAATCATATGGAAATTTTCAATGTCCCACTCCCTCAGACTAACCTTATCAACCCTTTCAAGGTTGGCATGTAGCTGCTTCTGAATGCTAAATAAAGTAGAGAGAGGAAGACCCTCCAGTTCATTAACAGCACCGCCATGTAGCTTGGAGTCTTGTGCTCCTGGGACTCTCTCCAGCTCTTCCTGCAGTTTCTTCAGTTGTTGCTCTAGAGCGTCTCTTTGCTCCCGGGCTAATTCACATTCCATGCTGGCTGCTGTGGCTCTTTCATTGGCCTCCTCGGCTTCTTTTTTCCACGCATCACAAGCCTGGCGAGTGAACAGAAGAGAACTATGTTTTTTCCATGCTATATGTGGTCCATTGTCTATAATCCAAAACATTTTTACATTTTATATGCCCAATTAAACCCTCCACGACCTTTGACTTGTATTTACATCAAAGGTCTTGTCACCGCCTTTGATGCAGGCTACATCAAAATATAAAAACAATTAATCTGATCGGTAAACGACGTAACGATAAAAAATTCAAAATGCCAGAATTACATTTTTTTGGGCCGTCGTAACATTAAAATAAAATGCAAAAAGAGGCGATCAAAATAATGCATCTACCCCATAATGGTATCAATAAAAACATTAGCTCAGGACGCAAAAAATAAGCCCTCACCTAGCCACAGTTCCGGAAAAATTAAAACGCTACAGACCTCGGAAAATGGTGACATAAGTTAAAAAAAATTCTTACAAATGTCGGAATTTTTGTTTCACCACTTAAATAAATAATAATAATAATAATTATAATAAAAACATTATACATGTTTGGTATCTGTGTACTCGTTCTGACCTGGGAAATCATATTGCCAGGTAAGTTATAGTGAACATGATAAATAAAAATAAAAAGTCAGGAAATGCAGTTTTTTGTGGAAATGTCACCGCACTTGGAATTTTTTTTGCCCGTTATCTAGTACATTATATGGTAATATCAATGGTATCATTCAAAAGTACAGCTCGTCCCACAAAAACAAGCACTCATACGGCTATATTGAAGAAAAAAACAAAAAAAAGTCATGGCTCTTGGAAGAAGGGAAAGAAAAAACGGAAAGCGCAAAAATGGAAAATCAAAAGGTCATAAAGGGGTTTACAATCAAGGCATGTTTATAATCTATAGAAAAATTGTGACTGTAGATCAGATACTTGATTCTCACAGCTGACACCCGGCACTAAGTGCCAGGAGCGGCCATGGACCGCTCCCGGCACTTTAACCCCCAGCATACTGTGATCAAACATGATCGCAGCGTTCCGGTGGCATAGGGAAGCATCGCACAGGGAGGGGGCTCCCTGCATGCTTCCCTGAGACCCTCAGATCAACGTGATGTGATCGTGATGTTCTGAGGGCCTCCTCCCTGCAGGCCCCCGGATCGAAGATGGCCGCGGGGTCCTTCCAGGTCCTGCAGGGAGGTGGCTTGTCAGTGCCTGATGAGAGCAGGCGCCGGCTAGCCTCCTGCACTGCCAGTGAGATCGCTGATCTGACACAGTGCTGTGCAAATTGTCAGATCAGCGATCTGACATTATATAGTAATGTCCCACCCTGGGACAATGTAAAACTAAAAAAAAATTAACATTTATAAAAATATTTTTAAAAATCCCTTAATAAATAAAAAAAATTATTTCCCCAATAAACACACTTGTGTAAATAAAAAAACAAACAATAAAAGTACACATATTTAGTATCGCCGTGTCCGTAACGACCCACCCTATAAAACTATCCCACTAGTTAATCCCTTTAGTGAACCCATTAAAAAAAAACAAAAAAAAAAAGAAACGAGGCAAAAAGACAATGCTTTATCATCATACCGCCGAACAAAAAGTGGAATAACACGGAATCAAAAAAACAGATATAAATAAACATGGTACCGCTGAAAACGTCATCTTGTCCTACAAAAAACGAGCAGCCATACGGCGTCATCAGCGAAAAAATAAAAAAAGTTATAGCTCTCAGAACAAAGCAATGCAAAAATAATTATTTTTTATATAAAAGTTTTTATTGTCTAAAAGCGCCAAAACCTAAAAAAATGATATAAATGAGGTATCGTTGTAATAGTACTGACCCGACGAATAAAACTGCCTTATCAATTTTACCACACGCGGAACGGTATAAACGCCCCCCCAAGAGAAATTCATGAATTGCTGGTTTTTGTTCATACTGCCCCAAAAATCGGAATAAAAAAGCGATCAAAAATGTCATGTGCCCGAAAATGGTACCAATAAAAACGTCAACTCGTCCCGCAAAAAATAAGACCTCAAATGACTCTGTGGGCCAAAATATGGAAAAATTATAGCTCTCAAAATGTGATGATGCAAAAACTATTTTTTGCAATAAAAAGCGTATTTTAGTGTGTGACAGCTGCCAATCATAAAAACTCGATATAAAAACCCACTATAAATAGTAAATAAAACCCCCCTTTATCACCCTCTTAGGGAAAAATAATAAAATAAAAAAATGTATTTATTTCCATTTTCCCATTAGGGTTAGGGTTGAGATTAGTGTTAGGGTTGGGATTATGGTTAGGGGTGTGTTAGGGTTGGGATTAGGGATAGGAGTGTGTGTTGGGGTTATGGTTAGAATTGGGGGATTTCAACTGTTTAGGCACATCAGGGGCTCTCCAAATGTGACATGGTGTCAGATCTCAATTCCAGCCAATTTTGGTTTGAAAAAGTCAAACGGCGCTCCTTCCCTTACGAGCACTGCCGTGCACCCAAACCATGGTTTTCCCCGACATATGGAGTATCAGCGCACTCAGGAAAAAGACGGATTTTGGTAAGAACTTACCTGTAAAATCCTTTTCAGCGAAGAAGGAAGGGAGACACACTAGTCATTACTAGTGGGTAGGCGGAGCCCACACAGGATAGAACACCTCAGATTAAAAAGAGTGTTGACCGGCCCCTCCAGCTTGGGCTCCTCCTACTCCAGCTCTCCAGTCCGTACACAAGCTAAGGAAGAGCAAATATCACCAGCGTAGCAACATAACCCCTTCTGAAGGACTTCAGAGAAAAAACAAGAAGACAGGTTATGCATATAGCCGAAAAAACCACACAGTCCCAGGTACTACTCACTGAACCTGACCACTGCGATGAGCTGGCAATGCTGGAACAGAGCCTTAGCGCGCCGACCTCAGCCCAGATAATCGCTATCAGAGAAGGGTCACGCCGCATCTGAAAACACAACAACACACTTCTGCCATGGGAGGGATGTGTGTCTCCCTTCCTTCTTCGCTGAAAAGGATTTTACAGGTAAGTTCTTACCAAAATCCGTCTTTCAGCAGCAGATGAAGGAAGGGAGACACACTAGTCATTACTGGTGGGACGTCCCAAAGCAGTCCAAAATAAGGGTGGGCAAAAAAAACCAAAAGAGGCAGATACCCAACAACCTAAATAAATGCGCAACTAGCGCTAAATACAAGTTCACAAGAACTTTAAACTACAGCCGCCTGCAGGACCCTACGTCCTAAGGCCGCATCAGCGGAAGCACTGACGTCCACCTTATAAAATTTCGTAAATGTGTGGACGGAGCGCCAGGTCGCCGCCCGGCAGAGCTGAGCTGCCGAGGCTCCTTGATGAAAAGCCCACGATGAACCCACAGCCCTTGTGGAGTGAGCTCGAATCTTAATCGGGCAAGGATCGCCCTTAAGTCGGTAAGCCTCTAAAATGGCAGACCGAATCAAACGAGCTATAGAATCCTTGGAAGCTCGTTGCCCACGTCGACGACCTGCTGGAATCACAAACAGAGAATCCGACTTCCGAAAACTTTGAGTAATAGACAAATAGAACTTCAAAGCCCGCACCAAATCCAATGTGTGCAAGGCCCGTTCCTTCGCATTCCTTGGCTCCGGACAAAGCGAGGGCAACACAATATCCTGGTTAACATGAAACTGTGACACCACTTTAGGTAGAAAATCGCCCCGTGTGCGAAGCACTACGCGATCTGGGTGAAACTCCAGAAAAGGAGGCGAGCAAGAAAGAGCCGCCAACTCAGAAACCCTTCTCAAAGAAGTGACCGCCACTAGGAAGGCAACCTTCCAAGAGAGAAAGGAAAGATTAACAGAGTCCATAGGCTCAAAAGGCCCATGTTGAAGAGCCTCCAAGACAAGATTGAGCCGCCAAGGAGACACAAGCGCCTTCCGCGGCGGAAATTGAAAAAAGGAACGTACGTCCCTACGCGAGGCGATAGCCTTCCGAAATAGCAAGGACAGAGCAGAAACCTGCCCTTTCAGAGTGCTAACTGCCAAACCCTTGTCCAGCCCGTATTGTAAAAAGGCCAACAAATTGGGAATGGAAAAAATCCTCGGGTTCCTAGAAGAACCCGAACACCACGAAAAGAAGGCTTCCCAAGTCTTGTGATAAATTCTAGTAGTAGCCGGACCTCTGGCAGCTCGCAGAGTGGCAATGACTTCGGCTGAAAAACCTTGACGGGTCAAGATTTCGGTCTCAAGAGCCACACCGTCAAACGCAGAGACTTCAGGTCCGGGTGACGAACGGGCCCTTGGGTTAACAGGTCCGGGCGAAGAGGGAGTGGAAGTGGAGGCGCTGCCAGAAACGACACCAGTGTCGAGAACCACGTCCTCCTTGGCCAATCTGGGGCTATCAACATAGCCGGGACTCTCTCCAGCCTGATCCGACGCAACACCAGAGGAAGTAAGGATATCGGCGGGAACACATAGATTAGCTCGAATTGGTCCCAAGGAGCCACTAGAGCATCCACCGCCACAGCCTTCGTGTCCTTGTACCTGGACATGAACGTCGGTAACTTGGCATTGAACCTGGATGCCATCAAATCCACTTGGGGAGTTACCCAACGGGAGCACAGCAGTGCAAAAATTTCCGGATGAAGACTCCATTCTCCGGGATCCATCCTTTCGCGACTGAGGAAGTCCGCTGTGATATTCTGAACTCCTGGAATGTGAATCGCAGAGATGGCTGGCACTCTGGCCTCGGCCCATACCAGAATTCGAGACACTTCCATCATGAGCCTGAAGCTCCTCGTCCCACCTTGATGGTTGATATACGCGACCGCCGTCGCGTTGTCTGTCTGCACTCAGACTGGTAGACCGCTTAAAGGGACCGTCCAGTGTTGGAGGCAAAGGAAAATTGCCCTCAATTCCAGGATGTTGATCGGCAGGACAGACTCTTCCAACGACCATACTCCCTGAATCCAGAGATCGTTCCAGACACCGCCCCAGCCCGTCAGGCTGGCATCGGTGGTTATGATCGACCACCTCGGAGGAAGGAAGGACTTCCCCAGGGATAACGCTTCCGGACGTAACCACCATTCTAGAGACTCTCTCACCCTGTGGGAGATGATGACACTGCAATCCAGTGAAAACTGCGATCGATCCCAACGGTTCAAGATGAACATTTGGAGAGCCCTGGAATGAAATTGGGCAAACGGAATTGCTTCCATTGACGCCACCATCAAACCCAGAATTCACATACACCTTCGAAGGGACATTGCTGTCGCAGACTTCATAACCTGTACATGACGAAGAAGACTCGCTTGCTTGTCTGGAGGCAGAGACACCACTGCTCGTACCGTGTCGAAATGCATTCCCAAAAACAGGATTGACTGCGACGGTTCCAGAGACGACTTCTCCCAATTGACCAGCCACCCAAAGTCCTCCAGGAGCTGAAGGGATAGATTGCGAGCCGTCACCGCCTGCCCTCCTTTGAGGACGCCACAATCAAAAGGTCGTCCAGATAGGGAAGAATCGTAACCCCGTCTTCGCAGAATCGTCATGAGAGGAGCCAGAATTTTTGTAAAGACTCTGGGTGCTGAGGCCAACCCGAATGGCAGGGCCACAAACTGGTAATGGTCCTGGCCTATGGCAAAACGAAGGACGCGTTGGTGGGCCCTTCCGATGGGGACATGCAAATAAGTGTCGCGAATGTCGATTGACACCAAAAAATCGTTCTGCGACAAGGCCGCCACAACGGAGCGAAGTGACTCCATGCGGAATTTCCGGGAGCGGACATGCCGATTCAATCTTTTGAGATCCAGAATGGGGCGAAATTTGTCCTCCTTTTTGGGGACCACAAAGAGGTTGGAATAAAACCCTCTTCCCCGGTCCTCCGGTGGAAATGGTACCACCACACCTTTCTGTAGAAGGGAATCGACCTCCCGCAATAGAGCGGCAAATAGCTCGGGCTCTGACGGAATGCGGGATTGGCAAAAACTGTTTGGGGGTCGAGAAAGAAACTCTATGAAGTAGCCTGCCGACACAACCCGCGTCACCCAGGCGTCCGACACGCGGGAAGCCCAAATCGGTTCGAATTGGAGCAGGCGACCTCCCACTCGAGAGTCCTCGAGTGAGGCCTTGGCGTCAGTCCGCCTTAGCGGGCTTTTTGTCAGCTTCCCGCTTGTCTTGGCGGAAGCTCTGTTTCCAGGGAGTGCGGGATTTCGGAGCGTTCTTTTTTCCTGAAAAAGAGGGACGCCCCGATCCCCAAGAGGGCTGACCGAACCGTCCCCTGGACCGAAAGGACCGCCGACTAGTACCGGCACTATGCCTGCCAGACGCAGAAGTCACAGCTCTTCGCTGCGGTAAAGCCGTTTCTTTTGCCTTTGCCTTGGCAATCAGCTCCGTGAGATCCAAATAGCTGACCACCCTTGTAAGCTAAAGATAGCAAACCTTGCTTGGAAACCGCGTCTCCGGTCCACTGTCTAAGCCACAGAGCTCTCCTGACTGTGATCGCCGAGGATTGTGCCCTGGACAGCAGTGAGGCAGTATCCAAACCTGCATCACTGCCATATTGTGCTGCATCCTCCAATGACTTGAAAAGCCCCTCTACCTCGGATAGTGGGGATCTATCTTGCCACGCCGTCCGTAGACGGTCTAACCAGCTCAGGGAAGCTTTACAAGCACACATGGATCCTAGCACTGCTCTGAATCCATGACCCGCGGCCTCGTAGATGGATTTCGCTGCCATCTCCGTTTTTCTGTCCAGCGGATCCTGCAGACTCGCCTTCCCTTTAACAGGAAGCAATGAGGATTTGCTAAGCTGGGATAAAGGGACATCCACTTCAGGAGAAGGAATCCAATTATCAATCAACTCCGTCATACACGGATACAGCGTCTCAAAAAACCGTGTCCACTGAAAACGTTTGTACGGCTCAAAAGAGAGGCAGAGTGTCCCTGCCGATCCTCCTTATCCGAATCGGACATCTCCCCATCCGAGCTTGAAGGGGAACCCTCCATGCCCAAGTCGCTACGCGGGGAAGATGGCACCGGCCTGTGTCGCTTCCTACCATGAGAGGATCTAGCTGACACCCAATAACCTAGAAGGTCAGAAAGGCCATTAATAGAACGAGCGAGGGCCTCCATTTTGACATCACTGACACCTCCGACCGCTGTGCTTGACGCCGTCGAGGTCTGCGTGTCAGATACGCGAGACTGATCCTGTAGCGGATCTGGGAGATGGTCCGCACCTCCTGGACCCTGATCCGACATGCCCTCACACAGTATATGGCAGGTCAAAACCTGTCAGCAACTAGAACAGTGTGGTTTTCAAAGGCAAAAACGAACGCTGAAGGGTTAAAGCTCTTAAAGAGAGAGCTACCCCAGCTGTCTCCCAATAAAGGGTTAACCGCCAAAGAAGGGGTTAATGTCGCAGACTCCCCACAACCCTTGTTTAATGGAAAGGGTGTGCGAGCCCCAGGTGCCTCTTATGAGGTAACAGCTGCAGGACAGTGCCTCAAAGGTATGCCACACTAAACAAGAACGCCAATGAGATCGCTAACATATTGCGCTGAATTGTACATCGCAATGACCGCCAAAGTCGCTAAGGAGATAGCTAACCACTTATGCGTCGTCAATGAGATCGCCCACTGTGGCAGCTACTAGCGACATTAAAACGATCACAAAAAAAAAACAATCGCAAAAATATGCGTCGCTATCGTGATCGTAGCGGGAGCGTTCCGTGTGACATGCCCTGCGCTGTGGGGGTGAGGGGGTCAAGCTTCTGCCCTGACAGGTAGAAGCGACTCACCTAGCTGGCCGCGGTGTACTTGTTCCTTTCGGTCGGTCGGGGAGAGCGGAGAGTGAGGAGGCCGTCAGTAATGGCCGCTGCGCTAGAGGAGAGAAGCCGGAAGAGAAAAGGCAGGGTAAAGCGCGCGCTCAGAGCGCTTCCTGCCCGCGAAAAAATGGGAAAGCGCGAAGCCACGCCCCCCCGCCGGTTTCAATAAAAGCGCGCGACTCACTCCGCTCCCGCTCCCATGTCCTGCAGGCATCCACCTGCGGACAAAAGTACACAATCACCACACATGAACACATGTAGCAGCGGCTGCCGCAGCGGCCGCTGAAGCACTCAAACACATTAAAATGTGGAGTACTCACCCAGCTGAGCGCCACAGGGACCCCTCAGAGATTTGTGGCGCTGTGCCCGTAGCTTACCCCCAGGGCGGAGAACGCAGTGACCCCAGAAGCGCGGTTTGCGTCCCCGCCAGGGAAGCAATCCTCATCCCCCAGGGCCGGCAGGGTTCTGCAGGGACCACCTTACAGGGTAATACAGATCCGCCAAGGGAGAGGTGGGGGTCCAGCAGCGCTGAGACCCCTGAGACCTCTAGACCACTGGCGGTCCAAGTCTCTGTCCGACTAAAATAAAAAAAATTTCTGAGGAGCTGCTCCAGCAGCGACTATCCTCTGTGACCTCAAATTTTAGACTGGAGAGCTGGAGTAGGAGGAGCCCAAGCTGGAGGGGCCGGTCAACACTCTTTTACTCTGAGGTGTTCTATCCTGTGTGGGCTCCGCCTACCCACTAGTAATGACTAGTGTGTCTCCCTTCCTTCATCTGCTGCTGAAATTGCACAACAACTTTATCTGTCCATTTTCTCCTTTTTCCCTTGTGAAAATAAAAAAAGTTTGTAAAAGATCATTTTTGTGACTAAATAGTTAAATGTTCATTTTTTCCTTCCACATTCCAAAAATTCCCGTAAAGCACCTGAAGGGTTAATGAACTTCTTGAATGTGGTTTTGAGTACCTTGAGGGGTGCAGTTTTTAGAATGGTGTCACTTTGGGTATTTTCTGCCATATAGACCCCTCAAAGTGACTTCAAATGTGAGGTGGTCCCTAAAAAAAATGGTTTTGTAAATTTTGCTGTAAAAATGAGAAATCGCTGGTCAACTTTTAAAACTTATAACTTCCTAACAAAATAAAAATTTGGTTCCAAAATTGTGCTGATGTAAAGTAGACATGTGGGAAATGTTATTTATTAACTATTTTGTGTGACATATTTCTCTGTTTTAAGGGCATAAAAATTCAAAGGTTGAAAATAGCAACATTTTTGCCATATTTCCATTTTTTTCATAAATAAACGCAAGTTATATCGAAGAAATGTTACTACTATCAAGAAGTACAATACGTCACGAGAAAACAAACTCAGAATCGCCAAGATCCGTTGAAGCGTTCCAGAGTTATAACCTCATAAAGGGACAGTGGTCAGAATTGTAAAAATTGGCTCGGTCATTAACATGCAAACAACCCTCGGGGTAAAGGGGTTAAATACTCCATTGAAGACCATAATATCATCACATACCATGTTCAAATATAATGTTTAGACACACAAAAAAATAAGAGAATCTATCTACAGATATATCTTTTTATATCTATCTATAGATAGATATATCTATTGATATATCTATCGATAAATCCATCTATCGATATATCCATCTATCGATATATCCATCTATCTATAGATCTTTCCATCTATCTATATGTCTATAGATATATCTATATGTCTATAGATATATAGACATATAGATATATGTAGATAGATATATCTATAGATATATTGATAGATATATCGATAGATATATTGATAGATAGCTAATACCAAGCCCGATGTTTAGTAATGAACATAATAAAATGGTACATAAAGAGTTAAAGACACACACACACAAAATCTGCGTTAGGCCGGGTAACACTTGCGAAAAACTCGCACGAGTCTCGCACCTCAAAACCAGGCACTGACGCCGGCACTCGGACCGGAACGTTTAGCTGCATAGAAATACATGCAGCCGCACACTCCGGTCCCAAGTGCCGGTGGCAGTGCCAGGTATTGAGGTGCGAGACTCATGCGAGTTTCTCGCCAGTGTGACCCCGGCCTTAAACGCAATAATTAAAAATAATGGCGTGGGCTCCCTGTGCAATTTTCAAAACCAGAACAGGGAAAGCCAGCGACTGGGGGCAGATGTTTATAGCCTGGGAAGGGGGTAATACACATGGATCTTCCTAGGCTATTAATATCAGCTCACAGCTGTATATTTAGCCTTTACTGGCTACTAAAATAGGGAGCCCTCAAAAAAATGACGTGGGGTCCTCCTATAATTAATAGCCAGAAAAGGCTATGCAGAAATCTGCGGGCTGATATTAATATCCTAAGAAGGGACAATGGATATTGACTCCTTCCTGGCTAAAAACACCAGCTCTCAGACGCCCCAGAATTGGCGCATCTCTAAGATGTGCCAATTCCGGCACTTAGCCTTTCTCTTCCCACTTGCCCTGTACTGGTGGCAAGTGGAGTAATAGTTGTGGGGTTGATGTCACTTTTGTATTGTAAGGTGACATCAAGCCCACGACTTAGTAATGGAGAGGTGTCAATAAGACACCTCTCCATTACTAATCCTATAGTTGTTACAGGTTAAATAAAGACAC
>JARQOD010000003.1:200124082-200219275 GCA_033576555.1 Oophaga sylvatica
AGGGATCTAGCTGACACCCAATACCTAGAAGGTCAGAAAGGCCATTAATAGAACGAGCGAGGGCCTCCTTTTTGGGACTTTCACTGACACCTCCCCCCCCCCCCCCCGCCCGCTGTGCTTGAGCCGTCGAGGTCTGCGTGTCAGATACGCGGGGACTAAACCCTGTAGGGGATCTGGGAGATGGTCCGCACCCCTGGACCCTGATCCGACATGCCCTCACACAGGTATTGGCAGGTAAAAACCCTGTCAGCAACTAGAACAGTGTGGTTTTCAAAGGCAAAAACAAACGCTGAAGGGTTAAAGCTTAAAGAGAGAGCTACCCCAGCTGTCTCCCAAAAAAGGGGTTAACCGCCAAAGAAGGGGTTAAGTCGCGGGACCCCCCACAACCTTGTTTAAGGGAAAGGGTGTGCGGCCCCAGGTGCCTCTTATGAGGTAACAGCTGCAGGACAGTGCCTAAAAGGTATGCCACCAAAACCCAAGAACCCCAATGAGATCGCTAACATTTTGCGTAAATTGTACATCGCAATGACCGCCAAAGTCGCTAGGAGATAGCTAACCATTATGCGTCGTCAATGAGATCGCCACTGTGGCGGGCTACTAGCGACATTAAACGATCACAAAAAAAAAACAATCGCAAATATGCGTCGCTATCGTGATCGTAGCGGGAGCGTTCCGTGTGACATGCCCTGCGCTGTGGGGGTGAGGGGGCAAGCTTCTGCCCTGCAGGTAGAAGCGACTCACCTAGCTGGCCGCGGTGTACTTGTTCCTTTCGGTCGGTCGGGGAGAGCGGAGAGTGAGGAGGCCGTCCGTAATGGCCGTGCGCTAGAGGAGAGAAGCCGGAAGAGAAAAGGCAGGTAAAGCGCGCGTCAAGGCTTCCTCCCGCGAAAAAAAAAGGGAAAGCGCGAAGCCCCGCCCCCCCGCCGGTTTCAATAAAAGCGCGCGACTCACTCCGCTCCCGCTCCCCCTGTCCCGCAGGCATCCACCTGCGGACAAAGTACCCCAATCACCACACATGAACACATGTAGCAGCGGCTGCCGCAGCGGCCGCTGAAGCACTCAAACACATTAAAATGTGGAGTACTCACCCAGCTGAGCGCCACAGGGACCCTCAGAGATTTGTGGCGCTGTGCCCGTAGCTTACCCCCAGGGCGGAGAACGCAGTGACCCCAGAAGCGCGGTTTGCGTCCCCGCCAGGGAAGCAATCCTCATCCCCCAGGGCCGGCAGGGTTCTGCAGGGACCACCTTACAGGGTAATACAGATCCGCCAAGGGAGAGGTGGGGGTCCAGCAGCGCTGAGACCCCTGAGACCTCTAGACCACTGGCGGTCCAAGTCTCTGTCCGACTAAAATAAAAAAAATTTCTGAGGAGCTGCTCCAGCAGCGACTATCCTCTGTGACCTCAAATTTTAGACTGGAGAGCTGGAGTAGGAGGAGCCCAAGCTGGAGGGGCCGGTCAACACTCTTTTTACTCTGAGGTGTTCTATCCTGTGTGGGCTCCGCCTACCCACTAGTAATGACTAGTGTGTCTCCCTTCCTTCATCTGCTGCTGAAATTGCACAACAACTTTATCTGTCCATTTTCTCCTTTTTCCCTTGTGAAAATAAAAAAAGTTTGTAAAAGATCATTTTTGTGACTAAATAGTTAAATGTTCATTTTTTCCTTCCACATTCCAAAAATTCCCGTAAAGCACCTGAAGGGTTAATGAACTTCTTGAATGTGGTTTTGAGTACCTTGAGGGGTGCAGTTTTTAGAATGGTGTCACTTTTGGGTATTTTCTGCCATATAGACCCCTCAAAGTGACTTCAAATGTGAGGTGGTCCCTAAAAAAAATGGTTTTGTAAATTTTGCTGTAAAAATGAGAAATCGCTGGTCAACTTTTAAAACTTATAACTTCCTAACAAAATAAAAATTTGGTTCCAAAATTGTGCTGATGTAA
This sequence comes from Oophaga sylvatica, assembly GCA_033576555.1. Classification (NCBI taxonomy): domain Eukaryota; kingdom Metazoa; phylum Chordata; class Amphibia; order Anura; family Dendrobatidae; genus Oophaga; species Oophaga sylvatica. The sequence continues at coordinate 200,126,018 of JARQOD010000003.1, forward strand.
AGTAGACATGTGGGAAATGTTATTTATTAACTATTTTGTGTGACATATTTCTCTGTTTTAAGGGCATAAAAATTCAAAGGTTGAAAATAGCAACATTTTTGCCATATTTCCATTTTTTTCATAAATAAACGCAAGTTATATCGAAGAAATGTTACTACTATCAAGAAGTACAATACGTCACGAGAAAACAAACTCAGAATCGCCAAGATCCGTTGAAGCGTTCCAGAGTTATAACCTCATAAAGGGACAGTGGTCAGAATTGTAAAAATTGGCTCGGTCATTAACATGCAAACAACCCTCGGGGGTAAAGGGGTTAAATACTCCATTGAAGACCATAATATCATCACATACCATGTTCAAATATAATGTTTAGACACACAAAAAAATAAGAGAATCTATCTACAGATATATCTTTTTATATCTATCTATAGATAGATATATCTATTGATATATCTATCGATAAATCCATCTATCGATATATCCATCTATCGATATATCCATCTATCTATAGATCTTTCCATCTATCTATATGTCTATAGATATATCTATATGTCTATAGATATATAGACATATAGATATATGTAGATAGATATATCTATAGATATATTGATAGATATATCGATAGATATATTGATAGATAGCTAATACCAAGCCCGATGTTTAGTAATGAACATAATAAAATGGTACATAAAGAGTTAAAGACACACACACACAAAATCTGCGTTAGGCCGGGTAACACTTGCGAAAAACTCGCACGAGTCTCGCACCTCAAAACCAGGCACTGACGCCGGCACTCGGACCGGAACGTTTAGCTGCATAGAAATACATGCAGCCGCACACTCCGGTCCCAAGTGCCGGTGGCAGTGCCAGGTATTGAGGTGCGAGACTCATGCGAGTTTCTCGCCAGTGTGACCCCGGCCTTAAACGCAATAATTAAAAATAATGGCGTGGGCTCCCTGTGCAATTTTCAAAACCAGAACAGGGAAAGCCAGCGACTGGGGGCAGATGTTTATAGCCTGGGAAGGGGGTAATACACATGGATCTTCCTAGGCTATTAATATCAGCTCACAGCTGTATATTTAGCCTTTACTGGCTACTAAAATAGGGAGCCCTCAAAAAAATGACGTGGGGTCCTCCTATAATTAATAGCCAGAAAAGGCTATGCAGAAATCTGCGGGCTGATATTAATATCCTAAGAAGGGACAATGGATATTGACTCCTTCCTGGCTAAAAACACCAGCTCTCAGACGCCCCAGAATTGGCGCATCTCTAAGATGTGCCAATTCCGGCACTTAGCCTTTCTCTTCCCACTTGCCCTGTACTGGTGGCAAGTGGAGTAATAGTTGTGGGGTTGATGTCACTTTTGTATTGTAAGGTGACATCAAGCCCACGACTTAGTAATGGAGAGGTGTCAATAAGACACCTCTCCATTACTAATCCTATAGTTGTTACAGGTTAAATAAAGACACAGCCAGAATAAAGTATTTTAATGAAATAAAACACAACATAGTTTGCCATTTTTGTTATTACTTTCAATCCATGCGAAGCCCTCGATCTACTGCACAAAAAAAAAAACAAGTAAACCAACAAAAATACTCCTGAATTCCGATGCAATTCATTTAATAACGAGTGTCCCACGATGATCTCCGTGTAGAGCTGTCACATCAGGAGATGTGACTGCTCTACAGGGCCTCCAGTGACACACTGACCGGAGATAATACTCCCGCAGTGTAGTTCATTGAGTTTGTGCTCTCACTTTACGGCACTATCGCTGCGTGAGAATTTTACTATGCAGCGGTGCTGCAAGTGACAGGACGAACTCCGATGACCTCTGACAGCGGCGGAGTGATCCACTGCGGGAGGATCACCTCCTGTCACTGCACCGAAGCCCCTGTACAGTGGCCACATCTCCCGATGTGACAGCTCTACACAGGAGATCGTCGTGGGACACTAATTATTAAATGGATTACATCGGAACAGGGAGTATTTGTGTTGGTTTATTATTTTATTTTTTTTTTGCTGGCGATCGAGGGCGTCAGAGACTAGGTGTTTGGTATGTTTTTTTTTTTTTTTTTTTTTACTATTGAACACAGTAGCCGGATGATGGGACTACTATCCCATCATCGGCTAATGCTGTCACTGTTCTACGTGACAGCAGACATAGCCGGATGGGACTAGTAGTCCCATCGGACGATGCTGCCTACACATAGACACCCGCACACACACACAGCCGTGCAGACTCCCGCAGTGCACATCAGCAGCTAATCCGCAGACCTTTTTACACCTGCGGTTTTGACTGACTCAATGGAAGTCAATGGGTGCAGAAACGCTGCAGATCCGCAAAAAGAATTGTCATGCTGCGGAAAATAAAACGCTGCGAATCCGCGCTGATTTTTCGCAGCATGTGCACACCAGTTCAGGAATTCCCATAGATTAACATTGGTTGTGCACTACATTGCGGATTTGGTGCAATTCTGCGCGTCCAAAATCGCTGCGGATCCACAACAAAATCCGCAACGTGTGCAAATACCCTTATAGTCACAGCTCACTACACAGTGACCATGACTGTAATCGCTCCCTGGTACTTTGACAGCTTTCTCTGCAGCATGTATGTGTAGAGTCTGTGCGCTGAGCAAACTGTGAATCAAGGTCCCTGGGACTGATAACAGCTTGCTTACTGTTTAGTGATCAGTGACTAAAGGGTATGCCACACTAAGCAAGATCGCTAACGAGATCGCTACTGCGTCACCATTTATGACGCAGTAGCGATCTCGTTAGCGACTTAACTGTGTGTGACATGTAGCAGCGATGTGGCCCCTGCTGAGATGTCGTTGATCGCTTATGAACGTTCTGAGCTGTTTTTTGGTCGTTGGTGTCCTGCTGGTGAGCCTGAATCGCTGAGTGTGACACCCTTTATGAACGACTTCACCAGCGTCGCAGGTGGGACTAGGTTTTCCCAACGACTGCAGAGGTCGTTATACAGATCGCTGATGAGATGTGTTTGGAATCACACAGCTAAGTCGCTAACGAGATCGCTAACGAGATCGCTACTGCGTCACCATTTATGATGCAGTAGCGATCTCGTTAACGACTTAGCTGTGTGTGACATGTAGCGGCGATGTGGCCCCTGCTGAGATGTCGCTGATCGCTAATGAACGTTCTGAGCCGTTTTTTGGTCGTTGGTGTCCCGCTGGTGAGCCTGAATCGCTGAGTGTGACACCCTTTATGAACGACTTCACCAGCGTCGCAGGTGGGACTAGGTTTTCCCAATGACCGCAGAGGTCGTTATACAGATCGCTGATGAGTTGTGTTTGGAATCACAGATTGCTGATGAGTTGTGTTTGGAATCTAACAGCTAAGTCGCTAACGAGATCGCTACTGGGTCATAAATGGTGACGCAGTAGCGATCTCGTTAGCGATCTCGCTTAGTGTGGCATACCCTTAACAGCTCCCTGTTCCGCCCTGAAGAATGGAAGCAAGCAGTTGCAGGACGAATATAACTTAATTTTCTCAATTCAGCTGCACTTCCAGGAAGAATGGAGGATTGAGGGATTACCCCTATATCTGCAGGTAAATAAGATTTCTTGAGGTGACAGATTCCCCCTCAAGGAAAAATATAGCAGGCAGATGGCAACATGCTCCATAGGATACCTGTTTAGCTTGTTTCCATGAGTCTTCCCATTGCTTGATGGTGTTACTGGCTTCCTCCAGTTCCTGTCGGAGCCTTACTAATTCAGCTCCTCCTGGGCCTGATGGAAATGCTGGGGATGTTCCTGGGGAATAACTACCAGATACAAAGTGCTCCCATATGCTATTATTCATCCCATTCAGACCTGCATGGATAGTAAGATAGACAAGACACCAGCATTACTAAGGAAACAGCAAATTATGTTCAATCAAAAGAAAACGTGTAACCAAGAGACTCAACAATATTCTCTCCAACTAACTAGGATTGTACTGTACACCAGAAAGGAGAGGTCTTTACAACAGATAGAAAATGGATTAGGCTTCAATAAATTAACGACCGACTGCTTTAATAAATACTTGTATTCCCAATAAAATAATAATGCTGGAAAAGTTTTTCTTTCTTGCATTCTCCCTATGCTATTCCTACCTAGAAAAGTGTGAACAAATTGACAGATGGGTTTTTCCATTTCCTAATGTTAAAATTACCTCTGGTGCTATTAGGTGCCACCATACAAATCACCTGCTACAAAGTAACAATCCCGACCACCACAGAATTAATAAAGAGAAGTAATAATACGCCAACCTGTTTCCACATATGAGTCTACGAGTCCGGTTTCTTATCTGGAATATGTCATGCACAACTCCAGTTAAATTTGGAGTTTGTTTTGATCACAACACTGGGGTTGGTAAAAACCGACCCGAATCATGTTCTCAGGGGTCTTGGCTACCCCTGGTATCCGAGACCCCGGAGAATTTCCGACTCTGGGGGGTGATATACACTTATTTCTCAGCGCTGTTAAAAAGTGGCGCTGAGGCATAAGTACCCTTAACTGCCGTCCTTAAAAGGCGTATCGGCGGTCGTTAAGGGGTTCATACAGAGTTTCACTGTTTCCACTATGAGCAAGTAGCGTGTTATTACTTCTTATTTCCTTTTTCTTTGTCATTGGAACTAACTTTGGTATTTCTCTTGTTAATATTGTCTGGTTCAGGAGTGTCAATTGGTCTATAGATTTTTGCAGAGGAAAAAAAAAAAAAAAAACATACGGGGAGCACAACACAATGAGGAATATGAAAATGTACTAAATTGGCAAGCGCACATATCCATCTGGAAGGGAGTCAATTTAAAGGGCTTGTTTAAATGCCCAGCGCAGAAGACAGGAGCTCCTGTACATTGCTTACTGGTCATATAATATTGCTTTTATTTGGCAGCCACAAATTTCCATCCGGCACTCCCATTCACCTTATAATGATGATCAGTCACAAGGAGAAGGTATTCATTGTAAAGTACCAGACAACTCTTAAAATGTAAGAAATCACTTTATGAGGAGCTGTCGTAAATCACACACATTTATAGTGTTACTAGATAATGAGCCAACCTCTAATAAAGAAGGGGGAGGGAATCTGAATCAGATTTTTATGTTTGAATTCTATTTTCACTTGCGATATAAACCTTCACAATTGCCTACCAGGCGTTCAGCTTCCCGTACTTTCACAAATTTACGTATCTAGTGTAGAAGAACTATTAGCAGGAAAATTTGCACAATAATTTAGATTTTCCAGGCCACAATTTTGTCTTTACATCCAGCCTTCAGGATAATTGTATTTATTTCCTCCCTGTGTCCAGGCACTCACCCAATGAACCGTGTCCAGCTGACGTATTAAGAAAGGTATTTTCTGATTGGCTATGAGGCCCCGGTGTTTGATGAAGAAAATGTGAGGAAATGCTGACAGGGGGCGATGGCGAGGTAGAGTGAAAGGATGCCGAGCTCCCCAAGGAGCCAGGAATATTTACAGGAGCAGAGCTCTGCATTAAACTTCCACCTGAATAAAGAAGAGGAGAACAATCATATTGATGCTTTTATACACCAACACACGACGAGACCAGCTGTAATCGTCATTACCTATCATGATGCCTCCAGGAGCTGTCACTGAGCTGTTGTCAAATGATTTTTCTAAAGCAGCAACTCCAAAGTCATTAAGGTCGAGGTCATCTAGAGCAGATTCTGAAAAATGGAAAAAAAAAAGAAGGTATAACATTTTATGCAAATAAGTGGGAAAAAATGCTTTAGAAATACATGAACCAAAGCTCATGGCAGGATATTCTAAGACAATTCAAAAATGTACGCGAGATCAATGAAAACATGAAAGAGGTCCAGGGTTGCCAACCTGACTATTTTCTCTGGACAGCATATCAAAAAGTCATTGACAGACAATTTTTACAGACACATTGGAAAATGTGTACTAAATCATTACAATAAGTGATCCATGTCTACAGCCCATAATTCTGATATGAAGACGTCAGCTGCGTTCACTGTAAAATGATGATACCGTATATACTCGTGTATAAGCCGAGATTTTCTTGTGTGCTGAAAACGCCCCCCCCCCCCGGCTTATACACGAGTCATTGTACAGAAAGACGGTGGGGGAGGTGGAGCGACGGCTGTGGCACAGTGACAGCTGCAGCCACCAACTAACAGAAGACATCATACTCACACTCCTCGCTCCGTTTCTGCATCTCCGTCCCGGCAGCTTTTCCTGTGCAAAGCGGTTACATGGTACCGTTCATTAAGGTAATGAATATGCACGCGTCTCCAGTCCCATAGGCGTGGAGCACATATTCATTACCTTAATGAGCGGTACCAAGTGACCACTCAGCACAGGAGAGCTGCTGCGCTGGGACAATGGAGATGCAGCGACGGCGCCAGGAGGGTAAGGCCATGCGGGATCGGGGAAACCGAGCCATGCGGGAGTGGGGGAGACATGCATACAACAGGCGGAGCCACACATACCAGGACAGGACGGGGGAGCCACATACTAGGGCAGGACGGGTGTAAACCAAACCCTCCAAAATACCGGAGAGGCAAAGGAATGTATAAAGAAATAAATACTTTATTTAAAATACAAAATTCAAACAGTAATTTCAATAAATTGATAAAGATGCCTCCTGTCAAAAAAACAGGCCTACTTAAACCACCCACACATGGTACCAATAGAAACAGTAACTGCAAGACCCTAAGGTAATGCTAGTCTTAAATTTTCTGGGTAAAAAATTAAATTGCCATTACTATAATATATTTCTGAAGTGCTAATGTCCAAAAAATAAACAAGTTTGGACAATAGAATGACCCCTAGATATAAAGCTACAAAGTGCCACACAAAATGTGCATGTAAACATATCAGCCTCAAAGGGCAACAATAGGAGCAAAAAAGGTGCTAAAGATTGTCCTTACCAAGGTGGGGAGCAAAAATAGGACCTGTTTCCTACCCCAACACGTGTTTTGACATATTCTTCTTCCGGGGGCGTCGAAAAGATCCTATTGCCTTTTGAGGCTGATATGTTTACATGCACTCAGACACTTTGCGGCTTTATATCTAGGGGTCATTCTTCATTCATTCTTTCCGTTGACTATTTGCCCGGTGCAGTTCCATGACTGACCAGAGGCAAGTGGTGGCGCTAGAGAGCCGACCCCTGCTAGGTCATTCTCCCCCTCCCCCGAGGTGAGCAAAGTCGATCTCCTCCCTTCCCCTGTGAGATCCCTCACAATGGCAATTGATTTTTTTATCCAGAAAATTTAAAGGTGTAGCATTACCTTAGGGTCTTGCAGTTGCTGTTTCTATTGGTACCATGTGTGGGTGGTTTAAGTAGACCTGTTTTTTTTGACAGGAGGCATCCTTATCAATTTATTGACGTTACTGTTTGAATTTTGTATTATAAATAATTTATTTCTTTATACATTCCTTTGCCTGTCCGGTATTTTGGAGGGTTTGGTTTACATGTGTCATAGTGGAATGTGACTTTTTTGTCTAGAGTATTTTGGACTAATATGTATAGGACAGGACAGGGTAGCCACACATACCAGGACAAAACAGGGGAGCCACATACCAGGATAGAATGGGGAAGCCACGCATAGCAGGACAGGGATGAGGGGACAATGCATACCCGGCTTATACTCGAGTTAATAACCTTACCCAGTTTTCCATGGCAAAATGAGGTGCCTCGGCTTATACTCGAGTATATACGGTAATTACAATCAAAATAATCAGTATAAGTTTCTTCATCTTCAAAAAATAAAAAATAAAAAATCAAGGACGCCTTACATTTTTTTACAGACAGGTCAATAAAGTGTCTTATTTTTACGGACTGTCCTAGAGATTCTGGACGGTTGGCAACCCTGAAGAAGTCCTGACAAAGTTGTCTGAAATTGCCTGAGGCTCTCATACAGCTACTATTGGATGAGATGGATAGGATGACTTCAAAATGACATTTCCTTCACTAAATGAGATTGGGAGATTCTTAGGGGACAGCATCTGGGTCCTAATAGATCCAATCCATCTGCCATTGAGCAGGTGCATTTCATGTTCCCGACTGATGAGTAATAAATAGTAATCATTATTTTACAAGGAAGAGTGGTTTCAATTTGTCAAATGGAAAACAATTATGGTGCAGCTTACAGCAACTTACAATTTAGCTCCTATTATAAATTCTCTGTTCTCAAAAGCAGAGTGAAATTTAATTGTTTACTATTCGTTGCCAACCACTACCACTTGAGTAGTCTATCAGTGGTGGCCTGTCTCGTAGGCAAGGAGCGCAGGGCTTGTAAGTGCTGCTCTGAAGCTAGTTGAATCACTGGATCTGGCCAGCTTCAGTGACCCGTTCTCCACCGATGCTGCAGAGACAAAGCTGCTTTTACTTGTAGCATGGGCGAGCGCACAGTACTGGCCAGCAGCACAGTCATGTCAATCATTAGAACTGACAATCATTAGGAAAGTATCACCCCACTTCCTGTCAAACAGGAAGCAAGGAGGCAAGGGAGCAATGCACTCTTGAAAATTGAAAAGGAGAGAAACCCTTTAATGCTGCTACAGCCAGCCCAGTTCAGAAATTCATTCATAATTTCATCATTAGAAAAGTAACCAAGTGTCAACTAAACTTTCTCCTCTGGATTGTTTCTATTAAAGTGTGTTCAGACTTCCAGGATGTAAATCATTAAGGCCAGCTACAAGTAGATATTAAAATAAGAAAGAAATGTCGTCCTGGAGTATAATACAAGCTTTACCCCTGTACACAATGGGCACTGCAGTGTATTCACTAGTATACCCAGCTTTCTATGTAAATATTAAAATTAGACATGTTTTAAGGTATTATTGGTTGGAATATACTGTATAAAATCATTTTCTTGATCTGGATGAACACAGCAACACTATAGTACGTTGAATCTGATAGATTTTGTACAGTATTACACCAATCCATTATACTCTATTACCTAAAGAATTATACAATTTACATTTGGTGACTAAAGCCCCCGTCTCACACAGCGATCTCGCTAGCGAGATCGCTGCTGAGTCACTAGTTTTGTGACGCAACAGCGATCTCCCCTGCGATATCGCTGTGTGTGACATTCAGCGACGATCAGCCCCCCTGCTGGGTATGGCTGATCGTCGCTGAATGTCCTGGACATTTTTTTGATCGCTGGTCTCCCGCTGGCCAGCACGCATCGCTGCGTGTGGCAGGCAGGAGACCAGTGATCCGCTGGTAACCAAGGTACACAGTGGGTTTCCAGGCGCCGCGCAGCGCCTGGAAACCCGACGTGTACCTTGGTTACTAGCTCCCTGCATCAGGGCGCTGGTATCCAACGTACACTGCGGGTAACTAAGCGATGTTACCCGCAGTGTCGCTGTGCTGATCGCTGCCTGAGCTGCCTGTTTGGCAGCTTAGCAGCGATCATGTAGCGACACACCAGCGATCCTGATCGTTGTCGGGATCGCTGGTGTATCGCTATGTGAGACCTAGGCTTAAAAGGTAAAAAGAAGGGATACCAAACATAGGAAGCAAATCACACTGCTGATAATGATGCTCAAGGTGAGACCGGGCTATGACTTTCCATTGACTAAATTGTCTTAATTTGTAGACACCACTAGGGAGAACTCATGGAGAAGTGGATTGAAGGAGGCACAACCATCCCATAAAATGAAAAATCCTTTATTGAAAAAAATCTTTCAAACAAACTGGTCTATCTAGAAGACATGTTAAAACGGACGCGCTTCTGGCACCCTTAGGCTGTAGTCACACATCGCACAGCACTCGGACCAGTATTCATCTATGGGGCAGATCACATCAGCGTTTTTTCTTGGCCGTACTCTATGTGCGAGTGAAATCACAGTGTGCTACAATTGTCACCGACACTCGGCTGAGTCTAGGTGCACTCGCACTCATATAAGTCTATGGGTACGAGTGACAGTGCACATCACTCGGATATCATCCGAGTGCTGTGCGATATACGCCGGCACTGGAGGAGATGGAGAAATTAGTTTCTCTGCCTCTTCCACAGCTGTGCTCCGATCCGCTCTGTGCGAAAGGCTCAGAGCAAAGACGCACGACACTCGGCTCACGCACGCAGCAGAGCAGGAGCCGAGGGATATTAGCACATCACATCCGATGCTCTCACATCAGATGCCATACGCAAGTGTAACCCCGGTCTTAAGCATAGAATCGCACAAGGAATCATGGGGCGTTTGTTTTAACCCCTTTCTGACTCTAGACGTACTATCCCGTCCAGGTGACCTGGGCCTTATTGACCCTGGACGGGATAGTACGTCATACGCGATTAGCCGCGCTCACGGGGGGAGAGCGGCCGAGTGTCAGCTGATTCTCACAGCTGACACCCGGCACTAAGTGCCAGGAGCGGTCATAGACTTAAGCCCCGGCACACTGTGATTGAACATGATCGCAGCGTTCCGGAGCAGGTAGAAGGGGCTGTCCGCTCTGACAGCCCCTCTGCCTTTGGATCGGAGACCCCGCCGCATGACGCGGGTTTCCGATCGCTCCCATGATAACCCGATGTCGTCATGACGACATCCGGGTTACCAGGGCTCAGAGACTTCCTGTCAGGCGCAGTGCATGTCAGGAAGTCTGTGAGGTTAGTGTAATAGAAGCTGCAGCTGTTAGAACCCTCTTGTTAGATTTTGTTTCAGTTTGCTGGTCACATGACCTTATTTAGTCTGGCTCCGCCCTTCTGGCTTTGCTGGACTTCATTGTATTATCTACTCTTAAGCTAGCCGGGTGCTTAGATGCCTTACTCTGTCAGTTTTGCTTAATCTTAGGATCTCGTAGTAATTTGTTTTCTGTTTAATTTTCCCTGCTACAATTTCTGTTAGGAGGTGTCCACCTTTTCTCCCAGTCCCTAGATCTTGTAGGGATTCCTCCCTCGCAACTATAGGTCTTCGTTCAGACTAGCTGAGGACTTTAGCGGGTCTGGTCGCAGGATCAGGTTCCCCGTTACATTGTAGGGATCCAGCTCAGTTCTATTGTAGGACAGAATTCCCATCTTTCCTTAGGGCTTGTAGCAGTTCATAACAGTAAGTCCAGCCAAGAAAAAAAAAAAAAAAAAAAAATCTCTAAGGAAAGATTTTCTGTTTTCATCATGGTGTCGGTTCGGGATTTGGCTGAATGCCTGCAGGGTCTCTCTCTGGAGGTGGCTGAAATCCAGCAACACGTGAGTAGTTGTTCTGGAGCACATTTCGTGGAGCCAAAGGTACGTTTGCCTGATTTATTTTTTGGTGAACAACAAGATTTTTTTTCTTTTAAAAATGCTTGCTTGTTGTATTTTCGTTTGAGACCCAGATCCTCTGGTGATGAATCACAGCGCATAGGGTTCATAATGTCACTTTTGCGCAAAGAACCTCAGGACTGGGCCTTTTCTCTGCAGCCTAGTGATCCATGCTTTGGATCAGTGGATGTTTTTTTTTCTGCTTTGGGGTTGTTGTATGACGATTCGGATCGTGTTTCATCAGCTGAGACAGAGTTGAGACGTTTGAGACAGGGATCGGGTAATGTGGAAAAATATTGTACTCACTTCCGTAGGTGGTCCACTCAGGTGGGCTGGAACGATTCAGCTTTTAAAAGTTTATTTCTTGCAGGATTAAGTGTAAGGGTTAAAGATTTGCTGATTGCTTATCCTATACCTGGTAACTTGCAAGAGGCTATGCAATTGGCCATACGGGTGGATAGGAGACTGCGTGCAAGGGTTAATGAGAGTAAGTCTGCTTTGTCAGCTCCAGGTTTGGAGAAGGAATGTACTGACATTGCAGAGCCGATGGAAATTGGAGCAATGGCACCTCACTCTCGGGAAAAAGAACGCAGATTTGCTCAAGGTTTGTGTTTCTACTGTGGTAAATCTGAGCATTTCATTAAGAACTGTGCGCTTCGAATGAATAAAGAGAAAAAAAAATGAGGTCAGTGTCGACCGCATAGCTTGTTTAAACAATAAAGGTGTCTTTCTTTCTGCTACCACTGGTGTTGAGGAGGAATTAATGGAGTTTCGGGTATTTGTGGATTGTGGTTCAACTCTCAATGTGATTGATGGGAAATTTTTGGAAAAACTAAAATTAAAACCCAAACTTCTGTCCTCTCCTATTAATGTGGTGTCTGTGGATGGCTCTCCCTTGAAAAATGTTACTCACCATATCTGTGAATTTCCTCTTACTATTAATGGTGTTCATCAAGAGAATTTGGATTTGGTTGTTTTGAATAATTTGCCCTCACCGGTGATTTTGGGGTTACCCTGGTTAAAATTGCACAATCCGGTACTGGATTGGTCTACCAATGAAATTAAGTCCTGGAGTCCTAAGTGTTATGACAAGTGTTGTAACGGGCGTATTGCTGCTGTAGTTAAGGGGGAGTTACCTGTACCTATTCAGGATTTTTGGAAAGTTTTTTCTGATAAGGAATCGCAGGTATTGCCTCCTCATAGAGATTATGATTGTGCGATTGAATTTGTCCCTGGAGCAACTCTTCCTAAAAGTCGTTTATTTAATTTGACTATTCCTGAGAGAAAGGCTTTGGAGGAATACATACAGACAAGCTTGGCCGCCGGTCACATTAGGCCTTCCAAATCTCCTGTGGAGGTTGGATTTTTTTTTGTTAAAAAAAAGGACGGCGGTTTACGGCCTTGTCTAGACTTTCGTGAGATTAATAAGATTACTGTACGCAATCCTTACCCACTGCCATTGATTCCTGATTTGTTTAATCAGTTAGTGGGGGCCAAGTGGTTCTCGAAAATTGATCTTCGAGGGGCATACAATTTGTTGCGCATGAAGGAGGGGGATGAATGGAAGACTGCGTTTAACACACCACTGGGTCATTTTGAGAATCTGGTCATGCCTTTTGGACTTTCCAGTGCTCCGGCATTTTTTCAGAATCTTATTAATGACATCCTTAGACCTTTGATCGGCAGAAGTGTGGTTGTGTATTTGGATGACATTTTGATTTATTCACCGGATTTGGAGTCTCATTGGAGGAGTGTGCGTGAAGTATTACAGTTACTGAGTGATAATTCACTTTTTGCCAAACTAGAAAAATGTGAGTTCGCTGTACAGAGACTTAGTTTTTTGGGCTACATTGTCTCCAGTGAAGGTTTTGAGATGGACCCTGTGAAAGTGCAAGCTGTGCAGGATTGGCCTAGACCTATTGGTGTGAAATCAATACAGAGGTTTTTGGGGTTCGCCAATTATTATAGAAAATTCATAAAAAAATTTTCTGTGATTGCCAAACCTCTGACCGATCTCACCAGGAAAGGTGCTGATGCGGTTCAGTGGACTACTGAGGCCATTGAGGCTTTTGTGTTGCTAAAGGAGAGGTTCAGCTCTGCTCCCATCCTTATGCAGCCTGATGTGACTAAACCATTTTGGTTGAGGTTGATGCTTCTTCTGTGGGGGTCGGCGCGGTGTTGTCTCAGGAAAAGACGGATGGAGTACATCCCTGTGCTTTTTTTTTCAAAGAAATTTTCTGAGTCTGAACTAAATTATGATATCGGTAATCGGGAATTGTTGGCAATTAAACTCGCATTTGAACACTGGCGTCATTTTTTGGAGGGAGCGGAATTTCCCGTTCAAGTCTTAACCGATCATAAAAATCTGATCTACCTTGATGCTGCCAAACGCTTGAATGCCCGTCAGGCTAGGTGGGCACTGTTTTTCTCACGCTTTAATTTTACCGTTACTTACATCCCAGGTACTAAAAATGTTAAAGCTGATGCTTTCTCTCGCAGCTTTTCTCCTATGGTGGGTACTGAGGAGGAAAACATTTTGCAAGAGGGGGTTGTTATTGCGGTTTTGGACTCCGTGTTGGAAGATGAGATTCTTAAAGCACAGGAGAATGCCCCATCTAACACGCTCTATGGGAGGTTGTTTGTGCCTGGTACCCTGAGGAGAGATTTGTTTGTTGAATGTCATGACTCTCGGTTGGCAGGTCATCCTGGAATCTCTGAGACCAAGAGACTTGTGGGTCGCAGCTTTTGGTGGCCTGGATGGCAGAAGGAAGTCATTAAGTGGGTGCGTCAATGCACTGTGTGTGCTAGATCTAAGTCTTCTCATACTCCTGCTGCAGGGTTGCTTTGCCCTCTGGAGGTCCCTAGTGCACCTTGGACACATTTGGCTATGGACTTTATTACTGATCTTCCCCCCTCTGAGGGTTTCACTATCATCTGGGTGGTCGTGGACCGTTTTAGCAAGATGTGTCACTTGGTTCCTTTCATCAAATTGCCCTGCGCTAAGACTCTCGCTAAGGCCTTTGTCAAGGAAATAGTCAGACTACATGGTGTTCCTACTGACATTGTTTCTGATAGGGGACCTCAGTTTGTGGCTCGTTTTTGGCGCGCCTTTTGTGACAGGTTGGGAGTTCATTTGTCGTTTTCATCCGGATATCATCCTGAGTCTAATGGCCAGACAGAAAGGAAAAACCAGGATGTTGAGCAGTTCTTGCGTTGTTTTGTGACTGATAATCAAGAGGGGTGGTCTGAGTTTCTGCCACTTGCTGAGTTTGCTCTTAACAATCATACATCCGCTTCTGCTGGTTGTTCGCCTTTTTTTTGTTGTACTGGGAGACATCCGTCTTTTGGGTCATTTTCCAAGTTGGGATCGGCTGTACCTGAAGAGGAGAATTTTTCTGGTGTGTTGCAGAGAGTTTGGACTGATGTGCGTGGTAATCTTCAGGAGGCTAACAAAAGATCCAAAGTGTATTTTGATAGAAAACGACAAGAGGTTTTGTTTGCTATTGGTGACATGGTCTGGTTGTCCTCTAAGAATCTGCGCTTGAGGATTCCGTCTAAGAAATTGGGTCCCAAGTTTGTAGGGCCCTTTAAGGTGCTTCAGGTTATTAACCAATCTGCTGTTAAGTTGGAGCTTCCCACCTCCTGGAAGATTAATCCGGTGTTTCATGTTTCTCTCTTGAAAAAAGCTGAGGTCTCAGATGGAGACGTCTCGGCCACTGTTCCCCTGGTGGTGGAGGACGGTCAATATGAGATTTCCCGCATCCTAAATTCTAGACGGTATAGAGGGGGTTTGCAGTACCTCGTCGCTTGGAAGGGTTATGGACCCGAGGATAACTCATGGGTGAGGGCGGATGATGTTTCTGCGTCTAGACTTGTCAGAGCGTTTCACAAGAGGTTTCCGGATAAGCCTAAGTCCTAGGGGATCCGGAGGATCCTCTTAGAAGGGAGGGTACTGTTAGAACCCTCTTGTTAGATTTTGTTTCAGTTTGCTGGTCACATGATCTTTTTTCCCTATTTAGTCTGGCTCCGCCCTTCTGGCTTTGCTGGACTTCATTGTATTATCTACTCTTAAGCTAGCCGGGTGCTTAGGTGCCTTACTCTGTCAGTTTTGCTTAATCTTAGGATCTCGTAGTAATTTGTTTTCTGTTTAATTTTCCCTGCTACAATTTCTGTTAGGAGGTGTCCACCTTTTCTCCCAGTCCCTAGATCTTGTAGGGATTCCTCCCTCGCAACTATAGGTCTTCGTTCAGACTAGCTGAGGACTTAAGCGGGTCTGGTCGCAGGATCAGGTTCCCCGTTACATCGTAGGGATCAAGCTCAGTTTTATTGTAGGGACAGAGTTCCCATCTTTCCTTAGTGCTTGTAGCAGTTCATAACAGCAGCGCTGACAGCTTCTATAGCATGCAGATCTGCATGTTATAGAAGCGATCAGCCTGCAGAAAATGAGTGTCCCATAGTGGGACAAAGTGTAAAAGTAAGATTTAAATGAAATTTTTTTTAAATAATTGTAAAAATATTTAAATAAAAAATAAAAAAAAAAAATCAATATTTATTCTATTAATATATGAATTAAAAATGAACCGACATATAAAACTAACCCCTTTAGTGAACCCCTTAAAAAAAAAAAAAAACAGAAAAACAAAATGCTTTATCATCATACCGCCGAGCAAAAAGTGGAATAACATGCGATCAAAAAGACGGATATAAATATACATGGTACCACTGAAAACGTCATCTTGTCCCACAAAAACGAGCCGCCATACAGCATCATCAGCAAAAAATTATAAAAGTTATAGCTCTCAGAATAAAGCGATGAAAAAATAATTATTTTTTATATAAAAGTTTTTATTGCATAAAAGCGCCATAACATAAAAAAATGATATAAATGAGGTATCGCTGTAATCGTACTAACCCGAAGAATAAAACTGCCTTATCAATTTTACCACACGCGGAACGGTATAAACGCCCCCCAAAAGAAATTCATGAATTGCTGAGTTTTGTTCATTCTGTCTCCCAAAAATCGTAACAAAAAACAATCAAAAAATGTCATGTGCCTGAAAATGGTACCAATAAAAACGTCAACTCGTCCCGCAAAAAACAAGACCTCACATGACTCTGTGGGCCAAAATATGGAAAAATTGTGGTGATGCAAAAACTATTTTTTGCAATAAATAGCGTCTTTTAGCGTGTGACAGCTGCCAAACATAAAAACCCAATATAAATAGTAAATCAAACCCCCCTTTATCACACCCTTAGTTAGGGAAAAATAATCAAATAAGAAAAATGTATTTATTTCCATTTTCCCATTAGGGTTAGGGTAGGAGCTACAGTTAGGATTGGAGGCTAAAGTTAGGGTTAGTGTTAGGGTTTGGATTAGGGTTGGGATTAGGGTTAGGTTTGTGGTTAGGGTTATGGTTAGGGCTGGGATTAGGTTTAGAGTTAGAATTCGAGGGTTTCCACTGTTTAGGCACATCAGGGGCTCTCCAAACGCGACCTGGCATCCGATCTCAATTCCAGCCAATGCTGCGTTGAAAAAGTCAAACGGTGCTCCTTCCCTTCTGAGCTATGTTGTGCGCCCAAACAGTGGTTTACCCCCACATGTAGGGTATCGGCTTACTCAGGACAAATTGCACAACAACTTTTGGGGTCCAATTTCTCCTGGTACCCTTGTGAAAATAAAAAAAATTGGGAGCGAAAAGATCATTTTTGTGAAAAAAATATGATTTTTTTATTTTTATGGCTCTACGTTATAAACTTCTGTGAAGCACTTGGGGTTTCAAAGTGCTCACCACACATCTAGATAAGTTCTTTAGGAGGTCTAGTTTCCAAAATGGGGTCACTTGTGGGGGGTTTCCACTGTTTAGGCACATCAGGGGCTCTCCAAACGCGACTTGGTGTCTGATCTCAATTCCAGCCAATTTTGCATTGAAAAGTCAAACGGCGCTCCTTCCCTTTCGAGCTCTGCCATGCGCCCAAACAGTGGTTCACCCCCACATATGGGGTATCAGCATACTCAGGACAAATTGCACAATAACTTTTGTGGTCCAATTTCTCCTGTTACCCTTGGGAAAATAAAGCAAATTGGATCTGAATTAAATTTTTTGTGAAATAAAGTTAAATGTTCATTTTTTTTTTTTAAACATTCCAAAAATTCCTGTGAAGCCCCTGAAGAGTTAATACACTTTTTGAATGTGGTTTTGAGTACCTTGAGGGTGCAGTTTTTAGGATGGTGTCACTTTTGGTTATTTTCTATCATATAGACCCCTCAAAGTGACTTCAAATGTGATGTGGTCTCTAAAAAAAAATGGTGTTGTAAAAATTAGAAATCACTGGTCAACTTTTAATCGTTATAAAAAAAAAAAGTTATGTTTCCAAAATTGTGCTGATGTAAAGTAGACATGTGGTAAATGTTATTTATTAACAATTTTGTGTGACACCACTCTGATTTAAGGGCACAAAAATTACAAATTTGAAAATTGCTAAATTTTTAACATTTTTGCCAAATTTCCATTTTTTTCACAAAAAAACGCAAGTCATATCAAATAAATTTTACCACTATTATGAAGTACAATAAGTCACGAGAAAACTGTCAGAATCACTAGCATCCATGGAAGCGTTCCAGAGTTATAACCTCATAAAGGGACAGTGGTCAGAATTGTAAAAATTGGCAAACCACCCTTCGGGTTAAGGGGTTAAACAAATATGAATCACATGGTAATTATTCACACTGAGCAATACTGCTGTGAGTGGATTAAATGGACATGCGCTGCTATAATGTTTAAATTGTTATAAAAAAGGAGTAACAAAAATTAACATAAAAAGTAACCATGCATTAATTTTAGCTCATTTTTATAGTAAATTTAGTTTTTTTAATTTGCGAGTTGTGCACCTGATGTCCTGCATATTACAGTCACAGCATTCAATGCAGTATATAACATGGTGCAGATTGTATGGAATATTTATTATAACCTCTGCTGGAAAATCCGTTTCAGATGACAAATGCCTCCTGAAGGAAGGCACTGTCTTCGGAACAGACCTGCCTGGCTTGGACAAATTCACCATAAGGAGTAGCTTTTATGGTATGATGTGGATGACAGCTCGATGATCATAATAATATAGTATTGCCAGTGACTTCTCTTCTATATAAAGGTATGTGAACTATACAGGTATTGGAGTCACTGGATAAATAAATATCTAAAAGTGAAATATGAAAGCTAGGTATTAAATAAATTATTATTATTCAGATAGGCGACAGTCGGGTACAGCGGCCATGCTGTAGGGAGACCTCACTGGTGATTTACACAGTTCTCAGCAAGTTCAATGGAAACAGTATAAATCCATGTGCAGCGTGCACCACCTAGTGGTGGCCTGAGGTTTGCTATTAATACTGTAGGATTTGGGGCTCTGCTCTCACAGCCATGATTCTTTTTATTTCACAAAATATCAAATGTATGTTTTGACTTCTTAAAGAAGTGGAAAACCTGATCTTGAATGCTTAAGAATACTTAAAAAATTCTCTACAAAATCTTGAGAGCAGGATAAAAAGAGGCAGTAACTAGTTTACGATTCACACGTTGGTCATACAAAACATAAGGGGGGAGATTTTTTTGTAATGCTAATTGCACCAGATTTGTGCCCTAGTTTGCGTCTACACTTGTCTTTCATTATATTTATTTATATTAGACACTTTCTATATCTTGCTGGAAATGAGGCTTTGCCTGAATACCAACACCAAGAGGCACAAAATATGCCATAATGTTGATGCAAATTTCTGCCAAAAAGTAAGCCAACTAATAGGTGGTTTAAAGATGGGTTAGCCGGTCTAAAGATGTGCAAAGTTTACCACTTCACTTCAGCCACTTTCATAAACCTGGTGAATTTTAGAACTAGAAAAAGATTCCAGCTCACCAGTAATGGTTCCTGTGCTGTCCAAAGCAGGGATGACGGCTCTGCCGTGGCACGATAATATCGGCGAAGAAGGAATAATCCAGCTTGATGAGCAAACAATCTTTTTTATTCAGATGAATAGAATACAGCGGGCATATGAAAAACTTTCATGCTACATCAGTGCTGGCGTCACGCGTTTCAGGTGGCGCAGCACCCTTAATGATTATTCCTTCTTCCTTACATTCGAGAACTGCCTAGTCTATTAATACTTATCCACTGTCAATTAGTACAGTAACTGCAATGAAAGGAATGGCATTGAAGCCAAATTTATGAGAGTCCATCACCAGCTTTAGTGGCTCAAGTGATATTTTTGACCAACAGAAATGAAGAAATAAATTTAAGTGTGGCCTTTCTGAAATGAGAAATAGACAAAAGCAGATACAACTTCGCAATGTTCCCCTGCAGGGTATATAGAAATATGTTTTATTTTCAGACTGACGTACGGCTTCTTGTACTGAAAGATCTCTCCACATTTATTGAGAAATGCAAGGTTTGCAACACTATTTACATGAGATTTTGCAAAGGCAACAAAATTCTCACCTATTACTGATTCTACAGTGTCACTGGTTGGGTAGAAGGGAAGGGCATTGGCATTCATACCGGAGGTACCACTGATAGCGGCTGGACTGGGAGGTGTAGCAGCCAGGCTAGATGTGATGCTAGAGGAAATGCTTGAGGTCAACGGGCTCCCCATGGGCAGGATTCCTAGGGCATCCTAGAGCAATAACAAAAGTAGGAATGTGAGCATCTGAAAGGGTTACAACATGATACTGGCCATTTACACATCATTTAACACAAAAAGGTTCCAAATAAGAATAAACAGGACAAAAACTCAAACTGAAATACGAACACAAAACCGGAGGAGGGAAATAGACCACCACCGTAGAGTATAATCCTTAAAATAATTGTAGTAGATGTCAAATACATAAATAAAAGCTACAGTACACCAATAAGCAGGGAACAGGTCACCAATCAAAATGCTAAATTGCATTTATATGCAGAAAGATTATCACAAAAGTTCATATGACCTCTTAAGCACAAACATCAATATTATAAAAGTGCATGTGTGCAAAAATGCTTTTTGCACTTTGTGTATGCTTATTTATATGATACTATATATGCTTTCACAGCTATAAGTGATATTACTGAAGGGAAAAACAGTGTAGGGGGAACCTCATTTCAGTAGAAAACTTTAAACAGCAATAAAAACATCAATGTAAAGGCTGGAAATACACATTTGTTGACATAAAAGCATTATTAGGTGGATCGATGTCAGCCTCACCTGTTTAGTCTGCAGTAGAGGTTGTTCTTGACTTCTGTGTTCCAATGAATGCGGTTTTAACTTTGCCTTTGTAAAACAACAGAGAGATGGTGAAAGCTCAGAGCAACCTATTCATAGCAGCTGATCCACAGCATTCTGGAAACAGCCGGGGTCATACATCAGTGTGCAGCCTGCAGACTGAAGACATACCAGAAAGTGATTGGACTACTGACCTGGCTTTTAAAGCTTTTCAGATAATCTGTTCCTATGGAGTCTTCTCTCTCACATCCGGGAGCTTTTTTATAGCTGCCTGGCAGGTCACCATGAAAACCAAGGTTATCTAAACTGTGAGGTTTGCCAAGAGATCCAGGAGGTGATCCACATGGGTTATTTGGGCTTCCTAAACTTGCACATAGCATCTGAGAGAGAAGTGATCAAAGCTTGTATTAGATTTCACAATTTCACAAAAATCTGCTAAACAATGTATGTTTCTCTTCAGCTCATCCAAAAGCAAGCAGCTGATTTTTCTTTTTACATTTCTCAGTTGTAAGATATCACAATGGGAAAAAAAAGCAACTCTGCAAATCTTCTGGATGAAAAAGGTTCTACTGCTTTGGGTTTACAGCCCCTATATAGAAATATGTGCATCCATAGTAACAGAATATGTGTAGTTTGATGATGCAGTTAGCTAATCTTTTGCAAAGACTTTCAGCCATTATAGGACATTATATTTTGTATATGGTTTAATTCCATCTATTGTATTTGTGTACTTTGCTGCCATCTACTGTTATATTATGTTGTTCATGTATTATTACTGTGCTTTACCCATAATACCTTTCTTTCTGCAACTCCTCCTATCTTTATTTCACTTACTTCTTCTTGGTCACTGTCATCTTGAACAACACATGCTTCAGGACTGGAGAAAGGATTCTCTTGTTACCTCTAACTTCGTGCTTCTAATTTCAGCTCTAACTCCTACCTCATCTTCATACCTTCATTTCCCTGATATCTCTCTCACCTCATCTCATCAAGGTACTGTAAATAAAACCTGTTGAATTCATCACTGCATCATCCTTCTGGACTAATCACGTGCACCTCATCAGGAATACAGGTATAAGTTAGCGAGTTAACGCTATCTGCCATTGCTTATACAGAGAACCGTGTTCACATCCCTCAGACAAATCTCACCCACATACATTGGTGGCAGAATAGTAACAAAAGACATAAGTCTAGAATCATAGAATGGTAGAGTTGGAAGGGACCTCCTGGGTCATCTGGTCCAACCCCCTGCTCAAAGCAGGATTCACTAAGTCATCCCAGACAGATGTCTGTCAGCCACTGTTTGAAGACTTCCATTGAAGGAGAACTCACCACCTGTCGTGGCAGCCTGTTCCACTCACTGATCACCCTGTCAAAAAGTTTTTTCTAATATCTAATCTGTGTCTCCTCCCATTCAGTTTCATCCCATTGCTTCTAGTCTTTCCGTGTGCAAATGAGAATAAAGATAATCCTTCTACAATGTGACAGACCTTGAGATATTTGTATACAGGTATTAAGTCTCTCAGTCTTCTTTTTTGCAAGCTAAACATTCCCAAATCCTGTAACCGTTCCTCATAGGACATGGTTTGCAGACCGGTCACCATTCTGGTCGCTCTTCTCTGACCTTGCTCCAGTTTGTTGATGTCTTTTTTTAAAATGTGGTTCAAAAAAACTGGACACAGTATTCCAGATGAGGTCTGACCAAAGAGGAGTAGAGGGCAATAATGACTTCACATGATCTAGACTGTATGCTTCTGTTAATACATCCCAGAATTGTATTTGCCTTTTTTGCTGCTGCATCACACTGTTGACTCATGTTCAGTCTGTGATCTATTAGTATACCCAAGTCTTTTTCACATGTGCTGCTGCTTAGCTCTATACCTCCCATTCCATGTATGCCCTTTTAATTTTTATTGCCTAGATGTAGTACTTTGCATTTTCCTCTTAAAAACCATTCTGTTAGTTGCTGCCCACTGCTCCAGTTTATTTATATCTTTTTGAATCCTCTCTCTCTCTCTCTCTAGTATTAACTATCCCTCCTAGCTTTGTGTCATCAGCAAATTTAATCACTGTACCCTCAATTCCTCCATCTAAATCATTGATAAAGATGTTGAACAATATAGGGCCCAGGACAGAGCCCTGTGGTACCCCACTTGAGACATTCTTCCAAGTGGATGTGCAGCCATTTACGATCACTCTTGGGGTCCGATCACTAAGCCAGTTATGAATCCACCTAACAGTTGCCTTATCCATTCCATACTTAGTCATGTTTTCTAAAAAGATTGTGTGAGATACTTTGTCAAATGCTTTGCCGAAGTCAAGATATAATATATCTACAGCATTTCCCTGATCCACCCACTCAGTGATTCTGTCATAGAAGGAAATTGAGTTAGTCAGACATGACTTATTAGTTACAAACCCATGCTGACTCTGGTTAATCACTTCATTCTTATCCAGGTACGTACATACATGTTGCTTAATAATTTGTTCAAAGATCTTTCCTGGTATAGAAGTCGGACTCACCGGCCTATAGTTGCCTGGGTCCACCTTCTTCCCCTTTTTGAAGATAGGAACAACATTTGCTCTTCTCCAGTCTTCTTGGACTTCTCCTGTTCTCCAAGAGTTTTCAAAGATTATGGAGAATGGTTTAAAATTTCTTCGGCTATCTCCTTCAGTACTCTGGGGTGTAATTCATCTGGACCTGGAGACTTGAATTAGTTTATGTTAGCTAAGTGTTTCCTTACTATTTTTCTGTTTATAGATATCCTGGATTCTTCTATTCCTTTAATAGGACAGTGAAGATCAGTTGATGTTACATTTCCTTTCTGAGAGAAAACAGATGCAAAATAGGAATTTAAAAGTTCGGCCCTCTCAACATCCTTTCTTATCATTTTCATCCTGTAAAAATCCTATAGCATCTTTAACTTTCCTTTTACTTTTGACATATCCCCAAAATCCTTTTTATTGCTTTTGATGTCTCTTGCAAGCCTTACTTCATTGTCAGCTTTAGATACTCTGATTCCTGCCCTGCAGGTTCAGCAGACAGCATTATATTCTTCTTTAAATATGCCTCCCTCTTTCCATTTGATAAATATGTCTTTCTTACTTTTTAGCATGTGTTTATGTTCTGTGTTCATCCATCCTGGTTTCCTTAAATCCTTTGCATTCTTCCCTCTTCTTGGAATTGTTAACGATTGTGCTTTGAGAATCTCATTTTTCAAGATTGCACATCCTTCCTGGACATTTTTGTCCTTAAGGATATCCATCCATTGCATCCCTCAGATTCTCTTTCTGAGTCCCTTAAAATCTGCCTTTCTGAAATCCAACCTTGAAGTCTGAGTCTTCACAGGTCTTCCTCTTGTAGTTATCCAAAATTCTAAAATAGCATGGTCACTACACCTCCTAGGGTCCTAGCCGCACTTACCTCCTCAACCATTTCCTCCCTGTTTATAAGGATTAGATCCAAGGTAGCAGATCCCTTTGTTTTCTCCCCTACCTTTTGGAAGATAAAGTTGTCAGCAAGAGAGGATAAGAATTTGCTTGACCTGTTAGTTTTGCCTGAGAGATTCCCAACAAATGTCTGGATAGTTGAAATCTCCCATGACCACCATGTCATATTTTTTGGAGAACTTGGCCATTTGATGCATAAAGAGTTAATCAATATCTTCAGCTTGCACAGGCGGCCTGTAGTAAATGCCTACAATGGAGTCCTTTCCTTGTATTCTTACCAAACAGTTTGTACAGAACTTCCAGTCTATGAAGCGTCAATATCTGTGCAGATATACGCTTTTCTAATATACAATGTAACACCTCCTCCTCGTTTATCAAGTCTGTTTCTTGCAAATACATTGCTCAAAAAAGTAAAGGAAACACTTAAATAACAGAATATAACTCCAAGTAAATCAAACTTCTGTGAAATCAAACTGTCCACTTAGGAAGCAACACTGATTGACAATCAATTTCACATGCTGTTGTGCAAATGGAATAGACAACAGATGGAAATTATTGGCAATTATCAAGACACACTCAATAAAGGAGTGGTTCTGCAGGTGGGGACTATAGACCACATCTCAGTACCAATGCTTTCTGGCTGATGTTTTGGTCACTTTTGAAAGTTGTTTGTACTTTCACACTCGTGATAGCATGAGACGGACTCTACAACCCACACAAGTGGCTCAGGTAGTGCAGCTCATCCAGGATGGCACATCAAGTTTGCTGTGTCTGTCAGTGTAGTGTCCAAAGGCTAGAGGCGCTACCAGGAGACTGGCCAGGAGACATGGAGGGGGTCGGCCGTAGGAGGGCAAGAACCCAGCAGCAGGACTGCTACCTCCGCCTTTGTGCAAGGAGGAACTGGAAGAGCACTGCCAGAGCCCTGCAAAATGACCTCCAGCAGGCCACAAATGTGCATGTGTCTGCACAAATAGTTAGATACAGACTCCATGAGGATGGTCTGAGTGCCAGACATCTACAGATAGGGGTTGTGCTCACAGCCCAACACCGTGCAGGACGCTTGGCACAGAACACCAGGATTGGCAAATTCGCCACTGGCGCTCTGTGCTTTTCACAGATGAAAGCAGGTTCACACTGAGCACATGTGACAGACGTGACAGAGTCTGGAGAAGCCGTGGAGAGCAATCTGCTGCCTGCAACATCCTTCAGCATGACCGGTTTGGCAGTGGGTCAATAATGGTGTGGGGTGGCATTTCTTTGGAGGGTCGCACTGCCCTCCATGTGCTCGCCAGAGGTAGCCTGACTGCCATTAGGTACTGAGATGAGATCCTCAGACCCCTTGTGAGACCATATGCTGGTGCGGTTGGTCCTGGGTTCCTCCTAATGCAGGACAATGCCAGACCTCATGTGGCTGGAGTGTGTCAGCAGTTCTTGCAAGATGAAGGCATTGAAGCTATGGACTGGCCCGCCCATTCTCCAGACCTGAATCCGACTGAGCACATCTGGGACATCATGTTGCGCTCCATCCACTGTCATGTTGCACTACAGACTGTCCAGGAGTTAGCTGATGCTTTAGTCCATGTCTGGGAGGAGATCCTTCAGGAGACCATCCGCCGCCTCATCAGGAGCATGCCCAGGCGTTGTAGGGAGGTCATACAGGCACGTGGAGGCCACACACACTACTGAGCATCATTTTGACTTGTTTTAAGGACATTACATTCCAGTTTAATTTTGTGAGCGACTCCAAATCCAGGCCTCAATTAGTTAATAAATTTGATTTCCATTGATGATTTTTGTGTGATTTTGTTGTCAGCATATTCAACTTTGTACAGAACAAAGTATTCAATGAGAATATTTTATTCATTCAGATCTAGGATGTTATTTGAATGTTCCCTTTATTTTTTTGAGCAGTGTAAGTGGTATTCTTCTAGCCTTGTATTCCAATCATGTGTATCGTCCCACCAAGTTTCAGTGATTCCAATGACATCATATTTCTTTTCCTGCATTACTAGTTCCAATTCTCCTTGTTTGCTGCCCATGCTTTGTGCATTTGTATAGAAACATTTTAGTTTGTGATTGGTTTCTCTTCCTCCAATATTTTTATTATTTAGATTTTTTTGTCTTTGTTCTTCCTTTTCACTTCTAATAGCAGAGTTCTCAATAGTATTTGTCAGGTGTATGGCTTTTTCTGGCCTTTTGCTTCCCTTCCCCTACAGTGTCTGTATGCATATGCATTGTCTGCTAGCAAGTCTATGACCGTCCGCCATCTTAGCTAAAGCATGTCCACAAAAAGCAGTGTGGATCCCTCTGTGAAAGAAGCACATCATGTCCCTGACACCACAGATGCTCCAGGAGCAGAGTCCACACTTACTGCAGAGAGAACTTTGTGACAACTACAGATGAGTTCCATGATAACCTAGATCATTTATGGGGAAGAGTTGATCATTATTTAGCAGCTCTTCCAAGCTCTAACAATGATGCAGCAGATTTAACCTCCACATTGAATCGTTTATCTGGTGCCTATGATCGCTACCAGAGACTGTCTGCAAAATACATCATATTCCTGAGTGACTGTGATATGGAAGATGCCCCAACAGAGCTAGCTGAAAGGGAAACTTCTCCAAAAAAGGACCTCACCTCATTAGTGCGAGATGCCCAGGCTAAGGCAGAACTCCGCATAGCACACCTCCAAAAGGTTAGGTCACACCGCACAACGTCGACCAAAATCACATCTCGATCTTCCAAATCATCTCACTCCAGGAAGTCAACATTGTCTGACAAGCTACTGGAAATCCGTGTGTCTGCAGAGGAAGCTAGAGTAAGAAGTTCCTTTGCTAGGAAGGAGGCCGTGATGGAGGCCCAATTAAAAAGAAAGGAGGCTGAGACAGAAGACCAAAAAAACAAGATGGAGGTCCAATTGAAAATACTCCAAGCAGAAAGGGAAGAAGCAACAACTCTTGCTAAACGGAAGGTTCTTGAACAAGCACTAAGTCAAGATGCTGATATGAACTGCCTTGTTCCAGGAGAGATGGAGGTCCCAGCTGATCGCACTGCTGACTAGGTGCTAAGACATTTAACACCCATACCAGTGCCACCTTTGTTCTCCCACAAGGACACACCCCACAAGACGAGAAGTCGCCACCTACTGCCGACAAGGTAACTTCGAGGACTAACCCACAATTTAGGCCGCAGCCAGCAAACCCTATAGAGACTAAACCAGAGCTTAACCCTCATGTCGCATCATTTCGTCCTGATTCGTCGCAGTCATATAAGCCAGAGCACTTACGTTCCCCACGGATACCACAAGTTAATCCTACAATTATGACCGGGAGATCGGACATGTCTGACTTCGCCAGATACATGATTCGCAGGGAGTTAATAAATATAAGGCTCTCAAAGTTTGATGATTGTGCCGAAAATTATAGAGCCTGGAAGTTGACCTTTCAAGCAGTAACTCAAGACCTTAACCTCGCAGGAAAGGAACAACTGGATTTGCTTGTTAACTGGTTAGGCCCTGAATCAGTGGAGCATATCAAGACAATAAGGGCAGTTCACGTGGACCATTCAGATGCAGGTCCTATTGCAGCATGGGAGAGACTGGAGCAAACCTACGGCAGCTCAGAAGCCACAGACTGTGCCTTATTTAAGAGACTGCAAACCTTCCCAAAGATAACTAACAAGGACAACCGAAAACTTCAAGACCTGAGCGACCTGCTAAAGGAATTAGAATTGGCAAAATTTTTCCCACATCTTTCAGGACTGAGTTACCTTGATATTGCTCATTGTGTGAATCCAGTAGTGTCCAAGTTGCCATACGGCTTGCAGGATAAAAGGGCAGACTACGGCTCACGGTATAAAAGACAGCATAATGTGCCTTTTCTTCCCTTTGCACATTTTTCCAGATTTGGCAGTGATCAAGCTCTGAAGAAGAATGATCCACCAGCTTCATCGTCATCATCTACAAGGTATGATAACATTACCAATTGTAGAGAATTAAGGGGCACAGTATCAATGAGAAAGACTGATGTTCCACTTACAGCACCCGCCTTCACTAGAACAAATGCTGTTGCTCCTAAGATTATGGACACTAACTATCCACAAAAGACCTCACACACTTAAGGAATGTCGTGGACTCGGGGCAAAGACTTTGCAGGAGCACAGAGATACTCTCAAGGAGCTTGGGATATGTTATAAGTGTTGCGCCTCCTCAGACCACCTTGCTAAGTAATGTAAGGCTCTCGTTAAATGCACTGAGTGCAGTAGTGACAAACAAGTTACATCTATGCATCCCACACCAGCTCCACACAAACCACAACCTTCAGCAGCAGGCAATCCGGCTCAAAGCATGGCAGGGAACAACAAGTTCCTGATCCTACTGCAACTGCTGTTTCCTCCTCATGTATTTAAGTTTGTGGAGAAGGAACTGGTCCTAAATGCTGTGCCAAGGTATGTCTGGTCGATATCTATCCAGAAGGACAACCAGACAAGGCCTCCAGAATGTATGCCATAATAGATGAGCAGAGCAACAGGTCTCTAGCAAAGCCAATACTCTTTGAGATCTTCAATATAAAAGGGACAAACAACTCCGTACACCCTCAACTCTCTGCCGTCTAATGTTGTAATGAGTGAATCCTTACTAAAATTTAAGAAGGGACTGGACGCCTTTCTTGAAAAGTATAATATTACAGGCTATATTCACTAGTTTCCTAGATACTGCGTTGATCCAGGGAGCTAGTCTGATTGCCGTATGTGGAGTCGGGAAGGAATTTTTTTCCCCAATGTGAAGCTTACTGTTTGCCACTTGGGTTTTTTTTGCCTTCCTCTGGATCAACATGTTAGGGCAGGTTAGGATAGGATATGGGCTGAACTAGATGGACTTAAAGTCTTCCTTCAACCTTAATAACTATGTTACTATGTAACACCTGCTCTGGTCGTATTGAGACTTCTGGCAGAAGAGCCTCTGGGTACATTGTCTCTTCAATCAAAGGGAACGTGCACATACCCTTGCCAACTTTAATTGAATGTGACCAGATACCTGATAACAGGGAAGAAATTCCCACTCCGGAAGCCGCACTTCATCATCCCCCCTTGAGGCACCTAACTAACCAGATTCCTCCTCTGGACATGAATGCTGATATTCTAATCCTACACGGTAGAGACATTCTGAGGGTCCACAAGGTGCGCCAACAATGCAACGGCCCAGATCATGCTCCATACGCCCAAAGACTCGATCTAGGCTGGGTAATCGTGGGCGATGTATGTCTGGATAAGAGTCACAAGGCATCCGAAGTCAACTCCTTTAAAACGTATGTTCTCCAAAATGGTCGCACAACTTGCTTCAAACTATGTTCTCATCACTATGAAGTGAAAGAAAGGTTCTCAGACTAAATCAAAGAGCCTGACATCATTCCTACTCCCTATGACGATGACGGAAGAACAGTGTTTCACACAACACAACAGGACAACAAAATTGCCTTATCCGTGGAAGACAAGGAATTTATTAAAATAATGGACAGTGGATTCTTCAAGAATGAATCTGACCACTGGGTTGCTCCTTTACCCTTCAAGGTTACTAGGACCAAGCTTCCTAACATACGAGAACAGGCCTTATTCAGGTCCACCTCATTGCAGAGAACATTAAGAAACAAGCCTGAAATGAAAGACCATTTTGAAGCCTTTATGGACAAGATATTTCGCAATGACCATGCAGAGTCAGCTCCACCCTTGCAAAAGAATGAAGAATGCTGGTATCTACTTTTTTTTGGAGTATATCATCCGAGAAAACCTAAACAAATTAGAGTGGTGTTCGATTCAAGCGTCAAGCATCATGGTGTATCGCTGAACGATGCTTTCCTCACTGGTCCCAACCTAATAACTTGGTGGGAGTGCTCATGAGATTCAGAAAAGAGCCAGTCACCATTACTGCTGACATTGAACAAATGTTCCATTGTTTCATCGTGCGGCAAGACCACAGAAATTATCTCTATTTTCTATGGCACCGAGATAACGACCCCGACAAGGAAATGGTTGAATACCGCATGAAGGTGCACGTGTTCCGAAACAGTCCTTCTCCTGCAGATGTTACATACGGCCTACGTAGGACTGCCTCTGATGGCGAATCAGAGTTCGGGAATGATGCCCAACAGTTCGTTGAAAAGGACTTCTATGTGGACGACGGTCTCAAATCCGTGCTCACATCGGAGGAAGCCATAGATCTGCTCAAACAGACACAAGGTATGCTTTCTAAAGCTCATTTAAGATTGCATAAAATTTCCTCCAATAGTGCTGCTGTCATGAAGGCCTTTAACCCTAATGATTGTACTACAGAATTCAGGAACTTGAATCAAGACTCAGACAATCCACCAGTACAGAGAAGTCTGGGCTTGAGATGAAACTTGTTAAAGGGCTCCTTCAGCTTTCAGGTTAGTGGTGCAGAAAAACCATTTACTAAGCGTGGGGTTCTGTCAGTGGTGAACAGTCTATACGATCCTCTCGGGTTTGTTGCACCCTTGACTATACAAGGCAAGCTTCTGTTAAGATAACTCTGAGTCTATTAAGGACTGGGATATATCACTTCCTGCTGACAAACAACTAAAGTGGGAATCATGGAGAGAATCTTTTTGTGCCTTGGATAAGATCCACATATCACGTTGTTACACTCCAGAATCCCTTGCTACGAGTCAAAGGAAAGAGATCCATATATTCTCTGATGCCTCTACTGAAGCTATTGCAGCTGTTGCCTATTTGAAGATTACAGACTGTAACAATGAAGCTCATGTTGAATTTCTATTTGGAAAGGCTAAATTGGCTCCTAAATCCGAGCACACCATACCCAGACTTGAACTCTGTGGGGCTGTGCTAGCCATAAAGATTGCAGATTTCATACAGAGCAAACTAGCTATTCACGTGGATGACACAAGATTCTACACAGACAGCAAGGTTGTTCTGGGCTACATTTACAACCAGACTAAACGCTTCTATGTCTATGTAAGTAACCATGTTGAAAGGATCAGGAAATCTTCTAAACCTGAGCAATGGCAGTATTTTCCATCCCATCTTAACCCTGCGGACCTTGCTACTAGGCCTATGTCTGTTGGCGCTTTTGTAAATTCTTCTTGGTTAACAAGACCGGAGTTCCTTCGCGGCCAGTGTGGAGAGATTGCCATTGAAGAAAACTTCAGCCTTCAGGATCCGGACATTGACCCAGAGATCCATCCTGGTGTCAACACCCTCATCACCAAATCCAAAGAGAAGGTTGGTTTGGACTGTCAGCAATTTGATCGCTTCTCCAGGTGGACAAGGCTCGTTAGCGCCATTGTAAGGTTAGTCCACATCGCACAATGCTATCGCAATAAGGATACTAACGCTGATTGTCGCGGTTGGCATATCTGTCATAAGCCTCTCTCTTCAGAAGACATTACTCTGAGTGAACTGTTTGAGATTCGTAATGTGCAGCAGTATATTTTTCACAAGGAACTGGAATGTATACGTAAAAATCAAAATGTTCATAAAAACAGTCCTATTGTCGACTTACAGTGGGTAAGGAAAGTATTCAGACTCTTTGCTCAGTATTGAGTAGAAACACTCTTTTGAGCTAGTACAGCCATGAGTCTTCTTGGGAATGATGCAACAAGTTTTTCACACCTGGATTTGGGGATCTGTTGTGAACACTTTTGATCTGACTTCTGAGTTTGGGCTCTCTCTGGTGGTTGCTGCTGGTAATAGAGCTGGCCTGGCTGACAGAAGTCATTCACCTGAAGAGGATGATTGGAGATCAGGTGTTACAGACTGGGGAGATTTAAGTGAGCAGCCTTCCCTTAGTTGTTGCTGGTGATTTTGGTCTTCTTCCTGAGCGTTTTGGAAGTCTGCTTGCTCCTTGCTTTGTCCTGCATCTTTCAGATAAGTTATTTATCTGTTTTAATCTGTGGCATTCTTTCCGTTTGCTTTTCTCTGTTACCTGCCTTACTGGTGTGAGTTCAGCCGGGTTCCCAGCTGGGACCTGTGCTGGACTCTGTTTTCCTTTGCCACAGCTTATGTCAGTCTTTTCTGTATTTCTAGTCTCCTGGTATTTCAGTATATGTTGTTTTGCGTCCAGTTCACACCAGAGTTCTGATTTAGTGGGGGAGAGGTCGTGTTGCCTCAGTACTTATCAGACATGTTGGAATTTTTCTTAGGGTTTTTGCGGGTTTGCAGACAGTATCCTTTCCTGTCCTGTTCTATCCAGACAGTTTGGGCCCCAGCATTTGCTTATTCTATTTTCTGCCTGTGTTTTGTACTTCATCTGTCTCACCGGCAATATATGTTTGGGGGCTATCTATTCCTTTGGGGCTCTACTCCAGGGCAGTTAGCTTTCCCCTTTCTCTCTTTAGGCTTAGTTAACTCTTTGGCTGTGTCGAGGCGTCTAGGGCACTGTAGGTACGTCCCACGGCTAATTCTAGTTGTGTTGTCAATTTAGGGGTCTGCAATCTGCTAAGTTACCAACCTCTCTGGGTGTTTGGTTGCCTAGCCTATTTTTTATTAAACTCCTCGGTTACCGAATCATAACAGGGATCCTCTCCAGTTCCGTCAGGTTGGATGGTGAACTTTGGTGGACAACCATTTTCAGGTCTCTCCAGAGATGCTCAATTGGGTCTAGGTCAGGGCTCTGGCTGGGCCAGTCAAGAACGGTCACAGTTGTTTTGAA
Source organism: Oophaga sylvatica (assembly GCA_033576555.1). NCBI lineage: Eukaryota > Metazoa > Chordata > Amphibia > Anura > Dendrobatidae > Oophaga > Oophaga sylvatica. The sequence goes on from JARQOD010000003.1 coordinate 200,158,632, forward strand.
GCCACTCCCTTTGTTATTTTAGCTGTGTGCTTAGTGTCATTGTCTTGTTGGAAAGTGAACCTTCAGCTAAGTCTGAGGTCCAGAGCACTCTGGAAGAGGTTTTCATCCAGGATATCTCTGTACTTGGCCACATTCATGTTTCTTTCAATTGCAACCAGTCATCCTGTCCCTGCAGCTGAAAAACACCCCCATAGCATGATGCTGCCACCACCATGTTTCACAGTTGGGATTGTACTGAGCAGGTGATGAGCAGAGCCTGATTTTCTCCACACATACCGCTTAGAATTATCACCAAAAAGTTCTATCTTCATCTCATTAGACCTTATTTCTCATAGTCTGGGTGTCCTTCATGTGGTTTTTAGCAAACTATGTGAGCTTTCATATGTCTGGCACCGAGGAGAGGCTTCCGTCGGGCCACTCTACCATAAAGGCCGGACTGGTGGAGGGCTGCAGTGATAGTTGACTTTGTGGAGCTTTTCCCATTACCCTACTGCATCTGTGGAGCTCAGCAACAGTGATCTTGGGGTTCTTCTTTACCTCTCTCACCAAGGCTCTTCTCCCTCGATTGCTCAGTTGGGCTGGACGGCCAGGTCAAGGAAGACTTCTGGTGTTCCTAAACTCCTTCCATTTAAGGATTATGGAGGCCACTGAGCTCTTAGGAACCATGAGTACTGCAGAAATTCCTTTGTAACATTGGCCAGATCTGTTCCTTGCCACAATTCTGTCTCTGAGCTCCTTGACCAGTTCCTTTGACCTCATGATTTTCATTTGGTCTGACATGCACTGTGAGCTGTGAGATCTTATGTTGACAGGTGTGTGCCTTCACAAATCAAGTTCTATCAGTTTAATTAAACACAGCTGGACTCCAATGAAGGAGTAGAACCATTTCAAGGAGGATCACAAGGAAATGGACAGCATGTGACTTAAATATGAGTGTCTGAGCAAAGAGTCTGAATACTTATGACCATGTGATATTTCAGTTTTTCTCTTTTAATAAATTTTCAAAAATTTCTACATTTCGGTTTTTTTTTTTTCAGTCAAGATGGGGTGCAGAGTGTACATTATTGAGAAAAAATGAACTTTTTTGAATTTACCAAATGGCTGCAATGAAACAAAGAGTGAAAAATGTAAAGAGGTCTGAATACTTTCCGTACCCACTGTAAATCCAATAATTGACAAGAAGGGTTTACTGAGAGTTGGTGGTCGCTTAAACAAAGCCAAGTTGGAATAGGCAGAAAAGAATCTTTTAATTATTCCTGGCCATCACCATATCACCACTATACTAATACGACATTTCCATGAAAAGACCAAACATCACGGCAGACACTTCACTGAAGGTGCCTTAAGAGTTGCAGGCTTTTGGATTGTGGGACAAAGAGACAGGTTTCCCCATTTAATTCATCGCTGAGTTCAGTGTCGCAAGACAAGAGGAAAACTGCAACAACAAATGTCTGATTTGCCTGCTGATAGGACAAGCACAGAGCCACCATTTAACTATGTTGTGTTATGTTTCGGCAGCTGAGGAGAAATTGCAAAAAATAGCCAAAGTAGTAATACACCAGAGAGGCTGGAAACTATTGGATTGCAGTACACTAAACTAACTGCCACACTAGAAGTAGCAGTGGAGCGTACCTACGGTGATCCTAGACGCCTCGTCACAGCCGGAGGGATAACTACACCTAAAGGCAGAAAGATGAAAGCTATCTGCCCCGGAGCAAAATCCCCAAAGAAATAGAAAGCCCCCAAACATGTAATGGCGGTTAGACAAGAAGAAAACACGGACACAGACAGAACAGAAAATAGAATAAGCAAACGCTGGGGCCCAATCTGTCTAGATAGAAAAGAATTCTGACTGCAACCCAAAAAAACCCTGACAAAAATACCAACACTTCTGATTAACAAAAAACTTGAGATCACACGATCTCTACCACCTAAATCAGATCTCTTGTGTAACTCACAACAACTCAGCAAATAAAAAGTTTCAAAGGAACAAAGCAAAAGTGCAGACACAAAATGAGCACAATTGCAGCACCAGACCACGAAAGGGGACCAGGCTGTAGTCCACTGCAAGCAGCAAACCAGCAGTGAAAATCCAACAGAGGAAAAAAAAAAAAAACACTTATCTGAATGAGAGCAGGAAAGCAAGCTGTGCTGCAAGCAAGACCAGGAGGAACAATTGATTACCGGCAAGGCTGATGGGAACTCAGGTCACTTACATCATACCATTCAGAGCCAGCTGAAGGCCATTCAGTAATTAGTTCATTACCCTCAGCAACCACCAGAGGGAGCCCCAGCTCAGATGTCGCCTCCAAAGTATTCACAACAATGTTGGTTTGGACGTTTTTTGGCCCGTGGGCAGTCACTGCACGTAGAACCAGAGACGGACACGTAGAGTAAACAATGGGCAGTGTTGTTCACATGCATAAGCGTACGAGCGATACACATAGAAGTAATAAAATCCATGGATTCCTCCAGTTTCATCAACGCCTTAAGAAGATTCCTCGCCATCAGAGGACCAGTAAAGCAATTGAGATCTGATTGTGGAACAAACTTCGTAGGTGCCTGTCGAGAACTACAATTAAATTCAAGACCAGTCCAGGACTTCTTGGCAAATAATGGTTGTTTGTGGGTCTTCAACCCTCCTCACGCTTCCCATATGGGTGGATATTGGGAAAGAATAATAGACATCACTCATAGGATACTGGAGTCTATGTTGATGGACTCAAATCTTTCAAGACTCACTCACGAAACCTTAACCCTTAACCACTTTCTTTGCAGGATTGTCTGCTATTGTAAACTCAAGACCTCTTGTTCCCATATCTATGGATCCGGAATCTCCTGCTATTCTTACTCCAGCAACTCTCCTCACTCAAAAACTTGAAACTATTCCTAGTTTACATGAAGACTCTCTGTCCAGTAACAAATATCTGAGACAGTGGAAACATGTACAACATCTGCATAACTGTTTCTGGAGTAGATGGAAGATGGAGTACCTTACTCTCCTCCAAAGGTGAAGAAAATGGCAACAAGTTAAACCGAACTTACAAGTAGGAGATCTTGTCCTCATCAAAGACCAGAAGGTGATAAGAAACTCATGTTCTATGGGACTTATACTAACCCCTTTACTCCCGAGGGTTGTTTGCATGTTAATGACCGGGCCAATTTTTACAATTTTGACCACTGTCCCTTTATGAGGTTATAACTCTGGAACACTTCAACGGATCTTGGCGATTCTGACAATGTTTTCTCATGACATATTGTACTTCATGTTAGTGGTAAAATTTCTTCAATACAACTTGCGTTTATTTATAAAAAAAAAATGGAAATATGGTGAAAATTTTGAAAATTTTGCAATTTTCAAACTTTGAATTTTTATGCCCTTAAAACAGAGAAATATGTCACATAAAATAGTTTCCCACATGTCTACTTTACATCAGCACAATTTTGGAAACAAAATGTTTTTTGTTAGGAAGTTATAAGGGTTAAAAGTTGACCAACGATTTCTCATTTTACAACAAAATTTACAAAACCATTTTTTTTTTAGGGACCACCTCACATTTGAAGTCACTTTGAGGGGTCTATATAGCAGAAAATACCCCAAAGTGATACCATTCTAAAAACTGCACCCCTCAAGGTACTCAAAACCACACTCAAGAAGTTTATTAACCCTTCAGGTGATTCGCAGGAATTTTTGGAATGTGGAAGAAAAAAAAATGAACATTTAACTTTTTAATCACAAAAATGATCTTTTACAAACAATTTCTTTATTTTCACAAGGGTAAAAGGAAAAAATTGACAGAAAAAGTTGTGCAATTCTCCTGAGTACGCCAATACCCCATATGTGGGGAAAAACCACTGCTTGGGTGCACGGCAGGGCTCGGAAGGGAAGGAGCGCCGTTTGACTTTTTCAAACCAAAATTGGCTGGAATTAAGATTGGACGCCATATCGCGTTTGGAGAGCCCTTGATGTGCCTAAACAGTGGAAAATCCCCACAAGTGACACCATTTTGGAAACTAGACCTCCTAAGGAACGTATCTAGATGTGTGGTGAGCACTTTGATCCCCCAAGTGCTTTACACAAGTTTATAATGTAGAGCCGTGAAAAAAAATCTTATTTTTTCACAAACTTGTTCTTTTAGTCCCCAATTTTTTATTTTCCCAAGGGTAAGAGGAGAAATTGGACCCCAAAAGTTTTTGTCCAATTTGTCCTGAGTACGCTGATACCCCATATGTGGGAGGTAACCACTGTTTGGGCGCACGGAAGCGAAGGAGCGCCATTTTACATTTTCAACCAAAATTGGCTGGAATTGAGATCGGACGCCATGTCGCGTTTGGAGAGCCCCTGATGTGCCTAAACAGTGGAAAACCCCCAATTCTAACTTCAACACATCCCTGACCCTAATCTCAACCGTAACCATAACCCTAACACACCCCTAACCCCAACCCAACTCTAACCATAACCCTAACCACAAACCTAACCCTAACACACCCCTAATCCTAATCCCAACCCTAACCGTAATCCAAACTCTAACCCCAACCCTAACTTTAGCCTCAACCCTAACCCTAAATTTAGCCCCAACCCTAACGGGAAAATGGAAATAAATACTTTTTTTTTAATTTTATTATTTTTCCCTAACTAAGGAGGTGATAAAGGGGGGTTTGATTTACTATTTATAGCGGGTTTTTATAGTGTGTTTTTATGTTTGGCAGCTGTCACACACTAAAAGATCCTTTTTATTGCAAAAAATAATTGTTGCATCACCATATTTTGAGAGCTATAATTTTTCCATATTTTGGCCCACAAAAACCAGCAATTCATGAATTTCTTTTGGGGGGGAGGGCGTTTACACCGTTCCGCATGTGGTAAAATTGATAAGGCAGTTTTATTCTACGGGTCAGTACAATTACAGAGATACCTCATTTATATCATATTTTTTTTAACGTTTTGGCGCTTTTATACAATAAAAACTATTTTATAGAAAAAATCATTATTTTTGCATCACTTCATTCTGATAGCTATAACTTTTTTATTTTTTCGCTGATGGCGCTGTATGGTGGCTTATTTTTTGCGGGAGAAGATGACGTTTTCAGCGGTACCACGTTTATTTATAGCCTTTTTTTGATTGCGTGTTATTCCACTTTTTGCTCGGCGGTATGATGATAAAGCATTGTTTTTTGCCTTTTTTATGGTGTTCACTAAAGGGGTTAACTAATGGGACAGTTTTATAGGGCGGGTCGTTACGGACGCGGCGATACCAAATATGTGTACTTTTATTGTTTCGATTTTTTTAAATTAAAATATTTATTTATTGCTGGAATATATATTGATTTTTTTTATTATTAATAAAGAATTTTTTTTTATATAATCTTAGTTTTACACTTTGTCCCACTATGGGACACTCATTTTGTGCAGGCTGATCGCTTCTATAGCATGCACACTCCGTGCCGATTGGCCGAAGAGATTACGTGATGTAACAATATCATGCGATTCCCAGGAGAACCAGTACTTATAATGTTGTAATGGTGCCAAACAACGGAGGCGAGTGCAAGTATTATTATTTTACTGGGGGCAAAAATAAGGATTGAAAAGGGGTTGTCCCTAAGGGCATGTTCAGACATGTGTATGGAACCATTACACCCAGTATGCCGATTTTCCCTGTGGACTGACAATTTGCATGGAAAACAAATCACAGCATGCATTAATATGGTCTATATTTTATGGACCAGAGTAATGCATGTAAAGTAAAGGCGGCTACTGCACCTATCAACAATGCAAACAAGAATACGGAGTTGCACACTAAGCCAGTCATGTCTGCAATTTGTGGTCACGATTTGCCCAATTTCCAATATGGCTGTCTGAACCCGGCCCAAGAGTGTACGTGCTTTTTCCCCAGTCCACAGTGCGGAAATCTTTCTACAACTCACTGCTGCTATCTCTAACACAACAGGAAGGGAGGGCTAGAGCAACAAGAAGGAGCCCTGGCTGATTTGTAACTTTTTACTAATGTAGATAGCATTTCAGTCAGATTTTCATAGGTTATTGAAAAAATATTATTCATATATTACATGCAAATAATATATTACATTATTAACAAGTAACTTAATAATAATAAATAATAAGTAATATGAAAGGATCATTATTTATTGCATTCTGGTCCCTTAAAGTCTTCAATGTGTTGCATACAGTACAGGTCCTTAATGTCACAAGAAATAACAGAATGATTGCATATTATAGGTCTATACATGAAAAGTTTCTAAACTACACCACCTTTCCAGATAGCATTTAGGAAGTTCTCACCGTTTTCTGGTCCAAATGGAAAAAAACCCCGATAAATTGGCACAATGCTAAGTGTTATATACAGAGGAGGACACAGCGGCACGTTTGAGGTAAAGCCTCATGAAATCAGACACTGGACAAAGATTTGTATTGTCCAGTCACATGCAGACATTTTAAATTTCTGTGATACCAGGGATATACAGTGGGGAAAATAAGTATTTGATACACTGCTGATTTTGCAAGTGTTCCCACCTACAAAGAATGTAGAGGTCTGTAATTTTTATTGTAAATGTAAAAATAAAATAAACTGAAAATCACATTGTAAGATTTTTACAAAATTCACTTGCATTTTATTGCATGCAATATACATTTGATCACCTACCAACCAGCAAGAATTCTGTCTCTCACAGAACTTTTAGTTTTTCTTTAAAGGGAACCTGTCAGCAAGACTGTGCTCAGTAATAGTGTCAGGTCAGTGCTGTTATACTGATTACAATGATACCTTGGTTGCTGAAATCTGTCTTGTGGTTGCTGTTTAATCTTTATTTTCAGTTTTCAGTTAATGATATCCCTCACTGACCTGCCCCCTAATTTGCATTATGAATACCTGTACATAATGAAGAAAATCAAAAAAAATCTTCTGCAGGTAGGTGCTAGCTGTGGCACCTGCGCTGCAGCATAATCACATGTTTAGTGTCCTAATAATCACTATTCTTCATGTTATTGATCAAGTACAAAAAAAAAAAAATCAATTTGAAAATGGCGCCTGCCACGCCTGAGCAGTAGCAGTTATCGGTTTGTATAGAGATCCGATAGTTGCTAGCGCCATCTTGGAGGAGGAATTTTTTTTTCTTCTCCAGCAAGATGGCGCCACCGGTGCCTGCGCAATAGCAGCTATCGATCTCTAAATACACTGATAGCTGCTACTTCGCGGGAGTGGCAGGGGCCATTTTCAAATTGATTTTATTTTTTGTACTTGATCAATAAGAAGAATAGTGATTACTAGGACACTAAACATGTGATTATGCTGCAGTGCAGTTACCACGGCTGGCACCTACCTGCAGAAGGATTTTTTTAAAATTTTCTTCATTACGTACGGCAGGTATTCATTATGCAAACTACGGGGCAAATCACAGAGATCAGTGACCTGTCAGTAGTCTTCATTATGAATACCTAATCAGAGCATCACATGAAGACCCCTCCACGGGCCGCCCCGGAGCACGAGTATATCATTAACTCAAAACTGAAAATAAAGATTAAACAACTACAAGACGGATTTCATCACCCAAGGTATCATGTTAATCAGTATAACGGCGCAGACGTTACACTGAGTGTAGGTTACTGTGCACAATCTTGCTAACAGGTTTCCTTTAAGAAGCCCTCCTACTCTGCACTCATTACCTGTATTAATTGCACCTGTTTGAACTTGTTACCTGTATATAAGACACCTGTCCAAACTATTAATCACACTCCAACCTCTCCACTAAGGACACCAAGGCCAAAATTGTAGAACTGCAAAAGGCCGGAATGGGCTACAGGACAATAGGCAATAACTGTTGGCAGAATTATTAGAAAATGGAAGACAGACAAGATGACTCTCTTCCTCGGTATGGGACTCCATGCAATATCTCGCCTTGTGGGCAAGGAGGATTCTGAGAAGAGTAAGGAATCAGCCAAGAACTACACAAGAGGACCTGATCAATGACCTGAAGAGAACTGGGATCAGGGTCTCTAACATTACCGTTAGTAACACACTACGTCATCATTGATTAAAATCCTGCAGGGCCCATGACCATCTGTCATGTGGTGACGGTCTTAGGTAGGGGAGGGGGCCCTCAAACTATCCTAACCCTAACTATCTCTGACCCAGGGGTACTCGTGATGGTAGAGAGGCCCGAGTGTCCAACCTCACTATGCTCTTGTTAATGCCTGGTCAGTCCCCTTCTCTACCCCATAGAGCCTGGGACAGAAATGTAATGTGAACAAGACACACAATCAAAACAGGGACAAAAGAAACCCGCTATCATACAAAAGCACTAACCAACAATAGGGAGGAGAATAGGGACTGGAAGGAATAAACTTAACGGGAAACAGAGACCAGGAGGCAAACACACACGTACTAAAGAAAACCTCTACAACTACTCTGCAAAACACTTAACTTAAGCACACAGCACATGAAGACGAATCTCCAATAGCAACAATGAACTCCTATTTAGCACAGCGTCTACTAAGTGCAAGGAAGCAAAGCTTTCACTGGCAAAACAGAATGGTCTGGCCAGGTTTTATAGGAAGAGTTAACGACCAGATCAGAAGCAGCTGAAATGGAGATGCATGTTTCTGACCCGCAAGGAAAGGGTTGTTAACCTCTTCAGCACCAAAGGAAAACAAATTAATTTAATATAGGATCCACACAGGCTAAATTGAAGACCTGCAATTCACCATAAAGAGTGATCTTCTACCCCCAGAAATCCCAGGTTGGCGTATCATACTCGTGACACCATCTGGATGATTCAGAGTAAGCATGGGAGAAGGTCATGTGGTCACATGAGATGAAAAGAGGGATTTTCTGGTACTCATCGTAAAATCTCTTTTTTTGGAGCCTTCATTGGGGAACACAGGTAACCATGGGTGTATGCTGCTGTTGCTAGGAGGCTGACACTATGCAAAAAAGGAAAAGGTCGCTCCTCCCCCGGCAGTATACACCCACCGACAGGCACAAAGTACTTCAGTAGGTGCAAAAAAGCAGTAGGAGCAGAATCAAGAACTCAAAGTCAAAACATATTAGGCCCAACAAGGCACCACTAACAAATAGGGGGGGTGCTGTGTCCCCCAATGAAGGCTCCAAGAAAGAGATTTTACGGTGAGTACCAGAAAATCCCTCTTTCTTTATCGCTTCATTGGGGGACACAGGTAAGTCCCCAGGGTGGGAAGACAACTTAGGCAACGCAAAGAAAGAGGACCTAGGTCGGTCGGTGAGCCACCGCCGCCTGCAGAACCTTTCTACCTAAGCCTGCATCGGACGAGGCCTGGGTATGAACCCTGTAGAACCTCGCAAAAGTGTGCAAGGACGACCAAGTCGCAGCCTTGCAGATCTGTAGCGCCGAAGCTTGGTGACGGACAGCCCAAGAAGCTCCGACAGCCCGGATGGAGTGGGCTCTCATTCCCGGAGGGGGCCGTTTCTCTTGAACGAGGTACACCTCCAGTATTGCAGAACAAATTCAACGAGCGATCGTGGACTTGGAGGCCGGGAGACCTTTCCGGCGACCTTCAGAGATGACAAACAGAAAATCGGATTGACAAAGAGGGGCAGTCCTAGAAAGATAGACCCGGATGGCTCTGACCACATCAACTTATGAAGAGACTTCTCCAGAGGATGAACCGGGGAAGGACAGAATGAAGGAAGGACGATATCCACATTGATGTGGAAGGAGAATACCACCTTGGGAAGGAATGAAGGAACAGGTCTGAGAACTACCTTGTCCTGATGAAGAACCAGAAATGGGGAACGACAGGACAAGGCTGCCAGCTCAGACACCCTCCTAAGGGTACATACTGGCGATGAAAACATCCGACGCTCGCATGTAAAATCCCAGCTCTGGCGCCGGCACTCGGGAGTGGAGTGCGTGGCTGCATGTATTTCTATGCAGCTGCTCGCTCCACTCCCGAATGCCGGCGCAAGAGCTGGATTTCACATGCTAGCATCGGACTATTTCCACGCATGTGAGTATGAGCCCTAAAGGACGTGATTGCAATCAGGAAGGCCCCTTTCCAAGAAAGGAAGGAAAAGGAGATGCCCTGAAGACGCTCGAAGGGTGCAGACTGGAGAGCGCTCAGGACCAGGTTAAGGTCCCAGGGATCCAATGGAGAACGGTAAGAAGGAACCAGATGGGCAACCCCTGGAGAAAAGTCTTGACTTGAGGTAAGGAAGACAAATCCCTCTGGAAAAGGATTGACAGGGCAGAGACTTGACCCTTTAGGGTACTGAGTGATAGGCCCGAATCCAGTCCTAATTGAAGAAAGGCAAGAAGGGAAGGAAGAGAAAACGTCAAAGGAAACAGATCGCTTTCCTCACACCATCTGAAGAAAGCCTTCCAGTACCTGTGGTAAATGCGAGAAGAAGCTGGTTTTCTAGCTCTGATCTTGGTCTGAATGATCTGGCGAGAAAAACCCGACTCCCTCAGGACCGCGGCCTCAACGGCCATGCCGTTAAACTCAGAGACTGAGAACTCTGGTGGAAGAGGGGGCCCTGCGAGAGGAGATCCGGACGGTCTGGAAGCCTCCAGTGGGTGTCCGCGAGCATGTTTACCAGTTCTGCGTACCAGGGGCATCTTGGCCAATCTGGTGCTACCAGGATAACCGGAATCCCTTCCGCCTTTATCTTCTTTATGACCCTTGGGAGTAAGGGAAGTGGGGGGAACAGGTAAGGGAGCTGGAATTGAGACCACGAAATCACCAAGGCGTCGGTGTCGATGGCCAGAGGGTCCCGGGACCTGGCCACGAACTGAGGAACTTTGTGGTTCATCCGAGACGCCATGAGATCGACGTCCGGAGGGCCCCACCGTTGACAAATTTGATTGAAGACTGAGGGATGGAGGGACCACTCGCCTGACGCTATGCCCTGGCGACTGAGAAAATCAGCTGCCCAATTTTCAACCCCTGGAATATGAACGGCTGACAAGGCCGGAACGTGACGTTCTGCCCAACGCAGAATCTTTGCCGTTTCCGCCATCACCTGTTTGCTGCGGGTCCCGTCCTGATGGTTTATGTACGCCACGGCCATGGCGTTGACCAACTGAATACGAACGGGTTTGCCTGCCAGAAGAGACTGCCAGTGGAGGAGGGCAAGGAATATTGCCCTGATCTCTAGAAGATTGATGGGAAGGAGGGTTTCCTGGGCGTTCCAGCAGCCTTGCGCTGTGTGCCGCAGGAAAACCGCTCCTCGTGTCGGTGGTGATGACCTGCCACCGAAGAGGAAGGAAGGACCTCCCTCGCAGGACTGACGAAGACAGAGTCCACCAGGTCAGGGACTGCCTCACCGGGAGGGGCAGACGAACAGGGCGGTCTAGGGCAGCAGAGGTTTTGTTCCAGGTGGACTGGAGGAACAGCTGAAGAGGGCGAGTGTAAAACTGGGCGAAAGGCACGGCTTCCATGGAGGCGACCATCTTCCCCAGGACCCTCATGCAAGATCGAAGGGGAAAGGGAACCGGGCGTCTTAGAGATCGGACTCCCTTGCAGAGAGCAGAGAACTTGTCTCTCGGGAGGAACACCCGAGACAAGTGCGTGTCAAATTCCATGCCCAGGAAGGTCAGATGCTGAGAAGGTTTTAGAGAGGACTTCTCTCGGTTGATGATCCAGCCGAGACGAGTCAAAGTGTCCAGGGTGATCTGAAGACTCGGAGCACAGTCTCGGCGGGATGGGCCCTTGATTAACAGATCATCCAGGTAAGGGATTATGAGAATCCCCCTGGAGCGAAGAATAGCCATGACCGCCGCCATCACCTTCGTGAAGACCCTGGGGGCAGAGGCTAGGCCGAAGGGGAAGGCCGTGAATAGGTAGTGGTTGTCCTGGATCGCGAACCGAAGAAACACTGATGCCGCACACAAATCAGGATATGAAGGTACGCATCGTGAATGTCTACGGAGCAGAGGAATTCCCCCGGCTCCATTGCGGCGATCACTGAGCGTAAGGACTCCATCCTGAAGTGACGGATTCGAACGTGGCGATTCAGCAGTTTGAGGTCCAGGATAGGACGGAGAGAACCGTCTTTCTTCGGGACTACGAAAAGATTTGAGTAGAAACCCGAAAAGTGCTCGTTTGAAGGAATGGGAACAACTTCTCCGGCGGCCAGAAGGGAAGAGACGGCCTGGAGGAAACCTTGGGTCTGGGACGTCTGTCTTGGGGGCGAGAAAGAAAGAAGCGACTTTCTGGGTGGGAAGAAAAGTCGATCTTGTAACCGGAGGTAACGATCTCCCTGACCCAGGCATCGCTGACCACCGACAGGCAAGTGTCTCTGAAGAGAAGAAGTCTGCCTCCCACCCTGGAAAGCCTTCCAGGTGGGGGTGACCCGTCACTTAGAACAAAACCTGTTAGATCGGGACCCGGAGGGCTTAGAGGAACGGCCCTTTGGCTTCCAGCGAGGAGAGGGTTTGAAGGAGGGTTTTCTCCGTTCTCCTGAAGTGGAGGGGTGATCCTGCTGAGAAGAGAATTCTGAAGATGAGAAGGGACGAAAGGACCTAAAGGACCGAGGACCCTTCCTGTTAAACGGACGCTTAGGTCTGGATTGAGGGAGAGAGGTGCTCTTGCCTCCAGTAGCGTCGGAAATTATCTGGCCCAGCCTAGCACCAAAGAGTCTAGAGCCCTGGAAGACTAGGTTGGTGAGAGATCTCTTTGACGTAGTATCCGCACTCCAGGCCTTTAGCCAAAGGATGCGGCGGATAGCCACGATGTTGCTGCTTGCTCTAGCGGAACAACCCGCTGAGTCCAAGGAAGCAGCCAGAATGTATTTGCCAGCATGGCCAATTTGATCTGCCAACTCAGCTAGCTGGTCTGGGGGGGCTGAAGCCAAGATACCCCTGCGAAGCATCTTGGCCCAAGCAGAGATGGCCTTGGCCACCCAGGTGGAAGCGAAACTGGGACAAAGAAGCGCCAGCTGCCTCAAAGGCTGATTTGGCCAGAGATTCAATCTGCCTGTCCGTAGCATCTTTAAGAGACGCGCCATCTGGCAAGGACAGGACCGTCTTAGAAGAAAGACGAGAGACACGCGGATCCACCTTAGGGGACTCTGCCCACTGGCTGAGAAGATCGGGGTTAAAGGGGTATAGAACGTCTAAGTGCTTCCTGCCTGGGAAGCGCTTTTCGGGATGCTCCCAGAGCTTTGACAAGGTGGACTCAAACTCCTTGTGGTTTGGAAAAGAGCGAGAAGGACGCTTAACCCGCTTAAATGAGACAGAGGAATCCTGGGCAGGAACCTTGTCCTCATTTAGCTTGAGAGTTTGCAAAATAGCCGAGATAAGGCTATCAACCATGACCTGCATCTTGGAGGTCTGGTCTGAATCAGAGTCAGACCCGGACTGGGAGTCTATGTCCGACACAAGGTCCTCCTCTGAAGAGGGAAAATGGGCAGAGGATAGCAGCTTAGATGCTGCGGAGGGGCCCGGGGAGCTGGACGAGGAGCCAGACAGGGTCCTCTTTCTAGAACCTCTCAGTTATATCCCTTTGAAGGTCGAGGTCAGGTGCGTGCGAATCGCCATGGGAGACATTCGGAGCACTGGTGACTGAGGAAAGCTGTGGAAGGCGTTCAAGGACCTGGACCAGGGACTGGGACACCTTAGTCAGGTCTGCGACCGACTGAGACAGGGCAACGGCCCACTCAGGGGGAGTGCTCTCATCCGGGAGTCGGAGTGCTCCTGTGGGGCAGACATGGTGGCAGGACTGCAGGATGGACAGAAAGGCGAGGACTGGCCTGACTTCCACTTTTTCTTACAGCGTGCGCAGGCGTAGTGTGTCACCGTGGATTTAGAGCAAGAAGCCCCAGCAGAGTTGGACATAGGGAGAGCTTGCTGTGCTATGGCAATTTAAGTATCGATAGAGATACTGCGGAGGAGGATAAGTAAGGCCCAGGAAATAGGGAGCGAGAGTGCAGAGCCTACCAGTGCAGCGAGCTACTGTAGAGTCAGCTGTGTCCCCCGGCAGAAGAAGCGTCCAAGGCAGGGCAGAGGATAGATGCTGTGCAGCTGAGCCGTTTCCAAGATGGAGAAGTGCAGGGAACCTCGTGGTGGAGATGGAGGGAGGGGCTTGACTGCTGAGCGCTCACAAGCTGCTCGCAAAAGAGAGAGGAGGGGGCTGTGAGAGCAAGTAAAGAAAGAGCCCTTGTGATAAGCCCGTCAGCAGTGGGGGGCGTGTGCACTAAGGAAGACAGCACTGATTGGGAAGGAACCAGAGGCGCCGAGATAGCGTGCGCAAGGAAGGGAAGAGGGAGCGTGACAAAGCGCCCGCCGAAGAAAGTGAAAGCGGAGAGAACAAACACCACACGCTGCGGGTTAACAAGGGGGCCGGCGAGGGGCAGCGCAAGACGGCGAGAGGCCAGTTAATGAAGACCGAAGGAGCCGCACACACACAAGGAGCGGCCCCGGGAGAAGCCGGCGTGGAGAGGCGCGAGATTCAAAAAAGAGAAGCGCTTCTGAAGGAGACTGCAGGCAAGCCACGCGCTTAATAGTGGCGCCAAATTCAAACGCCAGGAGAACTGTGCAGCTCGCTCTGGCCCAAACGCCGGGGTCTAATGGTAAGAGGTTGCAGGGAGCTGTTGCAGTCGGGTGCCCAGGTGATGGGGGTCCGTTACCTGCGAGTCCTGATACCACTTGCTGCGAAGGGGAGGATCGTGCAGGGTCCCTTGATGGAGAGGGGCGCTGGAGACGGAAATCCTCCTTCCCACACCATATCCTGGATAGTGTAGAAGACGGCCTCAACCCCTTGTGGAAAAGGGGGAAGGTCACCGCCGGTGACCACCGTCTTCCTCTCAGCCCTCTCCGAGGAGAGGGGTGAGGAGGGGAACGGCAAGGACCAGCCACCGATATCAACCCTGGAGCACCTGTGAGGGTGACAGGGGATAGGATCCTGACTGCGGGCCTGAGAGTTGCGATGTGGGTGACACCACACTGCTCGCTCAGCCGCATAATGGGAAGGCAGGGTGAGAAATTACACCCTGATTCCCTGATAGCTGTATCTGAACACAAAGGAAAAAGATTAAAAAAACACAACAAAACCTGAAAAGGAAAGGGATTAGTTGCGGATCTGGGGAGATCCAGGTCCACCTCCTACAGACACTGAGCACAAACTGGGGTACTTTGTGCCTGTCGGTGGGTGTATACTGCCGGGGAGGAGCTACCTTTTCCTTTTTTGCATAGTGTCAGCCTCCTAGCAACAGCAGCATACACCCATGGTTACCTGTGTCCCCCAATGAAGCGATAAAGAAATAGAACTTTTTGGTACCAACTCCACTCTCCATGTTTGCAGGAAGAACAAGGATGAGTATAACCCAAAGAACACTGTCCCACCCGTAGAGCATGGTGGTGGAAACCTCATACTTTGGGGGTGCTTATCTGAAAAGCGGACATGACGACTGCACTGTATTGAAGGGAGGAACGATGAGGTCATGTATATTTTGACAAACAACCTCCTTCCCTCAGTAAAAGCTTCGAAGAGGGTCATTGCTGGGTCTTCCAGCATGACCATGACAAAACACACAGCCAGGGAAACTAGGGAGTGGCTCTGTAAAAAGGATTTAAAGGTCCTGAAGTGGCCTAGCCAGTCTCCAGACCTAAATTCAATAGAAATTTTCGGAGGGAGCTGAAACTCAATGTTGCACAGCGACAGACCCGAAACCTGAAAGATCTGGAGAAGATCTGTATGGAGGAGTGGAGCAAAATCCCTTCTGCAGAGTGTGCAAACTTGGTCAAGAACTACCGGAAGCGTCTAAGTTCTGTAATTGCAAACAAAGGTTTCTGTACCAAATATTAAGTTCTGTTATTATATTGTATCAAATACTTATTTCATGCAAATTAAATATGTAAAAATCTTACAATGTGATTTTCTGGATTTTTTTTAGATTCTGTCTCTCACAGTTGTAGTGTACCTACAATAAAAATTTTAAACCTCTCCATTCTTTGTAAGTGGGAAAACTTGCTAAATCGGCAAGTGTATCAAATACTTATTTCCCCCACTGTATATAGTATACAGAGAATTGACATAATTTACAAATCTGACTATGTCAAATGACCCTGGCTGGCCCAATTTTACCAAATATGAAAATATGATCAAAATTTCACTTTAAATAATTCCGTCCTCACTTTAACCCCTTAAAACCGCCGATACGCCTTTTAACGGCGGTAGTTAAGGGTACTTAAACTACAGAGCCGTGAATTCACGGCGCTGTGGAAAGAGTGTATAGC
The DNA here is from genome assembly GCA_033576555.1 of Oophaga sylvatica. NCBI lineage: Eukaryota > Metazoa > Chordata > Amphibia > Anura > Dendrobatidae > Oophaga > Oophaga sylvatica. The sequence goes on from JARQOD010000003.1 coordinate 200,174,856, forward strand.
GTCCCCTAAAGTCGGATTTTCTCCGGGGTCTCAGCTGCTGGGGGTAGCCGAGACCCCAGAGAACATGATTCGGGTCGGTTTTTACCAACCCCGCTTTTGCGATCGCCGTTATTAACCGTATAAACGGCGACAGCAATAAAAAAAAGCCGCGATTTTGCATTTACTTTCTCTCTCCTCTGATGTGATCGCACATCAAAGGAGAAATAGGGTCCCGGATCCCCCCCGGTACTTCCCGGTGGTCCTCGGGCCCTTTTGCATGCTCCGGTGGGCGCCCCCATCTTCTTCCGGGAACAAAATGGCGGGCGCATGCGCAGTGCGCCCGCCGAATCTGCCGGCAGGCAGATTCCATTCATTCATTGACAGTACATTTTGATCACTGTGATAAACGCTATCACAGTGATCAAAATAAAAAAAAAAAGTAAATAACCCCCCCCTCTATCACACCCTTAGTTAGGGAAATATAATGAAATAAAGAAAATATATTTATTTTAATTTTTCCATTAGGAGTAGGGTTAGAATTAGGTTTGGAATTAGGGTTGGGATTAGGTATTAGGGGTGTGTTGGGGTTAGGGTTGGAGCTAGAATTGGGGGTGCCCACTATTTAGGCACATCAGGGGGTCTCCAAAGGCGACATGGCGCCACCACTGATTCCAGCCAATTTTGCGTTCAAAAAGTCTCCCTCCCTTCCGAGCCCAGACGTGTGCCCAAACAGTGGTTTACCCCCAACATATGGGGCATCAGCGTACTCAGGACAATTTGCACACCAACTTTGGGGGTCTAATTTCTCCTGTTACCCTTGGGAAAATTAAAAAAATTGGGGGCTAAAAAATCACTTTTGTGGAAAAAAAATAATTTTTTATTTTCACGGCTCTGCGTTATAAACATCTGTGAAGCAATTGGATTTTCAAAATGCTCACCACACATCTAGATAAGTTCCTTAAGGGGTCTAGTTTCCAAAATGGGATCACTTGTTGGGGGTTTCCACTGTTTAGGCACATCAGTGGCTCTCCAAACGCAGCATGGCGTCCGATCTCAATTCCAGCCAATTCGCAACGCTCCAAGCCCTGCGCCCAAACAGTGGTTTACCCCCACATATGGGGTATCAGCGTACTCAGGAGAAATTGCACACCAAATTTTGTGGTTCATTTTCTCTTTTTAGACTTGTGAAAAGAAAAAAAATAGGTTCTGAAGCAAAATGTTTGTAAAAAAAAGTTAAATGTAAATTTTTTCCTTCCACATTGCTTCAGTTCCTGTGAAGCACGTAAAGGGTTAATAAACTTCTTGAATGTGTTTTTGAGCACCTTGAGATGTGCAGTTTTTAGAATGGTGTCACTTTTGGGTATTTTCTGTCATATTGACCTCTCAAAGTGACTGCAAATGTGATGTGGTCCCTAAAAAAAAAATGGTTTTGTAAATTTTGCTGTAAAAATGAGAAATCGCTGGTCAACTTTTAACCCTTATAACTTCGTAACAAAAAAATTTTGGGCTCCAAAATTGTGCTGATGTAAATCACACGAGGGAAATGTTATTTGTAAAGTATTTTTTGTGACATATCTCTCTGATTTAAGGGCATAAAAATGAAAAGTTTGAAAATGGCAAAATTTTTAAAATTTTCGCCATATTTCCGATTTTTTCATAAAAAAAACACAAGTCATATCGAAGAAATTTTACCACTAACATGAAGTAAAATATGTCACGAAAACACAATCTCAGAATTAGCAGGATCCGTTAAAGCGTTCCAGACTTATAACCTCAAAGTGACAGTTGTCAGAATTGCAAAAATTGGCCTGGTCATTAAGCTGCAAATTGGCTCCGTAACTAAGGGGTTAAGGTAAAGAAATAATAATAATAAAAAATAACTATGGTAATACTTACAGTTGCTGACGTTGGACTTGTGGGAAGATGGCTCATTTTGCCCCATACCTTCAGAATAAAATGAGAGGAGAGATGATGTTAAGGAAACTGAGCACCAAAACCTGCTTCTAGCGTGCTGCTCATTATTTTATGTACCGTATTTTTCGGACTATAAGACGCACTTTTTTCCCAAAAAATTTTGGGAGAAAATGGGGGTGCGTCTTATGGTCGCAATGTACTTACAATTACTCTTCCCGAGATCTCGTTGCCGAGATTTGAATTTCTGGTTGCGGCGGCCATCTTTCCGGAGGCCCCTGGCGGCCATGTTTCAGGAAGCCACCGCGTCGCAACAGCGGAGCTGCGGGGGCTTTCGCGGTTAGGACGAAATGCCAGCGGAGCCCCCCACGCAGCACAGAGCCCCGCTGCAGCCACATCAGAGCCCCGACACCACCGCATCGGAGGCTGCATTGGGACCGCCGCCGGATTGTAAGTACATTGCCACCCCACAGCGCACAACCACCCCACAGTGCACAACCACCCCACAGAGCACAGCCACCCCACAGAGCACAGCCACCCCACAGAGCACAGCCACCACACAGAGCACCCCTGCAACACAGAGCACCACCACCGCACCAGCCTGGACCACCGAACGACCCCTGTGACCACTCCTCAACCTCTGCTGATCCCTTTGCTGGTAACCTGAATTCGGACTGTAAGACGGACCCCCATTTGACACATTATTTTTTTTCCCCTGTTTTCCTTCTGAAAATTTGGGGTGCGTTTTATGGTCCGGTGCTTCTTATAGTCCGAAAAATACGTTAACTATTTTTATTAAAGATTTTCCCAAAATAAAGACGTTGACATTGAAGTAATCAGTAGTTAGCACTGGGATAAACACGTTTATTACGATAACTTATACATTTCTTTTTATCTCTGTATATTCATTCAACAATTTCTAAAAAAAAAAAAATCAAACACGACAACTTACCATATATACTCGTGTATAAGCCAAGTTTTTCAGCACAATTTTTGCCGCTGAAAATGCCCCCTCTGTAAAATTAAGTGCCTCAGCTTATACTCGAGTATATACGGTAATACATACAAAGAAATATGGTTTATGACTTTTTTCCTACTTAATGAGATACAGTTCTGCTTTAAATAAACATTAATAACAAAACAGTAACAGACATGCATTTCATGATTACAAACTCATATTTGGTTGTTTTTTTTACAGTATTACATTACACTGCCTCCTATCTATTTAGCTTTTTTATGTACAAACTCATATTAGGCTGTTTATTTTACAGTATTACATTACACTGCCTCCTAGCTATTTAGCTTTTTTATGTACATATTGATACAACTATGCCGATATCTGTTGTTTCATCACGGTAATGCATTGTATCTAAATTCTCCCTCTGCCTTTTTTTTCTCATATTCTTTATTTTTTACAATTGACATGACAAAATAAGAGATTTTTGTGTACTCACTGTAAAATCCTTTTCTCCAAGCCAATCATTGGGGGACACAGACCATGGGTGTTATGCTGCTGCCACCAGGAGGCTGACACTAAGTAATACAAAGAAAGTTAGCTCCTCCTCTGCAGTATACACCCTCATGCTGGCTCCCAGAGAACCAGTTCAGTGTAAAAGCAGTAGATCAATAACAGCATATAAAAGAGTATAACATGTCAATTTAGAGGACAAGCGCAAAGCCATTACCAGGGTGGGTGCTGTATCCCCCAATGATTGGCTCGGAGAAAAGGATTTTACGTTGAGTACACAAAAATCCCTATTTCTCCTTAGCCTCATTGGGGGACACAGACCATGGGACGTCCCAAAGCAGTCCTGGGTGGGGACAACATAACAGATCAGGCCCAGCAGAACCGCTGCCTAAAAGTGCGCTACCGCGGCCTGTAGTGTCCACCTGCCAAGACTCACATCAGCGGAAGTCTGGATGTGAATATTATAGAGCTTCAAGAATGTGTGCGGACTGGACGAACCAGAGTCTTGCCGGCCTGCTGTGCCGACACCTGGTGCCTAATGGCCCAAGTGACCCCTATCGATTGAGTAGAGTATGCCCCGATCCCAGCAGGGATAGGCTGACCTCTGACGCAGAAGGACTCCCGGAAGGTGGAAAGAATCCATCTGGAGATTATAGTCGATAAGGCGGCTAAACCCTTCCTGTGACCATCAGGAAGCCTGAATAAAGCGTCCGACTTTGGAAGGATGCCGTCCTTGATAGGTACCTTCTGAGAGCTCTCACTTCATTCAGAGTAAGGAGAATATGTTCCACTTGTGGAAGTACGATACCACCTTGGCAACAAGGGGCGAGAACAGCCTTGCCTTGATGGAAATAAGGAAAGGAGTCTGAAAAGACAGCGGGACATTCGAAAAGTCACCTGAACGACGTGACCACAGAGGAAAAAAGTGCGACCTTCCATGACTGTAAGGTCAGTTCGGATCAAAAAAGGAGTTTACTGTAAGACCTTCAGGAGCAGTTAAGGTCCTAAACAAAAAACTAGCGGTATGCTGTTGTGAATAGGCTGGAAATGAGTTCTGAGCAGAAGCTCCCTCTGGTGGTTACAAACGGTACTGGACTGTCCAGTGAAGATTGTGAGGATTGGGAATCAGGTGTTACTGACTGGTCTTATATAAGGGAGTCGCCTTCCCATCAGGGTTGCCGGTGATCAATTGTTCTGGTCTCAATCCTTGATTCCTGTTTCCTTGGTAGCCTGCTGTGTCGTGTCTGAATCTCCTGCTAACAGATAAGACATTTTCTTGTTTTTGTTTTTGTGCTTGATTTTTGCATTTTGTCCTGCACTTCTGTGGGGGCCTTCAGGGTCCCTTCTGGGGGCTTTTGCCCTCTCAGTTCAGTTCAGCCACTGATGTTTGTACATTTGCTTTTTCCAGTTTTTTCAGTGGCTGCTGTTTTGTTTTTGGTTACACCAGAGAACTAATTTAGGTGGTAGAGGTCGTGTGATCTCAGGTGTTTTTGAAATTAGTAGAGTTGGTGCTTTTCAGGGTTTTTTGGGATTGCAGTAATTGCCCTTCCTATCCTTTTCTATTTAGTAAGTTTGGGCCCCAACGTTTGCTCATACTATTTTCTGTCTGTGTCAGTACTTCTTCTTGTCTAACCGCCATTACATGTTTGGGGGCTTTCTGTGTTCTTTGGGGATCTGCTCCGGGGCAGATAGCTTTCCTCTTTCTATCTTTAGGTGTAGTTAGTTTCTCAGGCTGTGACGAGGCGTCTAGGACCAACGTAGGAACGCTCCACGGCTGCCTCTAGTTGTGGTGGTTAGTCAGGGTACTGCAATCTCATAGTTTCCAACTGCTCTGGTGTATTTCCTTTTTTGCCTGCTCTCCTCAGCTACCAAATCATAACAGTATCACCGGCCTAAACTGAAAATTATATGGTACTCACAGAAGGGAAAAATATTGTGGAAAGAAAAAAGTTGTCAGAGTTGTCAGAGATTTTTTTTTTTTTTCTGTTTGTTGCATTTTTTTTTCCCTCTGTATCTCTGGGTGCTGAGGAGGATTTTTTTCCTCTCTCAATGGAGTTTGCACAGTTGTCTGGCCGTGTGGATCAGCTTGCCACTGAAGTTCGGAGTATTGCTACCTATCTTGCTAGGTTGCCTGTTGTGGAACCTAGGATCCCCATGCCAGATTTGTTTTTAGGGGATCGAGCTAAGTTTCTGAATTTCAAAAATAACTGTAAATTGTTTTTTGCCTTAAAATCTAAGTCCTCAGGGAACGCAGCGCAGCAGGTTCAAATTGTCATCTCTCTCCTGCGTGGCGACCCTCAAGATTGGGCTTTTTCCCTGACACCTGGGGATCCTGTTTTGAGTGATGTTGATGCATTTTTTCAGGCTTTGGGGTTATTGTACGATGAGCCTAATGTCACTGATCAAGCTGAAAAAACTTTGTTGGCATTAAGTCAGGGGCTTGAGGACGCTGAGTTATACTGTCAGAGATTCCGTAAGTGGGCAGTCCTGACCAAATGGAATGACGAGCGACGCTTTGGCAGCTCTTTTTCTGAAGGGACTGTCAGATAATATAAAGGATGTTATGGTGGGATTCCCTGTTCCCTCTGGTCTCAATGATTCTATGTCATTAGCGATTCAAATTGACAGACGTTTGCGTGAGCGGAAAGGTATGCGTGGAATAATTTTGCCTTGTGAACCTGCTTCTGAATCCATGCAGTGTGATAGAGTGGTTTCTGGGGCACAGCGTCATGAATTTCGAAAGCGCAATGGGTTATGTTTCTACTGTGGTGATGCCTCTCATGCTATTTCAGTCTGCCCTAAGCGGGGAAGACGTTTTGCACGCTCAGTTGTCTTGGGTAGTGTTCAGACTAAGTTTTTATTAACTGTTACCCTGATATGCTCTCTGTCCTCATTTTCTGCTCAGGCTTTTGTTGATTCTGGAGCAGCTATTAACCTGATGAATTTTGATTTTGCTAAACGTTGTGGGTTTCCCTTGATACCCCTACGGAAGTCTATTCCCCTACTGGGGATCGATTCTACCCCTTTGGCTGAGAATAAACCTCAGTTCTCTACTCAGGTGATAATGAGGGTAGAACCTGATCATCAGGAGAGTTGCAAATTTTTGGTTCCGTATAATCTGCATGACATTATCGTACTGGGTTTCCCTTGGTTACAGTCTCATAATCCTGTTTTGGATTGGAAATCTGTGTCTGTTACCAGTTGGGGCTGCCAATGTGTTAATACCAACACTCCTGTTTTTTCTGCCTCCCCCAGGCTCAGGATGTTCCTGACTTTTTGATTGATTTTTCTGATGTTTTAGCAAAAGTAAATCTGCATCCTTACCTCCCCATAGGAGCTATGACTGCGCTATTGAATTAGTACCTGGTAGTAAATTCCCTAAAGGTCGCCTTTTTAACTTGTCTGTACCTGAACATGACGCTATGCGGTCTTATATCAAGGAGTCTTTGGAGAAGGGTCATATCAGACCATCCTCTTCACCCTTAGGTGCCGGTTTTTTCTTTGTGGCCAAAAAGGATGGTTCATTAAGGCCGTGTATTGATTATCGTCTCTTGAACAATATTACTGTGAAATATCAATATCCGTTACCCTTGATCTCTGATCTGTTTTCCAGGGTGAAAAACGCTACTTGGTTTACCAAGCTTGACCTCAGGGGGGCATATAACCTTATTCGCATTAAGCACGGGGATGAATGGAAGACGGCATTTAATACCCTGAAGGGCATTTTGAGTACCTTGTGATGCCCTTTGGGCTCACTAATGCTCCTTCTGTCTTCCAGTCCTTCATGAATGACATTTTCAGGGATTTTGTGGATAAATTTCTGATTGTTTATTTGGATGATATCTTGATTTTTTCCAATGACTGGGACTCTCATGTAAAACATGTTCGGACTGTGTTCCAGATTTTGAGAGAGAATGCTCTGTATGTGAAGGGATCAAAGTGTCTTTTTGGCGTTCAGAGGATCTCATTTCTGGGATTCATTTTGTCCCCATCTGTTATTGAAATGGACCCGGTCAAAGTTCAGGCCATCTGTGATTGGGTCCAACCTACTTCATTAAAGGCTCTTCAAAGATTCTTGGGTTTTGCCAATTTTTATCGTAAATTTATTGGTAATTTCTCTGTTATTGTTAAACCATTAACTGATTTGACCAAGAAGGGTTCTGATGTGGTGAATTGGCCTCCTGAGGCAGTCTCTGCATTTCAGGAACTTAAGCAGAGATTCACTTCTGCTCCTGTTCTACGGCAGCCTGATGTTTCTCTACCATTTCAGGTGGAGGTGGATGCCTCTGAAATTGGGGCAGGTGCCGTTTTGTCCCAAAGAGATCCAGAGACCTCTAAAAGTAACCCTTGTGCCTTTTTCTCTCGAAAATTTTCTCCCACTGAACGTAATTATGACGTTGGTAATCGGGAGTTATTAGCCATGAAGTGGGCTTTTGAAGAGTGGAGACATTGGCTGGAGGGAGCCAAACATCAGGTGGTGGTCCTTACGGACCATAAGAATCTGGTTTATCTGGAATCTGCCAAGCGACTTAATCCTAGACAGGCCAGGTGGGCCTGGTTTTTCACACGTTTTAATTTTGTGGTTTCATTTCTTCCTGGCACTAAAAATGTTAAGGCGGATGCCCTCTCGAGGAGTTTCCTGGCGGACTCTCCTGAGTTATCTGATCCTTCTGTTATTTTGAAAGAGGGTGTAGTTCTTTCCGCCATCTCGCCCAATTTGAGACTGGCTCTGGAGGGGTGTCAGGAGGATAAGCCCGAGCGCTGCCCTGTTGGGAAATTGTTTGTCCCGGACCAGTGGAAAAAGAGTGTAATGTCTGAGATTCATTGTTCCGCGTTGGCCGGTCATCCCAGAATTTTTGGTACCAGAGACTTGGTTAGTCGGTCCTTTTGGTGGTCTACCTTGTCTCGTGATGTCAGGGAGTTTGTGCAGTCCTGCGGGACTTGCTCTCGCTCCAAGCCTTGCTCTCGTTCTAGTGGTTTGTTGATGCCATTACCTGTGCCCAAGAGACCATGGACCCATATCTCTATGGATTTCATTTCCGACCTCCCTGTTTCTCAGAGAATGACCGTCATCTGGGTGATTTGCGATAGGTTTTCCAAGATGATACATCTTGTGCCATTACCTAAGTTGCCTTCCTCCTCTGAATTGGTGCCTTTGTTCCTTCAGCACGTGGTTCGTTTACACGGCATTCCTGAGAACATTGTGTCTGACAGAGGAGTCCAGTTTGTTTCCAGATTTTGGAGGACCTTTTGTTCTAAAATTGGTGTTCAATTGTCTTTCTCCTCGGTGTTTCATCCTCAGACCAATGGTCAAACTGAGAGAACAAACCAGACATTGGAGACTTATCTAAGATGCTTTGTGTCTGCTGATCAGGATGACTGGGTCTCTTTTTTGCCTTTGGCTGAGTTTGCTCTTAATAATAGGGCTAGCTCTGCCAATTTGATGTCTCCATTTTTCTGTAATTCTGGGTTTCACCCTCGATTTTCTTCAGGACAGACGGAGGCTTCTGTCTGTCCGGGTGTTGACTCTGTTGTGGAGCGTATGCAGCAGATTTGGGACCAGGTAGTGGAGAGGTTGTCCCTCTCTCAGGAGAGGGCCCAGCGGTTTGCTAACCGGCATAGGACTGATGGTCCTCGGTTTGAAGTGGGGACTTGGTCTGGTTGTCCTCAAGAAATATTCCTATGAGAGTGGCATCTCCTAAATTTAAGCCTAGGTTCATTGGACCTTATAAGATCATGGAGATTCTTAATCCTGTTTCTTTTCGTTTGCTTCTTCCAGGGACATTTAAGATCCATAACATGTTCCACAAGTCCTTGTTGAAGAGGTTTGTTGAGCCAGTGGTTCCTACTGCTGTGCCTCCTGACCCTGTTTTGGTTGAGGGCAATCTGGAGTATGTGGTTGAGAAAATATTGAATTCTCGTTTTTCTAGACGGAAACTCCAGTATTTGGTTAAATGGAGAGGTTATGGTCAGGAAGACAATTCTTGGGTGTTTGCTTCGGACATCCATGCTAGGAGACTCATCCGTGCTCATCATAGAACTCATCCTGACCGACCTGGTTGCTCAAATGAGGGTTCGGTGACCCCTCCTCAAGGGGGGGGTACTGTTGTGAATAGGCTGGAAATGAGTTCTAAGCAGAAGCTCCCTCTGGTGGTTACAAACGGTACTGGACTGTCCAGTGAAGATTGTGAGGATTGAGAATCAGGTGTTACTGAATGGTCTTATATAAGGGAGTCGCCTTCCCATCAGGGTTGCCGGTGATCAATTGTTCTGGTCTCAATCCTTGATTCCTGTTTCCTTGGTAGCCTGCTGTGTCGTGTCTGAATCTCCTGCTAACAGATAAGACATTTTCTTCTTTTTGTTTTTGTGCTTGATTTTTGCATTTTGTCCTGCACTTCTGTGGGGGCCTTCAGGGTCCCTTCTGGGGGCTTTTGCCCTCTCAGTTCAGTTCAGCCACTGATGTTTGTACATTTGCTTTTTCCAGTTTTTTCAGTGGCTGCTGTTTTGTTTTTGGTTACACCAGAGAACTAATTTAGGTGGTAGAGGTCGTGTGATCTCAGGTGTTTTTGAAATTAGTAGAGTTGGTGCTTTTCAGGGTTTTTGGGGATTGCAGTAAGTGCCCTTCCTATCCTTTTCTATTTAGTAAGTTTGGGCCCCAACGTTTGCTCATACTATTTTCTGTCTGTGTCAGTACTTCTTCTTGTCTAACCGCCATTACATGTTTGGGGGCTTTCTGTGTTCTTTGGGGATCTGCTCCGGGGCAGATAGCTTTCCTCTTTCTATCTTTAGGTGTAGTTAGTTTCTCAGGCTGTGACGAGGCGTCTAGGACCAACGTAGGAACGCTCCACGGCTGCCTCTAGTTGTGGTGGTTAGTCAGGGTACTGCAATCTCACAGATTCCAACTGCTCTGGTGTATTGCCTTTTTTGCCTGCTCTCCTCAGCTACCAAATCATAACAGTATGCGATAGGGAAGAACCAAATGAGATACTCCTTGCGTGAAAGACTTTACTTGCAGATTTGTTGCAAGAAGACCTATAAAGGCCAAAATCTGGATTTTCAGCGAACTGAGCGCCAGACCTGAATCCAGATTATGAAGGAAAAGAAGGGGGAGGTATCCGTGAACCCTGGATGCGGGCAGAGCTGTCCGATCTCACTCCGTCACAAGTCCAACAGGTGGAGGCCCTACTGGGCCGATATTGGAACGTCTTCACTCGTCATGAGGGGGACTTTGGCTGCACCACCGCCATTACCCACGAAATGTGTGCTGAGGCGGTCTTACAGCACTAGTCGCTCACAACTTGTTGTGAGATCTCAGCCTGGGTCAGAACTTGAGTACTTTGGCGTTCAGTCTGGACGCCATCAGATCTACATCCAAGTGCCCTAACGAAGACAGATTAGTTGGAAGACTTCTGGATGAAGTTCCCACTCGCCTGAGGTGAGACCCTGACGGCTGAGGAAATCTGCAGCCCAGTTTCCTACTCCTGGGATGCGCTCTGCCGAGATCACCGGAATTCGGATGGGGGACCCGCCAGAAGACAGTGGAACTGCTGTAGGGCTAGACATATCCCAGAATGTTGATCGAGAGTCTGGGAGTCCAAGTTGGCCGGCGGCCTTGAGTATTGTGGTGAAGACTGGCCATCGGTAGACACTACTAACATTACACCGGAAAAAAGGATCTCCCTTAGTTGAGAGAGAAGCTCAAGTCCACTGACTGAGAGACAGTCTGACCCGCAGAGACAAACGGAGCGAAGGGGACTGCTTCCATTGCCGCTACCATATTTTCCAGAACCCTCATAGCAAACCGAATTGAAAGAGGGGACGAGGGACACAGTGCGCAAGCTCCCTGCTGGAGGACCAAGGCCTTGTCTCGAGGAAGAAGTACCAGCCATCTGGAGGTGTTCAGGAAAATCCTCAAAAAGGATAACCGCTGGGCTGGAAATGGGAAAGACTTACTTAGGCTTAACAGCCAGCCCAGACGAGACAGGGTATCGCAAGTGACACATACAGAGTCAGCGCAGTTCTGAAAGTACAGTCCGTTGACTAGATAATCATCCAGATAAGACAGGATGACCATGCCCGAGAGTGCAAGATGAACATGACAGGTGCCATGACCCTTGTGAACACTATGGGAGCAAGAAGGGCAAGGCCGTGAACCAAAAATGCTGTTCGTAAATGGGGAAGCAAAAATCTTTGGTGAGGGGAAGAAAAAATTTAAATGTGGAAGTAAGCATCCAGAATGACGATGGATGTCAGAAACTTAACCTTTTCCCGTTGAGGTAATAACCGAACTGAGGAATTCCAAAAAAAAAAGGCAGACTTTAATAAACTTGTTAGAAATTTGAGGTCCCGGCTCGGTCCTTTGTCCCTGCGTGGGGAACACCCTGATTAGGAGGAAGTTGTGGGCCAGCCTGGATTGGTTCCAACTTCTCACCGAATAACCGACCACTCTGGTAAGGGAGAGATGTTGGAGACTGTTTTGGATGCAGAGTCCGCTTTCCATTTTCTGAGCCATGATGCCCTTCTGATTGTAATGGCATTCGCTGCTGAAAGCGCCGCATAAGTAGTCGCATCCAAAGAGGCATGGACAAATAGTCTCCCCTCGAGAGAGTTGATTGGCTAGTTGTGCTGCATTCGGGAGGAGGTTATGTTTCATGGTTGGGATACTGGAGGGTCTACTACAGGAGATTCGGTCCAAACTTCCTTCAGATCCTTTTTTTTTTTTTTACATGTACCCGGAAAAGCTGCCGGGTGGTGGAATACGCAGTTGTATCTAGCAGGTCGGGATAAACCATCTCTTGCTGTCACTGCTGACTTTGGATAGTGCAGAGTTAAGGTGATGAACCCTCGATCCACCATCCCCACAACATGGAGGTGGAGAGGGACCGTCCGCCACCTTGCATCATCCGCTAAACAGTGGTGATGCAGTGGGGGCTGTTCGGAAGCCAAAAAGGGGGGTGCCTCTGTACATCCACGGAGTTCAAGCCCCTGGGTGGACAGGGCTAGTTGTCCGGCAATGGCCTGGCTGCAGAAGAGGATACATAGAGGCGACACTCTATGTGCTCGTCTGTTGATGGTGTGGGGAGATCGGTGCCCTTTAAGGGACCAATCGCCCCTAAAAATCAGCCCAGGCATGGCATCCCACGTCACAGGGGAGGCGACACTCTCCGTACTTGCCTGTTGATGGTTCGGGGAGATCGGAGCCTTGAAAGGATCAGTCGCCCCTTCATCTGAGGAAAAAGTAAAATCAAAAAAATGTAAAAAAGTAAAAAAAACTAATAAACCCGTGTGCCTCCTACGGACACTAAGCAAGAACTGGTTCTTTGGGAGCCAGCATGAGAGTGTATACTGCATAGGAGCTAACTTTCTTTGTATTACTTAGTGTCAGTCTCCTGGTGGCAGCAGCATAACACCCATGGTCTGTGTCCCCCAATGAGGCGAAGGAGAAAATATTAATACACTATACGTTGTATTAATATCTATTAGGAGTAATTTATTTATAGGTCTTTTAATATATCAAAATCACCTCTCACTTTGCTATCCCTTGACATCAAAAAATCTTTTGATAACATATCTTGCCTTGTTCCACTTGCCACACTCTTGAAATAAGATTTGCCTTTTGATTTAACTACTCTTAAAGAGGACCTGTCAATTCCTCAAAAAAAATCTGAGTTAAATACCTTGTAAAAAAAACACCTGTGCTCAACTGATTCTACAGTTGTTTTTTTTTTGCATTTTACGCTGCTTTGTTCCACTGTAAAGATATTCACATTTGTTGTTTTTGAAAAGCAGTATGTGAAATTTCTGCTTGTAGAGCAACTAGAGATTTCTTTAGCGTCTTCATACCCCCAGAGAAGACTGAAACAATGTCCAGTTGCACTACAAGTAGAGATTTCACATATTGTGCTTCAAAAGAAACAAATGTGAATATCTCTGCAATGAAGCAACGCAGTCCAAAACAACAAAAAAAAAGCAGAAGAATAAGGGATGGGGTCAGGGATTTGTACAAGGTATTTAGCTCAATGTTTTTTTTTTTTAGGTTTTACAGTCAAAGATGTGCAGGCTGAAGGAGCATGCAACAGTGAGTTAACCTTAGTATTTATGCAAATAAATCTGCGTGAATCAGCCCGCCTTCCTCAATCTGTAGATCAATATCCAAAAATTCAATATTTAATTTTGTGCGATTTTAAGTTATTTTGAGGTTAAACGGATTTATATTCAATGTCTGATAATTTCCCCAATTCTGTCCCCTGACAATTTAATAGGTTATCAATGTATTGAAGCAGGTCAGGGTAGTGTGGAGGGCACAGCAATCACTACCATCATGGGTAAGCACTGAACTTTACATTAGTCCATGATTGTTATATAATCAATGCTGCCATATATCAGTTACAGTCAGCTCTACTTTAGGGTCATTATGTATGAATGGTGTCAGCATTGGTAAATGTATGGATGGATTTTACCATTTATCTCACGTGAGCTTGATTGTGTTATTTGATTGCTGTGAAACTTTCCTCTCCCTCCTTTACTTGAATTCCGCTTTCATTGATCTCTTATTCTATAAATTTCTTAATGGTATTTCATAAAAATCATGTTTTTCTTGTAAAGTCGATAGATTTTTCAGTTCCGCCAGTTATTTCTTTGTAGGTATTATCTAAAAGGTAGGCAACAAGTCTCCTTAGTAGAAACTTCAGTTTGATTACTACATAATATACATTAAATTTCCACACTCCTCCATAGAATATACCCAAATGCAGGTGTGTAGCTACTGTAGCATCAAACATCCGGGGCTCCTGCCCCGAATGTTTTGCCCAAATCCCCGAATGTCCTGACACAGTGGAGGCGAAAGCGAGTCAGGTGAAAGTTACTCTGCCTGTGCACTGACAAGTACCGTCCGAATGCTGTAATCTCTGCCTGTTACCTCCCCTCGCTGTGGGGAGAGGTGTCCGGCTGCAGACAGGAGGATACTTGTGGACATTGTATACTCCTGTCTTAGTAATCAGACCAGCCTCTAGTGTGGCTCAGGAAGGGGCAAACATAAGTCACAGGAGAGCAGAGCTCAGGAGGAGGAGAGAGAAAGCTATGATCGCCAAGCAAGACGTGTGTGTGTGTGTGTGTGTGTGTGTGTAAATGAGTGTATACACTGGTGTGTGTGCACATATATATCATTGTGTGTATTTCAGTGTATACACTGGTGTGTGTGTGTTAGTGTGTAAATCATTGTGTGTGTATACGAGTGTGGATGTACAGTACAGACCAAAAGTTTGGACACAACTTCTCATTTTAAGATTTTTCTGTATTTTCATGACTATGAAAATTGTACATTCGCACTGAAGGCATCAAAACTATGAATTAACACATGTGGAATTATATACTTAACAAAAAAGTGTGAAACAACTGAAATTATGTGTTATATTCTAGGTTCTTCAAAGTAGCCACCTTTTGCTTTGATGAGTGCTTTGCACACTCTTGGCATTCTCTTGATGAGCTTCAAGAGGTAGTCACCGGAAATGGTCTTCCAACAATCTTGAAGGAGTTTCCAGAGATGCTTAGCACTTGTTGGCATTTTGCCTTCACTCCGCGGTCCAGCTCATCCCAAACCATCTCGATTGGGTTCAGGTCTGGTGACTATGGAGGCCAGGTCATCTGGTGTAACATCCCATCACTCTCCTTCTTGGTCAAATAGCCCTTACACAGCCTGGATGTGAGTTTGTGGTCATTATCTTGTTGAAAAATAAATGATGGTCCAAATAAACGCACACCGGATGGAATAGCATGCCGATGCAAAATGCTGTGGTAGCCATGCTGGTTCAGTATGCCTTCAATTTTGAATAAATCCCCAACAGTGTCACCAGCAAAGCACCCCCACACCATCACACCTCCTCCTCCATGCTTCACGGTGGGAACCAGGCATGTAGAGTCCATCCGTTCACCTTTTCTGCGTCGCACAAAGACACGGTGGTTGGAACCAAAGATCTCAAATTTGGACTCATCAGACAAAAGCACAGATTTCCACTGGTCTAATGTCCATTCCTTGTGTTCTTTAGCCCAAACAAGTCTCTTCTGCTTGTTGCCTGTCCTTAGCAGTGGTTTCCTAGCAGCTATTTAGCTATTTTACCATGAAGGCCTGCTGCACAAAGTCTCCTCTTAACAATTGTTGTAGAGATGTGTCTGCTGCTAGAACTCTGTGTGGCATTGACCTGGTCTCTAATCTGAGCTGCTGTAAACCTGCGATTTCTGAGGCTGGTGACTCGGATAAACTTATCCTCAGAAGCAGAGGTGACTCTTGGTCTTCCTTTACTGGGGCGGTCCTCATGTGAGCCAGTTTCTTTGTAGCGCTTGATGGTTTTTGTAACTGCACTTGGGGACACTTTCAAAGTTTTCCCAATTTTTCAGACTGACTGACCTTCATTTCTTAAAGTAATAATGGCCACTCGTTTTTCTTCACTTAGCTGCTTTTTTCTTGCCATAATACAAATTCTAACAGTCTATTCAGTAGGACTATCAGTTGTGTATCCACCAGACTTCTGCACAACACAACTGATGGTCCCAACCCCATTTATAAGGCCAGAAATCCCACTTATTAAACCTGACAGGGCACACCTGTGAAGTGAAAACCATTTCCAGTGACTACCTCTTGAAGCTCATCAAGAGAATGCAAAAAGCGTGCAAAGCAGTCATCAAAGCAAAAGGTGGCTACTTTGAAGAACCTAGAATATAAGACATATTTTCAGTTGTTTCACACTTTTTTGTTAAGTATATAATTCCACATGTGTTAATTCATAGTTTTGATGCCTTCAGTGTGAATGTGCAATTTTTATAGTCATGAAAATACAGAAAAATCTTTGAATGAGAAGGTGTGTCCAAACTTTTGGTCTGTACTGTATATGAGTGTGTATATGAGTATACACTGATGTGTGTGTGTTAGTGTGTATATCATTGTGTGTATATGACTGTATATACTGGTGTGTGTATATCATTGTGTGTATATGAGTGTAAACACTGGTGAGTGTATATATCTCGTTGTGGGTATATATCATTGTGCATGTATATGAGTGTATACACTGGTGTGCTTTGTGTATATCATTGTGTGTATACTCTGGTGTGTGTGTGTATTAGTGTGTATATCATTGTGTGTGTATACGAGTGTGTTTTTATATGTGAATGTGTGTTTCTATGTCTGAGTGTGTGGTTTTATGGTAGCATGTAATGGACAGAAGCCCATGTAATATGTATAAGCACCAGTCCTTAACGACCACCGATATGTCTTATTTTGGCGGTCATTAAGGGAACTTAATCCTCAGCGTCGCTTTCTCACAGCGCCGAGGATTAAATGTAGCGTACCTCCAGTGGGCGAAAATCCCACGGTGACAGCTGTATATAGCTCTCAATCGCGACACCAACATCTAAGTGATTAAAAAGGATTAAAACGCCTCCTTTAACACCATAGTTCCACCGCAATCTTAATCCTGAGTGCTGATTATTGCCATGGTACCCTGAGGTCATCTGATGACCCCAGACTACGGTGGCTTGTTAGAGCCAGCTATAAGCCGGTTCTGTCAGGCTGAATCAATGCAGAATGGACAGATCTCAGGCATTGCAGTGTATGAGACTGGCAATCAAAGTAAAAAATATTCATGTCACACAGTGAGACATAGTGAAAAAGTAAAAAGAAGTTAAATGAAAAATAAGTAAAAAAAAAAAAAAAAAAGCGCACAAAAATCACAAACAGCTTTTTCAACACTAAATACGCACAAAACCAGTCCTCACTCACATCCCTTATCAAGTATCATGATCACTTTAACCCCTTCCGGACATTTGTTATACATGTACGGTGCAAATAGGTAGCGGGCTCACAGGCTGAGCCGCATTATGGTACAGCATTATAGTGCAGGCTCAGTCCAGTGGTAGATGTTGTCCAGTCTTATGCTAAAGGTCTGCAGTCACTATGTGTCTATAGACTTCTGAATCCTCACAGAGAGCCTCTCATGCTGTGAGTCTTTCTCCGATGTTCACAGCAAGAGTGGGCAGTCATCTGACCATAAGTATGTGATTTCTATACTTTCAGCCATATTCCAGCTAGACGTGTATTGAGCAAGGCCACGCTAGTCTAGTCTGAATATGGCTGGAAGTGCGGAAATCAAATATTTGTGGTCACATGACTGCTCATTCTTACTGTCAACATCAGAGAAACCTCACATGTGATAAAATGATTCAGAAGTCGAAGTTACATACAGTGACTGCAGAGTTTTAGCAAAAAGACTGGACAACCCCTTTAACAATGCGCACCCATCAGCCACCTGAGACGTGCTTGCAAGGTTCTAATGATTTGCAATGACAGCGGGGAGTCTGTTGAAGACCCCAATGCCTGCCACCACAGAGCTCTTCTGAAACTCTGCTATGTCTGGGCCTCACAGAAGACTTTTGCCCTATCCAGCAGTACTGAGTTATTACAGTACATAGGACAAGTGATCACACAAACACAGGTTTATGTCACCTAAGGGGGCTAATAAATACAGTAAAAAGTAAAACAAAAAAATAAAAGCATTCCCTATTTCCCCATTAAAAGAATAGATATTAAAAAAAAAAAATGGAGAAAAAAAGCCACATCTGCGATAACGCCGCATCCATAAAAGTTCAATCTGTCAATGTATAAACTTAAAGCCCCTCTCCAGCATTTCTTTTTTAGTACAGTGCTGGAGTGGTGCCACAAATCTAAAGTTCCCTGCCCTAGTCTTAGGCAACGTGCACACTGAGTATTTGGTCAGTGTTTTACCTCAGTAGTTGTAAGCCAAAACCAGGAGTGGGTGATAAATCCAGAAGTGGTGACGCGTTTCTGTTATACTTTCCCTCTGACTGTTCCCCTCCTGGCTTTGCCTTACAAATACTGAGGTAAAATACTGAACGTTTCCTTATACTTACCAGCTGATGCCATCATCTGTTCCCAGCGCCGCTCAGGTCAGTCTACAGCAGTTTGTGACCTGCCGTATCGCTGCAGTGTTTGATGGCCTAACCGGAGGTCACTACTTATTGTAAGGCTACGAGAGGCAGAATGAGGCCAGAACTCCCGTAGACTTACATTCAGCACCTGTGACTGTCACCGCTGACATAAGGCCAGTCAGAAGTCGCAGTCACAAGATAGTGGACAGGAGCTGCACTGAGAAGAGCTGAAGACGGAGGCTGGTTAGTATAAGACTAGAGGCAGGGAGCTTACACTAGGGACCATCATACAGTATGTAAGGGGCCTGTGGGAGCACTCAGGACATGGCTGCATTATTAGTTTTGATTGTGGCTATGAGGGGGATTTATTACTTTTGGGGAGGGGCATTATTACTTAAAGGGGATAATCAAGGGTATTTGTTGCTTGGATGTGACAATTCAGAGATAATAACTTTTAGAAGAGCACATCTGGCATTATTACTTGTTAGGTAGCAGAGTGTTTCTATGGGACTCTATTATTTTTATAGGTCCCTCTATGTGGCACATTATCTTTGTAGCATTAATTTGTGGAGGGGTAATCATAGTGATGACATAATATTTGAAGTATTGGGGGTCACTGCTTCATGCTGGAAGAGCAGCCAAGATGGGGAGTTTGTGCAGGTTGGGAATAGATGAGGACGGTGCTGGAAATGTGAGAAGAAGTGTTTTTGTGTAATCTGTGCAGGCCCTGACTGGAAGAAGTTGTTATGTCATTCTGGACCAAATGAAAAAGATGAGAAAAGAAAACGACTCCATCAGAAAGAACGTCTTCTGTAAGTCCCTATACTGTATATATCTGTACTGTAATCTATGTCATTTGATTGGCAGGACTGGTATCTGCCACTATATGGTCACGGTATGGTGGGAATATCAGTCTTTTCAATAGCGTTTTTTTCTTTATTTAGTAACAACTTAATGCATTTCAGTCATGCACTGGTAGGTGTATGGCGGCATTATTGGTCTTTGTACAGTGTGTGTTATATAGCAGCAATGGTCATATAATACTATGTACTAACTGTGTAGTGGTGATGGTAGAGTACATTACGTAGCAGTATTAATTTGGCCTTGTATTGTAGTAATTTTGGTAATATTGGTCTTTTTATAGCGTATTTTAGCTTAGCAACAGTGGTATACTGTACGTGTCACGGCACATACTGCGGTCAGTGATGTAAAACCAGAGTGGTTTTGCCTCCAGCATGCTAAGTGCTGAGAGGGTTAATACACTGCTCAAAAAAATAAAGGGAACACTCAAACAACACATCCTATATCTGAATGAATGAAATATTCTCATTGAATACTTTGTTCTGTACAAAGTTGAATGTGCTGACAACAAAATCACACAAAGACGGATTTTGGTAAGAACTTACCTGTAAAATCCTTTTCAGCGAAGAAGGAAGGGAGACACACTAGACATTACTAGTGGGTAGGCGGAGCCCAGATGAGATAGACACCTCAGATTAAAAAGAGTGTTGACCGGGCCCTCCAGCTCGGGCTCCTCCTACTCAGCTCTCCAGTTGTACCAAGCTTAAGGAAGAGCAATATCACCAGCGGAGCAACATAACCCCTTCTGAAGGACTTCAGAGAATAAAACACAAAAATACAGGTTATGCATGCATGTAGGCAAAAACCACACAGTTCCAGGTACTACTCACTGGACCTGACCACTGCGATGAGCTGGCGATGCTGGAACAGAGCCTTAACGCGTCGACCTCAGCCCAGATAATCGCTATCAGAGAAGGGTCACGCCGCATCTGAAAAACAACAACACACTTCTGCCATGGGAGGGATGTGAGTCTCCCTTCCTTCTTCGCTGAAAAGGATTTTACAGGTAAGTACTTACCAAAATCCGTCTTTCAGCTGCAGATGAAGGAAGGGAGACACACTAGACATTACTAGTGGGACTTCCCAAAGCAGTCCAAAAATTAAGGGTGGGAAAAAACCAAAAGAGGCAGAATCCCAACAACCTTGATAAATGCGCAACAGGCGCCAAATACAAGTTAACTAGAACTTTAAACTACAGCCGCCTGCAGGACCCTACGTCCTAAGGCTGCATCAGCGGAAGCACTAACGTTCACCTTATAAAATCTTGTAAAGGTGTGGACGGAGCGCCAGGTCGCCGCCCAGCAAAGCTAAGCTGCCGAGGCCCCTTGATGGAAAGCCCACGATGAGCCCACAGCTCTCGTGGAATGAGCTCGAACCTTAATCGGGCAAGGTTCGCCTTTAAGTCGGTAAGCCTCCAAAATGGCCGACCGGATCCAACGAGCTATAGAATTCTTGGAAGCCCGTTGACCACGTCGACGACCTGCTGGAATCACAAACAGGGAGTCCGACTTCCGAAAACTTTGGGTAACAGACAAATAGAACTTCAAAGCCCGCACCAAATCCAATGTGTGCAAGACCCGTTCCTTCGCATTACTCGGTCCCGGACAAAGGGAGGGCAACACAATATCCTGGTTAAGATGAAATTGCGACACCACCTTAGGTAGAAAGTCGCCCCGTGTGCAAAGCACTACACGATCCGGGTGAAACTCCAGAAAAGGAGGCAAGTAAGAAAGAGCCGCCAACTCAGAAATCCTTCTCAAAGAGGTGACCGCCACTAGGAAGGCAACCTTCCAAGAGAGCAAAGAAAGACTAACAGAGTCCATAGGCTCCGTGGAAGAAACTATTCCTGTCTGTGGCGGGTAGAGCAAATTTATTAAAATGATCCTCATGCCCCAACTCCTATATATACTCCATAATACGCCTGTCTGGTTGGCGCAAAATAAATTCTACCGGATTGATTCTCTTTTCCGGGACTTGATCTGGAAGGGTAGTAGGGCACGCATTAAACTTGAACATCTACAGAGGTCAAAAGAGGAGGGGGGCCTGGCAATCCCGAACCCGTGGGTTTATTATGTGTCATCCCAATGTCAGCATATGGTGGGGTGGGGGAGCCTACCCAATCTACGTCGGCTGGGAAGCTCATTGAGTTTATAGTGGGCAGAGGTCCGTTGCTTGCTAGTTTAGAGGCTGGTAGGTTCCGGGTGAACCCTAGAAGGCTCCCGACGATCGCTATGGTGGACAAGATTTGGCAAAGAGTTAGACAATGGAGGGGCATTACGGAGCTCACGCGCTTCTCGTCGGTTTGGTTTGACCCGAGACTGGGGGAGTTAATGCGTCTGAGGGGATTTGCTCAATGGAGAAGGGTCGGGATATGGTTTGTGTCACAGCTGTTGGTTGGCGGCATGCTTAAGACTTTTGAGGAGATCAGGGAGGAGTTCCCTCTGAGTCAATCCCTCTTTTTTCAATATTTGCAGCTGCGGCATGCAATCAATCGACAGCTTAAAACATCAAGAATAGTGGTGCAATCAGATGCGATGGTGAATCTATAGGGTCACTAAGGGGCACTAAGGGTTTCATCTCCCTCGTATATAGGGGTTTTTTGGATTCATTCCTGGTACGGCACCCGGCTAAGTCCAGAGAAAAATGGGAAGAGGATGTGGGACCAATCTCGGACTCTCAGTGGGAGAGCGTATTACAATTCATCCCCAAGGTCTCTATGAGTGAAGCCAGGAGAGTCTCACAACTCTACCTAACACATAGGGTATACAGGACTCCGGTCTGGATGAAGAGGGCGGGCCTGAGGAGGGATTCCTGCTGTCCGCGCTGCTCTGAGGATGGGGCAGATCTCCTACATATGATGTGGTCCTGCCCTGCCCTACAGAACTTTTGGGTACAAACACTTAATTTGACACAGGAGGTAATGGGAGTGGATCTTATAAGGAACCCGCTGACGTGTGTATTGGGGTGCATGGAGGATATCGCGGTTGATGAGTGGGGAAAGCTGACCATAGCCAGAATCCTATATGCTGCCAGAAAGCTCATTGCGGCCCACTGGTTAGATGACAAAGCGCCAGTTAGACAAGAACTGATTAATAAGGTTAACTTTATTGTTATGATGGAACAGAACATATATGCGAAAAGAGGTCAACACATGCAGTTTGAGAATGTGTGGGGTGGCTGGATGGAGCACCCGGGCTTGGCTTCGGAGGCTCTTATGAGAGAAAGAATGCGTCTGCCTACGCGCCCTTGACCCTCTGAGTTGGTACTTTAAACAGGGATCGTAAGGGGTTGTCTCGAAAAAAAGGATTCAAAATGTGACATGGTGTGTGATATGTGCAATGATTTAAAGGGACGGGGTTAGGGGGGAAGGGGGAGGGTAGGGGACTTAGGATGTAAGAATAGTTATATTGCCTGTCAGGTTGAATACGGTTTATGTTATATGCTAAAGTTAAATGTACTGTCAAAGTTTCATGCTGACAATTTTTAAATAAAAATCATCTGATTTAAAAAAAAAAGAGTCCATAGGCTCAAAAGGCCCGTGTTGAAGAGCCTCCAAAACAAGATTGAGGCGCCAAGGAGACACAGGCGCCTTCCGCGGCGGAAACTGGCGGGTTACTCCGCGAAAAAAGGAACGTACGTCCCTACGTGAGGCGATAGCCTTTTGGAACAGCAAGGACAGAGCAGAAACCTGACCCCTCAGGGTGCTCACTGCCAACCCCTTGTCCAACCCGAATTGCAGGAAAACCAACAAATTGGGAATGGAAAAAAAAAATCCTCGGGTTCCTTGAAGAACCCGAACACCACAAAAAGAAGGCTTCCCAAGTGGTAAATCCTAGTAGTAGCCGGACCTCTGGCAGCTCGCAAAGTGGCAATGACTTCGGCTGAAAAACCTTGACGGATCAATATTTCGGTCTCAAGAACCACGCCGTCAAACGCAGAGACATCAGGTCCGGATGACCAACAGGCCCTTGGGTTAACAGGTCCGAGCGGAAAGGAAGTAGAAATGGTGGCGCTGCCAGGAGCGACCCCAGTGTCGAGAACCACATCCTCCTTGGCCAATCTGGGGCTATCAACATAGCCGGGATTCTCTCTAGTCTGATCCGACGTAACACCAGGAGGAGTAAGGAAATCGGTGGAAAACATAGATTAGCTCGAATTGGTCCCACGGAACCACTAGAGCAACCACCGCCACAGCCTTCGGATCCTTGTACCTGGACATGAAAGTCGGTAACTTGGCATTGAACCTGGATGCCATCAGATCCACTTGGGGAGTTCCCCCCAACGGGAGCACAGCAGTGCAAAAATTTCCGGATGAAGACTCCATTCTCCGGGATCCATCTTCTCGTGACTGAGAAAGTCCGCCGTGGTATTCTGAACTCCCGGAATGTGGATCGCAGAGATAGCTGGCACTCTGGTCTCTGCCCATACTAGGATACGAGATACCTCCACCATGAGCTTGGAACTCGCATTGTCCGTCTGCACTCGGACTGGCAGACCGCTTAAAGGGATCGTCCAGTGTTGGAGGCAAAGGAAAATTGCCCTCAATTCCAGGATGTTGATCGGTAAAACAGACTCTTCCGACGACCATATTCCCTGAATCCAGAGATCGTTCCAGACACCCCCCCCCCAGCCCGTCAGGCTGGCATCGGTGGTTATGACCGACCACCTCGGAGGGAGGAAGGACTTTCCCAGGGATAACTCTTTCGGACGTATCCACCATCCTAGGGACTCTCGTACCCTGTGGGGGATGATGACACTGCAATCCAGTGAAAACCTGCGATCGATCCCAACGGCTCAGAATGAACCTTTGGAGAGCCCTGGAATGAAACCGGCCAAATGGAAGTGCTTCCATGGACGCCACCATCAACCCCAGAAGACGCATACAGCTTCGCAGGGACATTGCTGTCGAAGACTTCATAACCCGTGCATGTCGAAGGAGACATGCTTGCTTGTCTGGAGGCAGGGACACCACTGCTCGTACCGTGTCGAAACGCATCCCCAAAAACAGGATTGACTGCGACCGTTCCAGAGACGACTTCTCCCAATTGACCAGCCACCCGAAATCCGCCAGGAGCTGAAGGGATAGATTGCGAGCAGTTACCGCCTCCTCCTTCGAAGACGCCACAATCAGAAGGTCGTCCAGGTAGGGAAGTATCGTAACCACCTGCCTTCGAAGAATCGCCATGAGAGGCGCCAGAATTTTTGTAAAAACTCTGGGCGCTGAGGCCAACCTGAATGGCAGAGCCACAAACTGGTAAAGGCCCTGACCTATGGCAAAACGAAGGAAGCGTTGGTGGGCCCTTCCGATTAGGAAGTGCAAATAAGCGTCGCGAATGTCGATTGACACCAAAAAAGCGTTCTGCGACAGGGCCGCCAAAACGGAGCGAAGCGACTCCATGCGGAATTTCCTGGCGTGGACATGCCGATTCAATCTTTTGGGATCCAGAATGGGCCGAAATTTGTCTCTTTTTTGGGGACCACAAAGAGGTTAGAATAAAACCCTCTTCCCCGGCCCTCCGGCGGAACCGGTACCACCACACCTTTCTGCAGAAGGGAATCTACCTCCCACAGCAGAGCGGCAAAAAGCTTGGGCTCTGACGGAACGCGAGGTTGACAAAAAAACTGTCTGGGGGTCGAAAAAAAGACTCTATGAAGTAGCCTGCCAACACAACCCGTGTCACCCAGGCGTCCGACATGCGGGAAGCCCAAGTCGGTTTGAATAGGAATAGACGACCCCCCACTCGAGAGCGCTCGAGTGAGACCCAGGCGTCAGTCCGCCTTAGCGGACTTTTTGCCAGCTTCCCGCTTGTCTTAAAGGAAGTTCTGTTTCCAGGGTATGCGGAATTTCTGAGAATTCCCCTTTTTTTTTTTTTTTTTTTTTTTAAAAAGAGAGACGACCCGAACCCCGGAGGGCTGACTGAATCATCCCCTGGACCGAAAGGACCGCCGACAACT
The DNA here is from genome assembly GCA_033576555.1 of Oophaga sylvatica. Classification (NCBI taxonomy): domain Eukaryota; kingdom Metazoa; phylum Chordata; class Amphibia; order Anura; family Dendrobatidae; genus Oophaga; species Oophaga sylvatica. The sequence continues at coordinate 200,199,967 of JARQOD010000003.1, forward strand.
ACCGGCACTAGTCCTGCCAGACGCAGAGGTCACAGCTCTGCGCTGCGGTAAAGCTGTTTCTTTTGCCTTTACCTTGGCAATCAGCTCCGTGAGGTCAGGTCCAAATAGCTGCCTACCTTGCAAGCTAGCAAACCCTGTTTGGAAACTGCGTCCACTGTCTAAGGCACAGTGCTCTTCTGACTGTGACTGCCGAGGATTGCGCCCTGGATAGCAGTGATGCAGTATCCTCCAAAAACTGGAAAAGCCCATCTACCTCTATAGAGGAGTTCCACCCTGCCACATCGTCCGTAGACGGTCCAACCGGCTCAGGGAAACTTTACAAGCACACATGGATTCTTAATACCGAATCCATGATCCGCGGCCTCGCAGATGGATTTTTCTGCCATCTACGTTTTTTGTCCAGCGGGTCCTGCAGACTCGCCTTCCCCTTAACAAGGAGGATTTTGCTAAGCTGGGATAAAGGGACATCCACTTCAGGAGAAGGATCCAATTTTATCATCAACTCCGTAGAACACGGATACGGTGTCTCAATTTTCTGGACACAGGCGTTCCTTCTCCACTGCCCCATTAAGCTCATCCAGTGATGGTAAAGCTTGATCGTGATTGAAAACATCCGGGCCGACTTACCAGGACGTCCAGATACCTCCTTCGGTAACTGTAACGCCTCCAATAAAAACCTCTTTACGGCCCAAAAGGGAGGCAGAGTGTCCCTGCCGATCCTCCTTGTCCGAATCGGACATTTTCGTTACGCGGGAAGGAAGGCACCGGCTTGTGTCGCTTCCTGACATGAGAGGATCTAGCTGACACTCAATAATAGAAAATCAGACAGGCCATCAATAGAAACTAGCGAGGGCCTCCATTCTGACACCACTGGAAACCTCCGACCGCTGCGCTTGACGCCGTCCAGGTCTGCGCGTCAGATACGCGAGACTGATCCTGTAGCGGATCTGGGAGACGGTTGCACAGTATATGGCAGGTTAAACCTATCAGTAATTAGAAAGTGTGGTTTCTTAAAGAAAAAACGAAACGCTGAAGGGTTAAAGCTCTTAAGGAGAGAGCTACCCCAGCTGTCCCCCATTAAGAGTTAACCGCCTAAGAAGGGGTTAAAGTCGCAGACTCCCCACAACCTTAATAATGAAAAGGGTGTGCAAGCCCCAAGTGCCTCTTATAAGGCAGCAGCTATAGGACAGCTATGCCACATTTAACAAGAAAAAAACGTTCATAATAATCGCTAAAAAATTGCGCTGTTTGTAAATCGCAATGACCGCCAAAGTCATTAAGGGGATCGCTAACCGCCTATGAGTTGTTAATGAAATCGCCCAGATTGGCAGCTACTAGCGACATTAAAAATGATCACACAAACGATCGCATAGTATGCGTCGTCGTTAGCAGGAACGCATAGTGGCAGTATTACTGTCGCAGACTCCCCACAACCTCTTATATTGAAAAGGTGTGCGAGCTTTAAGATAACAGCTACAGGCAGCGCAGTCTGCCTCCCATTTGTGCCTCAGAAAGGCGCCCGCGCTGTGGGGGTGAAGGGGTTAAGCTTCTGCCCTATGGGTAGAAGCGACTCACCCAGCTGGTCGCGGTGCAGCGCTGCCGAGAGGGGAGGAGAGCGATGTCCGAGGGAGCTTTCAGCCTGTCAGCATTACTCGGCTAATGGCCGCCGTGCTGTGCCTCCGTGTGCTTCATGAGGGAAGCCGGAAAAGGAGACTGCCGTAAAGCGCGCACTCAGAGCGGCGCGAAATTCAAATAAAAAAGGCGCGCAGCTCCTCTCTCCCCCGTTCCTATGTCCTGCAGGCCTCCACCTGCGGACAAAAAACACTCAGTCACCGCATGTATACTGTAACAGCGACTGCCGCAGCAGTCGCTGAAAACACTCAAACACATTAAATGTGGAGTACTCACCAGCCGAAAGCGCCACAGGGACCCCCAGGGGTTTCTGGCGCTTGCCCATGCTTCCCCCCAGGGCGGGGAACGCAGTGACCCCTGCAGCGCGGTTTGCGTCCCCGCCAAGGAAGCCATCCTCATCCCCCGGGCTGGCAGGGTTCTGCAGGGACCACCATATAGGGTAAAACAGATCCGCCAAGGGAGAGGTGGGGGTCCAGCAGCGCTGAGACCCCTGAGACCTCTAGACCACATTTGGTGATCCAAGTCTCTTGTCCGATAAAAAATAATAAAATCTTCTGAGGAGCTGCTTCCAGCAGCGACTATCTTCTCTGACCTCAAATTGTAAACTGGAGAGCTGAGTAGGAGGAGCCCGAGCTGGAGGGGCCGGTCAACACTCTTTTTAATCTGAGGTGTCTATCTGATCTGGGCTCCGCCTACCCACTAGTAATGTCTAGTGTGTCTCCCTTCCTTCATCTGCAGCTGAAAAATCATTAATGGAAATCAAATTTATTAACCAATGGAGGCCTGGATTTGGAGTCACACACAAAATTAAAGTGCAATGTAATGTCCTTAAAACAAGTCAAAATGATGCTCAGTAGTGTGTGTGGCCTCCACGTGCCTGTATGACCTCCCTGTGCCTGTATTACCTCCCTATAACGCCTGGGCATGCTCCTGATGAGGCGGCGGATGGTCTCCTGAGGGATCTCCTCCCAGACCTGGACTAAAGCATCCGCCAACTCCTGGACAGTCTGTGGTGCAATGTGACGTTGGTGGATGGAGCAAGACATGATGTCCCAGATGTGCTCAATCGGATTCAGGTATGGGGAACGGGCGGGCCAGTCTATAGCTTCAATGCCTTCATCTTGCAGGAACTGCTGACACACTCCAGCCACATGAGGTCTGGCATTGTCCTGCATTAGGAGGAAACCAGGGCCAACCGCACCAGCATATGGTCTCAAAAGGGGTCTGAGGATCTCATCTCGGTACCTAATGGCAGTCAGGCTACCTCTGGCGAGCATATGGAGGGCTGTGCGGCCCTCCAAAGAAATGCCACCCCAAACCATTACTGACCCACTGCCAAACCGGTCATGCTGAAGGATGTTGCAGGCAGATTGCTCTCCATGGCGTCTCCAGACCCTGTCACGTCTGTCACATGTGCTCAGTGTGAACCTGCTTTCATCTGTGAAGAGCACAGGGCGCCAGTGGCGAATTTGCCAATCCTGGTCTTCTGTGGCAAATGCCAAGCATCCTGCACGGTGTTGGGCTGTGAGCACAACCCCCATCTGTGGACGTCGGGCACTCAGACCATCCTCATGGAGTCGGTTTCTAACAGTTTGTGCAGACACATGCATATTTGTGGCCTGCTGGAGGTTATTTTGCAAGCTCTGGCAGTGCTTCTCCAGTTTCTCTTTGCACAAAGGCGGAGGTAGCGGTCTTGTTGCTGGGTTGTTGCCCTCCTACGGCCCCCTCTATGTCTCATGGTGTACTGGCCTGTCTCCTGGTAGCGCCTCCAGCCTCTGGTCACTACGCTGACAGGCACAGCAAACCTTCTTGCCACAGCTCGCATTGATGTGCCAAACTGGATGAGCTGCACTACCTTAGCCACTTGTGTGGATTGTAGAGTCTGTCTCATGCTACCACGAGTGTGACAGCACAACCAACACTCAAAAGTGACCAAAACATCAGCCAGAAAGAATTGGTTTGGAGATGTGGTCTGTGGTCCCCACCTGCAGAACCACTCCTTTATTGAGTGTGTCTTAATAATTGCCAATAATTTCCATCTGTTGTCTATTCCATTTGCACAACAGCATGTGAAATTGATTGTCAATCAGTGTTGCTTCCTAAGTGGACAGTTTGATTTCACAGAAGCTTGATTTACTTGGAGTTATATTTTGTTGCTTAAGTGTTCCCTTTATTTTTTGAGCAGTGTAGTAACCTGTTTGGGCTGGTTTTAGTGGACCTCCATACAGCGAGTGGGCGGAGGTCCACCGTATCTACACATGCAGATTCCTGACAGGACCTGTGTGAGGTCAAGGTCATGTGACCATCACATGCGTGTTAAATACCTGGACATGAGTTTCAGTGTGTGCTGTGTATTGGGAGAGAAGGTACTCCCACAAAGCGCCTGGAGGAGCTAAAGGACGGTGTGGGAAAACTGCAGGTGAACCCTGCAGGGAATGGACTCATATGAACTGTGTTTTATTTTATCATTATGCCAGCAAGGCTCTGTTTATTTTGCTGAACTCTGCCAAGGTTTATGCTATCCACAATAAACCAGCAGGTGATTCTCTACCAGAACAGTTCCTGTGTCTACCTGAGGAAGCAGCCAAGTGTGTCAACCCTCACAATATGTATATATGCTCTTTTAAGTGGTGGGGAGGTTGTATGGGGAAACACTTACTTTGGGGCTTGGGCTCCTGATCTTGTAGGATTTTGTCTAACAGATGTTTCAGGTGTTGGGACTCCGTCGGTGACACTTGGCATATATAGGAGACAAGTCCGCTAATAAATGAACTGTTTTGAGCATGTTATTTATCAAGTAGAGGAGTTATAAAACTCATTGATTGATTCAGTTCTAGACTATGGAGGCAAAGGCTCATATCGCAACCAATTGGAGATCACTCCATGTCTCGCTCTACTTCCTGGCTATTAAGGACATAACTAACCTTATGATTTATGAACACATTGAAGCAACCAAACAAGACATCAAAAAATTGTTTTGGTGCTATCGGGACAGCATGGATCAGATATACCAATCAGTTTGCATTACAGAGAACCTTTATATTTGTTTCCAAGACTCTAAAATACTCTTGAATTGACAAACATTCTCGTAAGGCCCTTAGATGCCTTCAAAATAAATACTATGCAATTGGGCTTCTTGCTCATGCTAATCTATTTTCACTCAATGTCATGCTGGCATATAGAGAATAGAAGACATACACTGCTGAAGTCTGGTGCATGTGGACTAGATGGGCTCACAGGGACAGAATCTCCTGCCGCAGATGGCATATACATGATAGGTCCAGACTGTGTAGGGCTTGACACAGATGAAGTAGACTGAAGATCATCACAAAGAAGAGATTCTGTAACAAGATTGGCACATTATTAGGAGGACTCAGACAAAGAGGAAACAAATGTAAACATTTTGAAGAGATTCATTCCATTAAAAAACTATCACATGTCCTAATTTGTATATGTAGGACTCCAGGGTACATAGAGTCAATAAATAGAACAACGTACGTTCAACGTGTGCAAAGGCACAGAAGGGCCCACGTGGGCAGCTTCCAGACTGCTGCATATCATTGCATTTCGTGGATTTGTAGATCTGTAGGGGATGGCAGGAGATTACCAATCACACCATCTAGAATCAGGGCAACAATGGAAACTAGACAAGAAAGGCAATTACCTCTGGATGAAATTGCTGTTCTGTTCTAGTGTGGCAATATTGACAGGAGTCACCACTTTCACACTTGCTGGGGTCTCCCCATTCATCTCCGTGTTTCACACTTGGACAAGGGGAAGACCTATAACAAACCATCATATTAAAGAAAACTGAATGCACTTGAATGCATGAACAAAACATCTTCACTGCAGCAGAAGTAAACGACCATCAAGAACACAGAAACTGGTGGAAACATATTAAAAGGGTAGTCTAGATGTAGAAGAAAGTATACAAAAGACATTTTGGGCTCATCGGATTAAATTATCTGAACAGCTTTACAGTAGCCTATGTGCACTTTTAATTAACTGGATTGTAAGCTCTGATGATGTGTGTCATGTTATCATAAGAATGAGAGGTGAAATGGCCTAAAAAAGTGATAAATACCAGCAGCAAGTAATGCAGAAGTGTGAGTGATGAGTGCTGAAGCCGTAGGATCACAATGTGCCTGAGCATGGATACGGAACCAGAAAACTGAGGGCAAGGAGGATTTTCCAGTTTTTAGTGAACCAAGTGAAGAACAGATTCCATTATAATTCAAAATGTGCATAATCTAGACTAATGCACATAATGTAGACTAATGCGTACAAGGTGAACACATTCTTTTTAGAAGACAGAAAAACAGTATTATCAGGGCCCAGAAAAATGTTTTACCCCCACACTAAAGCCAACAATATACATTAGATGGCTGTCGGATGAACGATGCTTCAGCCAATAACCATCTGGGCCGTCTCTCCCTAACACGTGTGCGGCTCATTCGGCTGAGCGCTCCTGTATTTTCTATAAGAAAGCAGTTGACAGACATGTTAGCCAGCAGCTCATCTCCAGAATAAAGCATTAGGCATTTCATCATTGGACATGCCTATTGACACTCTTTTGGTCTGCACCCCCATACTAATTAGAGTGTAAGTTTCAATATCGGTGGGTGCGGCCAACATTAGTCTAATGTGTATGGGGACATTTAGGCATTAAAGTCTTTATAATGCCAGTAACCCATAGAAGATGAAAGAACTTCACAGTTTAGTGCTCATACTTTGCCATCCTTTAATTATACATACCTGTATTTATTTTGGCGTGGACTCCTCCTGCGGTCCTTACTATTGTGGTAATAGGGACATGCATATCCTTGACGGCAGAGACGGGGAGGCTTTTTGCACTGTTCTGTCTTGTAGTGCCCAAGCACATAGGTGGTGTCTGCATGCAAGAGGACATGGTACCCAAAATAAGAATTTCTTGATATTTCTATATTGTGTTATTTATAAAAGTAGCCAGACACTATCCATAATTTATTATTTTACATGTTGCATGCACGATTACTAATCAGACTCCTCCATATATTATACATTAGGCAGAAAAATGTTAAATGTTTATATCCAAAAAAAAAAAAAAAAAGGAAGAAGCAGAGGGCGGGAGGAAAAAGAAGAAAGCGGCAGGGAGGGAGGAAGAAGAAGAGGGAGAGAGAAAGGAAGATGAAGAGGAAGGGAGGAAGAAGAGGGAGGAAGAAGACATTAACTAATACCTCACTATTTTTGTATTTTTTGCTCTTTATTTTTCAGGGTGCAGCCAAGCCCAAGCACGTTTGGTCTCGCATGAGGGGTGTTCACACTGGTGCGCATTGAGAGTGTACTGGCCAGCCCGCCTAGTCGAATAGTAGGGGCGTGACTAATAGGCTGTGAACCAGACACTATGCAGTATCCTTGTGTGAACGGCACCCTATGCGGGCCTCTATTGTGCAATTGTATACTGGGCAGTAACCCCCTCCTTGGATGGGTATGTGGAGAGTGGCTGTTTAATCTGGTATTTTGCACCTGTGCTGCTACCATCTTGCTTTATGAGCTGGCTGCACCCTGTAGTGCATTTGTTCTGAGATCTGGGCAGGTGAGTGTTGCTGCCTCTTTGTTTGCTGTTTATATTGAATTTTTGGAGACCTTGAGTCTCCTTTAGTGGCCTTGCTGTATAGTGTAGAGGAAGAAGAAAGCCCCATATATAATAGCTAGTTTTAAGGTGAGTGCACACGTTGCGGATTCACTTGCAGATTTATCCGTGCAGATTTTGCTAAATCCGCAAGTAAAACATCCAGCGTTTTACGTGCGGATTTAGTGCGGATTTGCTGCGGTTTTTATGCGGATATCCCCTGCCGTTTTACACCTGCAGATTTCTATAATGGAGCAGGTGTAAAACCGCTGCGGATTCCGCACAAAGAATTGACATGCAGCGTATTCAAATCCGCGTGGAAAAATCCGCACCATGTGCACAGCGGTTTTTTTTTTTTTACATAGGTTATAATGGTACTGTACAACGCAGCAGAAACTGCTACGGATCCGCAATGTGTGCACAGACCCTTAGGGAGGAGTAGTTAGTTGGAAGGCCTTCATATATCACAGGTGTAGCTGACATTAGTCTAATGTGTATGGGAGGCCCTTTAGATTTGTAGGGAAATCACTAATGTAACAGTTAGTAAACTCCACTGATGATAGCTCCGTAATTTACAGCACGTGGGAATAAGATACACATGTTCTGGTGCCCGATTATCCTTTTGGCAATTCTCCAGATGGTGATCATAACTTCGAAGATGAAGCAATAAGCATAATATATGCGATTTGGTGATATTAAAAGCAAAGAAAACAAAGGAAAACAAGCCACGCATGATGATAGTACATATGTGTCTTTGAACAAGTACATATTAGTTTACCATATAAATGTTTTATCTGAGTAAAGACCAGTAAATGTAAGATCTTGTTCACACTTAGAGAGTAACTAAACTTTTGTTTTTATTCATTTATCCTCCAGGTACTGCAAAGTTCAGTTTGTTTTTCTTAAGTTTTTTTTTTTTTACGTTATTTTCCTTTCTTTGCGCTAAAACATTATGCTGCAGTGGTGATTTAAAGCCCAGTTCATGCTCCTTTAGAAACTCTTTTTAATTGCTGCTCAGTAATATCCGCACACTATATACAAACCTGTGTATGGGACTCAGAGAGAAAATCCCATAAACAGACTTACTGATATTGCTGAGCAGCAGTTGAAAGAAGCACCATATTTAAAAAAAAAAAAAAAAAAACACACAATAGTGACTGATTCCAATACATCAATAAGGCCCATTATAGACTGTGGTCATGGATACATCACATTGGTCATAGCGCCATTATCAATGGAAGTAAATATATAGTATTACTATAGTAAATACTACTGCAATAGTATTTAAATTAGCCAATTTAAATTAATTTAATTCTCCTGGTCCAGACTAATTACATCCTAAGATACTTAACCCATTTCTTCCATCTGATGTACTATTCCGTCCATGTGCCCCGGTGACCTAATTCCCAAAAACGGAATAGTACGTCATATGCGATCAGCAGCGCTCTTGGGGGAGCGCAGCTGATCGCGGTCGGATGTCAGCTGATTATCACAGCTGACACCCGGCACTATGTGCCAGGAGCGGTCACGGACCGCTCCCGGCACATTAACCCCTGGCACACTGCGATCAAAGATGATCGAAGTGTACCGGGAGCACAAGGAAGCATTGCGCAGGGAGGGGGCTCCCTGCATGCTTCCCTGAGACCCTCAGAACAGCGCAATTTGACCGCGCTGTTCTGAGGGCTTCCTCCCTGCAGGACCCCGGTTCCAAGATGGCCGCGGGGTCCTTCCGGGTCCTGCAGGGAGGACGCTTCATCAGTGCCTGCTGAGAGCAGGCGCTGAGAAAGCCTGCAGCACTGCCTGTGAGATCGCTGGTCTGACAGAGTGTTGTGCACAGTGTCAGACCAGCGATCTTATATAATACAGTGATGTTCCACCCTGGGACAAAGTAAAAAGTTAAAAAAAATAAAAATCACATGTAAAAAAAAAAAATTCCTAAATAAAGAAATAAAAAAAAAAATAAATTCCCCAATAAATTAATTTCTTCATTTAAATAAAAAAAAAACAATAAAAGTACACATATTTAGTATCGCCGTGTCTGTAACGACCCGCCCTATAAACCTGTCCCATTAGTTAACCCCTTTAGTGAACCCCTTAAAAAAAAAAACGAAAAAAACAAGGCAAAAAAACAATGATTTATCATCATACCGCCGAACAAAAGAAGGAATAACACGCCATCAAAAAGACGGATATAAATAAACATGGTACCGCTGAAAACGACATCTTGTCCCGCAAAAAACGAGCCTCCATATAGCGTCATCAGCGAAAAATAAAAAAGTTATAGCTCGCAGAATAAAGCGATGCAAAAATAATTATTTTTTATATATAATGGTCTTTATTGTATAAAAGCGCCAATACATAAAAAAATGATATAAATGAGGTATCGCTGTAATCGTACTAACCCGAAGAATAAAATTGCTTTATCAATTTTACCACACGCGGAATGGTATAAACGCCCCCCCCACAAAAGAAATTCATGAATTGCTGGTTTTTGTTTATTCTGCCTCCCAAAAATCGTAATAAAAAGCGATCAAAAAATGTCATGTGCCCAAAAATGGTACCAATAAAAACGTCAACTCGTCCCGCAAAAAATAAGACCTCACATGACTCTGTGGGCCAAAATATGGAAAAATTCTAGCTCTCAAAATGTGGTGATGCAAAAACTATTTTTTGCAATAAAAAGCGTCTTTTAGCGTGTGACAGCTGCCAAACATAAAGACCCGCTATAAATAGTACATCAAACCCCCCTTTATCATCCTCTTAGTTAGGGAAAAATAATAAAATTAAAAAAATGTATTAATTTCCATTTTCCCATTAGGGGTAGGGTTAGGGCTAAAGTTAGGGTTGGGATTAGAGTTAGGGGTGTGTTAGGGTTAGGTTTGTGGTTAGGGCTATGATTAGGGTTGGGATTAGGGTTAGGGGTGTTGGGGTTAGGGTTGGAGTTAGAATTGGGGGGTTTCCACTGTTCAGGCACATCAGGTGCTCTCCAAACGTGACATGACATCTGATCTCAATTCCAGCCAATTCGGCATTGAAAAAGTCAAACGGTGCTCCTTCCCTTCTGAGCTCTGCCATGCGCCCAAACACTAGTTTACCCCCACATATGGGGTATCAGCGTACTCAGGAAATATTGCACAATAACTCTTGAGGGCCAAATTCTTCTGTTACCCTTGGGAAAATAAAAAATTGGGGGCGAAAATATCATTTTTGTGGAAAAAAATATGCTTTTTTATTTTTAGGACTCTACGTTATAAACTTCTGTGAAGCACTTGGGGTTTCAAAGTTCTCACCACACATCTAGATAAGTTCCTTTGGGGGTCTAATTTCCAAAATGGGGTCACTTGTGGGGAGGTTTACACTGTTTAGGCACATCAGGGGCTCTCCAAACGCTACATGACGCCCGCAGACTATTCCATCAAAGTCTGCAATGTAAAACGTCACTACTTCCCTTCCAAGCCCCGACGTGTGCCCATATAGTAGTTTTCTCCCACATATAGGGTATCAGCGTACTCAGGACAGATTGAAAAACTTTTGGGAAAATAAAAAACTGGGGACTAAAAGATCATGTTGGGGAAAAAATATGATTGTTTTATTTTCTCGCCCGGGCGTTATAAACTTCTGTGAAGCACTTGGGGCTTCAAAGTGCTCACCACACATCTAGATAAATTCCTTTGGGGGTCTAGGTTCCAAAATGGGGTCACTTGTGGGGGGTTTCCACTGTTTAGGCACATCAGGGGCTCTCCAAACGCGCCATGACACCTGCAGACCATTTCATGAAAGTCTGCATTACTAAACGTCACTACTTCTATTCCAAGCCCCGACGTGTGCCCATACAGTAGTTTTCTCCCACATATGGGGTATTAGCGTACTCAGAACAAATTGGGCAACAACTTTTGGGGTCCAATTTCCTTGGGAAAAATCAAATATTGGGGACTAAAAAATCATTTTTGTGGAATTTTTTTTTTTTCACACCCAGGCATTATAAACTTTAGTGAAACACTTGGGGGTTGAATGTGCTAACAACAGAACTAGATAAGTTCCTTAGGGGGTCTAGTTTCCAAAATGCTGTCACTTGTGGGGGGTTTCCACTGTTTAGGCACATCAAGTGCTCTCCAAACACGACATGGCGTCCAGCCAATTCTGCGTTGAAAAAGTCAAACTGCGCTCCTTCCCTTCCGAGCTCTGCCATGCACCCAAACAGTGGTTTACCCCCACATATTGGGTCATCAGCGTACTCAGGCAAATCGCATAATAACATTTGAAGTCTTGTTACCTTTGGGAAAATAAAAATTGGGGTGAAAAGATCATTTTTGTGGAAAAAATATGATTTTTTAATTTTACGGCTCTACGTTCTAAACTTGTGTGAAGCACTTGGGGGTTCAAAGTGCTCACCGCAGATCTAGATAAGTTCCTTAGGGGGTCTAGTTTCCAAAATGGTGTCACTTGTGGGGGGTTCCCACTCTTTAGGCACATCAGGGGCTATCCAAATGCGATATGGCGTCCAATCTTAATTCCAGCCAATTTTGGTTTGAAAAAGTCAAACGGCGCTCCTTCCCTTCCGAGCCCTGCCGTGCACCCAAACAGTGGTTCCCCCCCACACATGGGGTATCAGCGTACTCAGGACAAATTGGACAACAAAGTTTATGGTCCAATTTCTCCTGTTACCCTTGGGAAAATAAAAAAAATTGGTGACTTAAATATTTTTGTGGGAAAAATAAATAGGATTTTTTATTTTCATGCCCGGGCATTATAAACTTGTGTGAAGCACTTGGGGGTTCAAAGTACTCACCACATATCTAGATAAGTTCCTTAGGGGGTCTAGTTTCCAAAATGGGTTCACTTGTGGGGGATTTCCACTGTTTAGGCACATCAGGAGCTCTCCAAATGCGACATGGTGTCCAATCTCAATTCCAGCCAATTTTGGTCTGAAAAAGTCTAACGGCGCTCCTTCCCTTTCGAGCCCTGCCGTGAGCCCAGATAGTGGTTTTCTCCCACATATGAGGTATCGGCGTACTCAGGAGAAATTGCACAACAACATTTTCTGTCCATTTTCTCATTTTACCCTTGTTAAAATAAAAAAATTGTTTGTAAAAGATCATTTTTGTGACTAAAAAGTTAAATGTTCATTTTTTCCTTCCAAGTCGCTTCAGCTCCTGTGAAGCACCTGAAGGATTAATAAACTTCTTGAATGTGGTTTTGAGTACCTTGAGGGGTGCAGTTTTTAGAATGGTGTCACTTTTGGGTATTTTCTGCCATATAGACCCCTCAAAGTGACTTCAAATGTGAGGTGGTCCCTAAAAAAACTGGTTTTGTATAATTTGTTGCAAAAATGAGAAATCGCTGGTCAACTTTTAACCCTTATAATTTCGTAACAAAAAAAAAATTTGGTTCCAAAATTGTGCTGATGTAAAGTAGACATGTGGGAAATGTTATTTAGTAACTATTTTGACTGACATATTTCTCTGTTTTAGGGCCTGTGCACACGTTGCGGATTTGCCTGCGGATTTTTCCGCACAGAATCCGCACCTCTTGGCAGAAAACGCAGGTGCGGTTTTGACGCGGTTTTTGTGCGGATTTGCCCTGCGGTTTTACACCTATAATGGAATAGGTGTAAAACCGCAGGGGAATCCGCACAAAGAATTGACATGCTGCGGTTTTAAAACCGCACCAAATCCGCGCGGAAAATTCCGCATGATGTGCACAGCTTTTTTTTTTCTATAGATTTACATTACACAGTGCCCTGCCTGAGGAACTGCAGCAGAACCGCAGGGCAAAAACCGCTGCGGAACGCAGGCAAATCCGCAACGTGTGCATAGGCCCTTAAGGGAATAAAAATTCAAAGTTTAAAAATTGCGAAATTTTCCAAATTTTCGCCATATTTCCATTTTTTTCATAAATAACCGCAAGTTATATGGAAGAAATTTTACCACTATCATGAAGTACAATATGTCACGAGAAAACAATCTCAGAATCGCTAAGATCCGTTGAAGTGTTCCAGATTTATAGCCTCATAAAGAGACAGTGGTCAGAATTGTAAAAATTGGCCCGGTCATTAACGTGCAAACCACCCTTGGGGGTTAAGGGGTTAAAGAGATAGAGGAAATTGCAGAACCACTAGCCAGAATCTTTAAAAAATCCTGGAGATAAGAAGTCTCAGAAGATTGGAGAATAGCAAATGTTGTCCCTATCTTCAAAAAAGGAAAGAATGAGCCAGTAAATTACAGGCCAGTGAGCCTTACTTCTATACCAGGAAAGATCTTTAAGCAAATTATTAAACAGCATGTAAGTACTTGGATGAGAATACAGTAAGTAACTAGAGCCAGCATGGGTTTTTAGCAAACAAGTCGTGCCAAACTAATCTAATTTCCTTCTACGATGGAATCACTGACTGGGTAGATCAGGAAAATGCGGTGTATATAGTATATCTCGACTTCAGCAAAGCATTTAATAAAGTATTTCACACTATCCTTATTGAAAAAATTACCAAGTATGGGATTGACAAGGCTATGGTTAAATGGATTCATAAATGGCTCACTGATCATACTCAAAGAGTGGTAATAAATGGTTGCACATCTAATTGGAAGAGTGATTCAAGTGGGGCACCACAAAGCTCTGTCCTGGCCCCAGTGTTGGTCAACATTTTTATAAATGATCTAGATGAGGGAACTGAAGGTAAACTAATCAAATTTGTAGACGATGCAAAGCTACGAGGGATAGCTAACACTAGAAAAGACAGAGAAAGGATTTAGAAGGATCTAGATAAGCTTAAACAATGTGCAGCCGCTAATTGAATGGTATTTAACAGGGAGAAATGTAAGATTCTACAGCTGGGCAAGAAAAACGAAAATTACATCTACAAAATGGGAGGACTAGAACTAAGCAACAGCAAGCGTGAAAAAGACTTGGGTATATTACCAGATCACAGACTGTACACGAGTCAACAGTGTGACGCAGCAGCAAAAAAGGCAAACAGTTCTAGGATGTATTAAGAGAAGAATAGAATCTAGATCACGCAAAGTAGTTATCCCCCTCTACTCCTCCTTCGTCAGGCCTCATCTGGGATACTGTGTCCAGTTTTGGGCACCACAGTTTAAAAAGAAGACATTGAAAAAGTAGAGGAAGTTCAGAGAAGAGTAACCATGATGATGAGCGGACTGCAAAGTATGTCCTACGAGGAACGGTTAAAGGATCTGGGAATGTTTAGCTTGCAAAAAAGAAGGTCAAGAGGACACTTAATAGCTGCCTACAAATATGTGAAGGGATGTCACAGTGTAGCGGGATCATCCTTATTCTCATTTGCACATGGAAACACGAGAAGCAATGGAATGAAACTGAAAGGGAAAAAATACAGGTTAGATATTAGAAAAAAAACTTTTTGACAGTGAGGGTGATCAATGAGTGAAAAATGCTGCCATGAGAGGTGGCGAGTTCTCCTTCATTGGAAATATTTAAACAGAGGATGGACAGACATCTGCAGATGTCTGAGATGGTTTGGCGAAGCATTGAGCAGGGGGTTGGACACGATGACCCTGGAGGTCCCTTCCAACTCTACCATTCTATGATTCTAGTGTAAACAGACCCTACAGCTAGCCATACACATAAAAAGATGTATCACAATAAATGTGGCAAATCAATTGCTAGACTAATCTGGCATATCAGCGAGATCTGCTCTGCAAAACAACGGAGTGGGATTGCGCAAAGTTGCAAATGATTTGACCAATCACAAAAAAAAGTGTAACTTCAGCCAATATTAGGCACAATAAAAATCTGATCGATCACAATTTTTAGCAAACACTAGCCTGCCTTTGGCCACTGAAAGATGTTGCTGTATGATTTTGAAATGACTGTCGACCAAAATGCTCAAAATTATCCATTTTATCTGACTTACCTTATGCCCAGTACTATAATTAGTGTATATGGCAGATATACATTGGATATAAAAAGTCTACACATCCCTGTTAAAATGCCATTTTTTTGTTGTGTAAAATAGAGTCATATCAAAAAGTATAATTTCAGAACGGTTTCAATCTTTTTATCATCTATAATACTGTTTAGTTTTAGAAAAAAACAAATCATTTTGAGGGAGAAAATAAAAACAAAACTAAAATAATGTGGTTGCATAAGTGTGAACACCCTCTTATAACTGGGAATGTGGCTGTGTTCAGAATTAGCCAATTACATTTAAACTCATGCTAAATAGTAGTCAGTACACAGTTGACATCATTTGCAGTGCTTCTGATTAACACCATATAAAGTTAGGATTTTATAGTAGGATTTTCTTGACATTGCCTTAGTTTCATTTTACAGCAAAACCCATGGTCTGTAAACAGCTTACAACAAAGCAAAGGGATCTCATTGTTGAACGTTATCAGTCAGGAGAAGGGTACAACAAAAAGTTCCAAGGCATTAGATATACCATGGAACACTGTGAAGACGGTCATCAAGAAGTAACTTAAATTTGGCACAACAGTGACATTACCTTGGACTGAATGTCCCACAAACATTGATGAAAAGACCAGGAGAAAATTGATCCAGAAGGCTGATATTTAATAGGCGTACAACAACATTAAAGGAGCTGCAGGAATTTCTAACAAGTTCTGGTTGTATACTGCATGTGACAATCTTCTGTATTCCTTATATGTCTGGTCTGTGGGTAGGGTGGCAACATGGAAGCCTTTTCCTACAAAGAAAAACATCCAAGCACGGCTATGTTTGCCAAAACCTACATCAAGTCTGCCAAAGCATGTGGGAAAATGTGTTATGGTCTGGTGACTTCAACTTTTTTTGCCATAATTTCAAAAGGTATGTTTGGTGCAAAGGCAACACTCTGCATCACTAAGAGAACATCAAATACACAGTGAAGCATGGTGGAGGCAGCATAATGATTTGTTTTTTTTTCCGGCAGCTGGAATTTAGGTTTTAGTTAAGGTGGAGGGAATTATGAACAGTTCTAAATATCAGTAAATTTTGCATCAAAACCTTCAGGCTTCTGCTAAAAAGCTGACGCTGAAGAGGAATTTAATCTTTCTGCACAACAAAAACCCTAAGTATATCTCCAAGTCAACAAAAAAGACGGATTTTGGTAAGAACTTACCTGTAAAATCCTTTTCAGCGAAGGAAGGAAAGGAGACACACTAGTTCATAACTAGTGGGTAGGCGGAGCCCAGATAGGATTGACACCTCAGATTAAAAAGGGTGTTGACCGGCCCCTCCAGCACGGGCTCCTCCTACTCCAGCTTTCTCCAGTCGTACCCAAGCTTACGGAAGAGCAATATCACCAGCAGAGCAACATAACCCCTTCTGAAGGACTTCAGAGAAAAAACATAAAAGAGTACAGGTTATGCATGCATTTGGTAAAAAACCACACAGTTCCAGGTACTACTCACTGGACCTGACCACTGCGATGAGCTGACAATGCTGGAACAGAGCCGTAGCGCGTCGACCTCAGCCCAGATAATCGCTATCAGAGAAGGGTCACGCCGCATCTGCAAATACAACAACACACTTCTGCCATGGGAGGGAGCTGTGTCTCCTTTCCTTCCTTCGCTGAAAAGGATTTTACAGGTAAGTTCTTACCAAAATCCGTCTTTCAGCAGCAGGTGGAAGGAAAGGAGACACACTAGTTCATAACTAGTGGGACGTCCCAAAGCAGTCCAAAATTAAGGGTGGGAAAAAAACAAAACGAGGCAGAATCCCAACAACCTTGATAAATGCGCAATAGGCGCCAAATACAAGTTAACTAGAAATTGAAACTACAGCCGCCTGTAGGACCCTACGTCCTAAGGCCGCATCAGTGAAATCATGGACGTCCACCTTATAAAAACTTTATAAACGTGTGAACGAAAACGCCAGGTCGCCGCTCGGCAGAGCTGAGCTGCCGAGGCCCCTCGATAAAAAGGCCCACGAGGAAGCCTCTGCCCTCATGGAGAGAGCTCGAATCTTAATTGGGCAAGGTTCGCTTTTAAGTCGGTAAGCCTCCAAAATGGCCGACCGAATCCAACGAGCTATAGAGTCCTTGGAAGCTCGTTGACCACGCTGACGACCTGCTGGAATCACAAACAGAGTCTGACTACCGAAAACTTTGAGTAACAGACAAATAGAACTTCAAGGCCCGCACTAAATCCAATGTGTGCAAGGCCCGTCCCTTTGCATTCCGTGGGCCCGGGCAAAGCGAGGGCAACACAATATCCTGGTTAACATGAAATTGCGACACCACCTTAGGTAGAAAGTCGCCCCGTGTGCGAAGCACTACTCGATCCGGGTAAAAATCCAGGAAGGGAGGCAAGCAGGAAAGAGCCGTCAACTCGGAAACCCTTCTCAAAGAGGTGACCGCCACTAGGAAGGCAACCTTTCAAGAAAGTAAGGAAAAAACTAGCAGAGCCCATAGGCTCAAAAGGCACATGCTGAAGAGCCTCCAAGACAAGGTTAAGCCACCAAGGGAACACAGACGTCTTCCGCGGCGGAAACGGACGGGTTACTCCGCGAAAAAAAGGAACGCACGTCCCTACGCGAGCGATATCCTTCCGAAACAGCAAGGATAGAGCAGAAACCTGACCCCTCAGAGTTCTAACTGCCAAACCCTTGTCCTGCAGAAAGGCCAACAAATTGGGAATGGAAAAAATCCTCGGGTTCCTTGAAAAACCCGAACACCACGAAAAGAAGGCTTCCCAAGTCTTGTGATAAATCTTAGTAGTAGCCGGACCTCTGGCAGCTCGCAGAGTGGCAATGACTTCGACTGAAAAACCTCTACGGGTCAATATTTCGGTCTCAAGAGCCACGCCGTCAAACGCAGAGACTTCAGGTCCGGGTGACAAACGGGCCCTTGGGTTAACAGGTCCGGGCGAGGAGGAAGTGGGAATGGCGGTGCCGCCAAAAGCGACACCAGTGTCGAGAACCACGTCCTCCTTGGCCAATCCGGGGCTATCAACATAGCCGGAATTCTCTCCAGGCTGATCCGACGCAGCACCAGAGGAAGTAAAGATATCGGCGGAAACACATAGACTAGCTCGAAATGGTCCCACGGAGCCACCAGAGCAACCACCGCCACAGCCTTTCGGGTCCTTGTACCTGGACATGAAGGTCGGTAGTTTGACATTGAACCTGGATGCCATCAAATCCACTTGGGACACAGCAGTGCAAAAATTTCCGGATGAAGACTCCATTCTCCAGGATCCATCTTCTCGCGACTGAGGAAGTCCGCCGTGGTATTCTGGACTCCTGGAATGTGAATCGCAGAGATGGCTGGAACCCTGGTCTCGGCCCATAGCAGAATCCGAGACACCTCCATCATGAGCCTGGAGCTCCTTGTCCCGCCTTGGTGGTTGATATACGCGACCGCCGTCGCGTTGTCTGTCTGCACTCGGACTGGCAGACCGCTCAAAGGGAGCGTCCAGTGTTGGGGGCAAAAGAAAAAATTGCCCTTAATTCCAGGATGTTGATCGGTACTCTTCCGATGACCATACTCCCTGGATCCAAAGATCGTTCCAGACACCCCCCCCCAGCCCGTCAGGCTGGCATCGGTGGTTATGACCGACCACCTCGGAGGGAGGAAAGATTTCCCCAGGGATAACGCTCCTGGACATAACCACCATCCTAGGGATTCTCGCACCCTGTGAGAGATGATGACGCTGCAATCCAGAGAAGCTTGCGATCGATCCCAACGACTCAGAATGAGCCTTTGGAGGGCCCTGGGATGAAATTGGTCAAACGGAAGTGCCTCCATGGATGTCAAACCCAGAAGGCGCATACACTTCCGAAAGGACATTGCTGTCGCAGACCTCATAATCTGTACATGTCGAAAGAGACATGCCCGCTTGTCTGGAGGAAGGGACACCACCGTCCGTACCGTGTCGAAATGCATCCCCAAAAACAGGATTGACTGCGATGGTTCCAGAGACGACTTCTCCCAATTGACCAGCCACCCGAAATCCTCCAGGAGCTGAAGGGATAGATTGCGAGCCGTCCCCGCCTCCTCCTTTGAGGACGCCACAATCAGAAGGTTGTCCAGGTAGGGAAATCGTAACCCCCTGTCTTCGAAGAATTGCCATGAGGGGCGCTAGAATTTTT
>JARQOD010000003.1:200219375-200271532 GCA_033576555.1 Oophaga sylvatica
AGAAGCAGCCGTGGGACGTTCCTACGGTGCCCTAGACGCCTCGTCACAGCCGGAGAGATTAGCTACCCCTGAAGATGGAAAGAGGAAAGCTAACTGCCCTGGAGTAGAGCCCCAAAAGAATAGGAAGCCCCCAAACATATAATGGCGGTTAGACAAGATGAAAACACGAACACAGACAGAAAATAGAATGAGCAAAAGCTGGGGCCCAAAACTGTCTAGATAGGACAGCACAGGAGAGAATACTGTCTGCAACCCAGAAAAACCCCAGGAAAAACTCCAACACTTCTGAATCCAAAAATGCTGAGACCACACGGTCTCGACCACCTATATCAGATCTCTGGTGTGAACATGCAGCTACCCAGCAGTACAAAAATTACAAGAACTGAGCAAATGAACAAATACAAAAAGAGAACAGAGACCAGCACAAGCCCCCAAAGGGGACCCGGCTGAACTCAAAAGGCAAGGCAGCAAATACAAGGAAAATCCAACCACAGAAAAAAAAAAAAAAACAGAAAGAAACTTATCTGAATGATAGCAGGAGACGGCAGAAAATCAAGCTGATTTCCAACCTAGACCAGGAAGTAACAATTGATCACCGGCGAGGATCATGGGAGGTCAGCTCACTTATATCAGGCCAGTCCGTCACACCTGATAACCATTCATCCATTGCAGGTGGTGAACTTTTGCTGTTCAACATAGGTTCAATACCCTCAGCAATCACCAGAGGGAGCCTCAGCTCCGAAGTCGTCTCCAATACGTTCACAACAGTACCCCCCCTTGAGGAGGGGTCACCGAAACCTCACGTGCGCCACCAGGCCGATCAGGATGAGCTCGGTGATAGGCACGGACCAGTCTTTCAGCATGAATGTCAGAAGCAAACTCCCAAGAATTGTCCTCCTGACCATAGCCTTTCCACTTAACCAAGTACTGGAGTCTCCGCCTACCCAAAAGAGAATCCAATATCTTCTCAACCTCATACTTCAAATTGCCCTCAACCAAAAAAGGATCAGGAGGCGCAGCCATAGGAACCACTGGCTCGACAAACCTCTTCAATAAAGATTTGTGGAATACGTTGTGAATCTTAAATGTTCCTGGAAGAAGCAAACGGAAGGAAACGGGATTAAGAATTTCCACGATCTTATAAGGTCCAATGAACCTTGGCTTAAATTTTGGAGACGCAACCTTCATAGGGATATTTTTTGAGGACAACCAAACCAAGCCACCCACTTTAAACCGAGGACCATCAGTCCTATGCCGGTTGGCAAACCGCTGGGCCTTCTCCTGAGAGAGAGACAATTTATCCACTACTTGATCCCAAATCTGCTGCATTCCCTCTACAATAGAGTCAACACCCGGACAGACAGAAGCCTCCACCTGCCCTGAAGAAAATCGAGAATGAAACCAGAAGTTGCAGAAAAAAGGAGACATCAAGGTGGCAGAACTAGCCCTATTATTCAAAGCAAACTCAGCCAAAGGCAAAAAAGAGACCCAGTCATCTTGATCAGCAAATACAAAACATCTTACATAAGTCTCCAAGGTCTGGTTTGTATTCTCAGTTTGTCCATTGGTCTGAGGGTGGAACGCAGAGGAAAAAGACAGCTGAACTCCCAGTTTGGAACAAAATGTCCTCCAAAATCTGGAAACAAACTGGACTCCTCTGTCAGACACAATGTTCTCTGGAATGCCGTGCAACCGAAACACCTGTTGAGAAAACAAGGGCACAAACTCGGAGGAGGATGGCAACTTAGGTAGTGGTACAAGATGTATCATCTTGGAAAACCTATCACAGATCACCCAAATAACGGTCATTCTCTGAGAGACAGGGAGGTCGGAAATAAAATCCATAGAGATATGAGTCCATGGCCTCTTAGGCACAGGCAATGGCATTAACAAACCACTAGAGCGAGAGCAAGGTTTGGACCGAGAACAAGTTCCACAGGACTGCACAAAGTCCCTGACTTACCGAGACAAAGTGGGCCACCAAAAGGACTGACTCACCAAATGTCTGGTACCAAAAATACCAGGATGGCCAGCCAACGTGGAGCAATGAATCTCAGACATAACATTCATCCTCCACTGGTCTGGGACAAACAATTTCCCAACAGGGCAGCATTCAGGTTTATCCTCCTGAATTTCCTCCAAAGCCAGTCTCAAATTGGGCGAGATAGCGGAAAGAACCACACCCTACTTCAGAATAACAGCAGGCTCAGTCACCTCAGGAGAATCCGAAAATAAACTGCTCGAGAGGGCATCTGCCTTAACATTCTTAGTGCCCAGGAGAAAAGAGACCACAAAATTAAAACGTGTGAAAAACAAGGCCCATCTGGCTTTGTCTAGGATTAAGTCACTTGGCTGATTCAAGATAAACTAGGTTCTTATGGTCCGTGAGGACCACCACCTGATGTTTGGCTCCTTCCAGCCAATGTCTCCACTGTTTAAAAGCCCACTTCATAGCCAATAACTCCCGATTTCCCACATCATAATTACGTTCCTCTGGGGAAAATTTTCGAGAGAAAAAGGCACAAGGGTTACCCTTAGAGGTCTCCGGATCCCTTTGGGACAAAACGGCTCCTGCACCAATCTCAGAAGCATCAACCTCCACCTTAAATGGTAGAGAAACATCCGGTTGCCGCAGAACAGGAGCAGAAGTGAATCTCCGCTTAAGCTCCTGAAACGCAGAAACTGCCTCAGGAGACCAATTCACTACATCAGAACCCTTTTTGGTCAAATCAGTCAGTGGTTTCACAATACTAGAGAAATTACCTATAAATTTACAATAAAAATAAGCAAAACCCAAAAATCTCTGAAGAGCCTTCAATGTAGTGGGTTGAACCCAATCACAAATGACCTGAACTTTGACAGGATCCATTTCAATAACGGAGACAAAATGAATCCCAGAAATGAAACCTTCTGTACGCCAAAAAGACATTTTGATCCCTTCACATACAATGCATTTTCTCTCAAAATAAGAAATACAGTCCGAACATGTTCCACATGAGAATCCCAGTCATTAGAAAAAATCAAGATATAGTCCAAATAAACGATCAGAATTTATCCACGAAATCCCAGAAAATATCGTTCATAAAGGATTGGAAGCCGGAAGGGGCATTAGTGAGCCCAAAAGTCATCACTAGGTACTCAAAATGCCCCTCAGGGGTATTAAACGCCGTCTTCCATTCATCACCGTGCTTGATGCGAATAAGATTATACGCCCCCTGAGGTCAAGCTTGGTAAACCAACTAGCACCTTTCACTCTGGAAAATAGGTCAGAAATCAAGGGTAACGGATATTGATATTTAACAGTGATCTTATTCAGGAGACGATAGTCAATACACGGCCTCAATGAGCCATCCTTCTTGGCCACAAAGAAAAAGCCGGCGCCCAAGGGTGAAGAGGATGGTCTGATATGACCCTTCTCTAAAGACTCTTTGATAGAAGATCGCGTAGCATCATGCTCAGGTACAGATAAATTAAAGAGCCGAACCTTGAGAAATTTACAACCGGGTACTAACTCAATCGAGCAATTATAACTCCTATGAGGAGGTAAGGACGCAGACTTACTCTTACTAAACACATCAGAAAAATCAGTCAAATAGTCAGGGACCTCTTGAGACTGGGGAGAGGCAGAAACAACAGGAGTGTCAGCACGAACACATTGACAACCCCAACTGGTCACAGACTTCCAATCCAAAACAGGATTGTGAGTCTGTAACCAAGGAAAACCCAGTACAACAATGTCATGTAAATAATGTAACACCATAAATTTGCAATTCTCTTGGTGGTCCGGGTCAACCCGCATTATCACCTGGGTCAAAAACTGGGGTTTATTCTCCGCCAAATGGGTAGAATCAATGCCCAGCAAAGGAATAGACTTCCGCAGGGGTATCATGGGAAAACCACAATGCTTGGCAAAATCAAAATCCATCAGGTTTATAGCTGCTCCTGAATCAACAAAAGCCAGAGCTGAAAATGTGGACATGGAGCAAATCAAGGTAACAGTCAACAGAAATTTAGTCTGAACACTACCCAAAACAACTGAGCGCGCAAAACGTCTTCCCCGTTTGGGGCAGACGGAAATAGCATGAGAAGCATCACCACAGTTGAAGCACAACTTATTACGCTTTCAAAACTCATGACGCTGTGCCCCAGAAGTCACTTCATCACACTGCATGGGCTCAGGGGCTAGCCCGCAAGGCATCACAATCTCACATATTTTTACGCTCACGCAAACGTCTGTCAATCTGAATAGCCAATGACTTTGAGTCATTGAGACCAGAGGAGACAGGGAATCCCACCATAACATCCTTTACAGTCTCTGCAAGACCCTTCCGAAAAAGAGCTGCCAGAACATCATCATTCCATTTAGTAAGGACTGCCCACTTTCTGAATTTCTGACAATACAGCTCTGCGTCTTCTTGACCCTGATTCAATGCCAACAAGGTTTTCTCAGCTTGATCAGTAACATTAGGTTCATCTTACAACAACCCCAGAGCCTGAAAAAACACATCAACATCATTCAAAACAGGATCCCCAGGTGTCAGGGAAAAAGCCCAATCCTGAGGGTCACCGCGCAACAGGGAGATGAGAATTTGAACCTGCTGCGCTGCGTTCCCTGAGGACTTAGGCTTCAAGGCAAAAAACAACTTCGCTATTTTTAAAATTCAAAAATTTAGACCGATCCCCCAAAAATAAATCCGGCAGAGGGATCCTAGGTGCCACAACAGGCAACCCAGCAAGATAGATAGCAATACTCCGAACTTCAGCAGCAAGCTGCTCCACACGATCGGACAAATGCTTGACTTCCATTGGAAAAAAAAAATTCCTCTTCAGCCCCCAGAGAAAAAAAGAGGGAAAAAAAATGTAAAAAAAAAAAAAAAAAAAAAAAAAAATTTTTTATAACTGACAACTTGTCACAGCCGGAGAGATTAGCTACCACTGAAGATGGATAGAGGAAAGCTAACTGCCCTGGAGTAGAGCCCCAAAAGAATAGGAAGCCCCCAAACATATAATGGCGGTTAGACAAGATGAAAACACGAACACAGACAGAAAATAGAATGAGCAAACGCTGGGGCCCAAAACTGTCTAGATAGGACAGCACAGGAGAAAATACTGTCTGCAACCCAGAAAAACCCCAGGAAAAACTCCAACACTTCTGAATCCAAAAATGCTGAGACCACACGGTCTCGACCACCTATATCAGATCTCTGGTGTGAACACGCAGCTACCCAGCAGTACAAAAATTACAAGAACTGAGCAAATGAACAAATACAAAAAGAGAACAGAGACCAGCACAAGCCCCAAAGGGGACCCGGCTGAACTCAAAAAGCAAGGCAGCAAATACAAGGAAAATCCAACCACAGAAAAAAAAAAAACAGAAAAAAACTTATCTGAATGATAGCAGGAGACAGCAGAAAATCCAGCCGATTTCCAACCTAGACCAGGAAGTAACAACTGATCACCGGCGAGGATCATGGGAGGTCAGCTCACTTATATCAGGCCAGTCCGTCCCACCTGATTCATCCATTGCAGGTGGTGAACTTTTGCTGTTCAACATAGGTTCAATACCCTTAGCAACCACCAGAGGGAGCCTCAGCTTCGAAGTCGTCTCCAACACGTTCACAACAGTGGGATTTCCTGTTCCCTCTGGTCTCAATGACTCTGTCATTAGCTATTCAAATTGACAGACGTTTACGTGAGCGTAGAAATATGCGAGAGGTGGTGATGCCTTGTGAGCCAGCCCTTGAGCCCATGCAGTGTGATGGAGTGGTTTCTGGGGCTAAGCGTCGAGAGTTTCGAAAGCGTAATAATTTGTGCTTCTATTGTGGAGACGCTTCTCATACTATTTCCGTCTGCCCTAAGTGGGAAAGACGTTTTGCGCGCTCAGTTATTTTGGGTAATGTTCAGACTAAATTTCTTTGACTGTTACCTTGATTTGCTCCGTGTCCACATTTTCGGCTCAAGCATTTGTTGATTCAGGAGCAGCTGTAAACCTGATGGATTTTGTCAAACGTTGTGGTTTTCCCATGGTACCCCTGCGGAGGTCTATTCCTTTGCTGGGTATTGATTCTACCCCTTTGGCGGAGAATAAACCCCAGTTTTCAACCCAGGTGATAATGCGGGTTGACCCGGACCACCAAGAGAATTGCAAATTTTTGGTGTTACATAATTTACATGACATTATTGTACTGGGTTTTCCTTGGTTACAGACTCATAATCCTGTTTTGGATTGGAAGTCTGTGTCTGTGGTCAGTGGGGGTTGTCAATGTGTTCGTAGTGACACTCCTGTTTTTTCTACCTCTCCCCAGTCTCAAGATGTCCCTGACTATTTGGTTGATTTTTCTGATGTGTTTAGTGAGAGTAAGTCTGCGTCCTTACCTCCTCATAGGAGTTATGATTGCGCGATTGAGTTGGTACCTGATTTTAAATTTCCCAAGGGTCGGCTCTTCAGTTTATCTGTACCTGGTTATCAGGATGACTGGGTCTCTTTTTTGCCTATGGCTGAATTAGCTCTGAATAATAGGGCTAGTTCTGCCACCTTGATGTCTCCTTTTTTCTGCAATTTCGGGTTTCATCCTCGGTTTTCTTCGGGGCAGGTGGAGGCTTCTGTCTGTCCGGGTGTTGACTCTATGGTGGAGAGAATGCAGCAGATTTGGGATCAAGTAGTGGATAAATTGTCTCTCTCTCAGAAGGCCTAGCGGTTTGCCAACCGGCATAGGACTGATGGTCCTCGGTTTAAAGTGGATGACTTGGTTTGGTTGTCCTCAAGAATATCTCTATGAAGGTTGCGTCTCCAAAGTTTAAACTAAGGTTCATTGGACCTTATAGGATCTTGGAAGTCCTTAATCCAGTTTCTTTTCGTTTGGCTCTTCCGGGGACGTTTAAGATTCATAACGTCTTCTACAAATCTTTATTGAAAAGGTTTGTCGAGCCAGTGGTTCCTATGGCTGCGTCTCTTGAGCCTTTTTTGGTTGAGGGCAATCTGGAGTATGAAGTGGAGAAGATATTGGATTCCCGT
Source organism: Oophaga sylvatica (assembly GCA_033576555.1). Lineage (NCBI taxonomy): Eukaryota > Metazoa > Chordata > Amphibia > Anura > Dendrobatidae > Oophaga > Oophaga sylvatica. The sequence goes on from JARQOD010000003.1 coordinate 200,226,391, forward strand.
TTGGCTAGACGGAGACTCCAATACTTGGTTAAGTGGAAAGGTTATGGTCAGGAGGACAATTCTTGGTGTGTTTGCTTCTGACATTCATGCGGAGAGACTGGTTTGTGCCTATCACCGAGCTCATCCTGATCGGCCTGGTGGCGCAGGTGAGGGTTCGGTGACCCCTCCTCAAGGGGAGGGTACTGTTGTGAGCATGTTGGAAATGACTTCTGGGTTGGGGCTCCCTCTGGTGGTTGCTGAGGGTATTGAACCAGTGTTGAATAGTAGTAGTCCAACACCTGCGAGCGATGACTGGCAATCAGGAGAGACTGACTGGGCTGATATAAGTGAGCTGCTTTCCCATGATCCTTGCCGTGATCAATTGTCGTTTCCTGGTTCATTTGGAAGTCAGCTGGTGTCTTGCCTTTGTCTGCTACTTTCGGATAAGATATTTTTTTGCTTGTTTCTATCTTGTTTGCTATTTCCATTTTTTGCCTGCACTTTTGTGGGAGGTTAGCCGGGTTCCCCTCCAGGGGCCTGTGCTACTCTCTGTTTTTCAGTAGCCACTGTTTATTTGTTCCACTGCTCTGTCCCTGCTATTTGTGTGGCTGCTAGCTAGCTGCTTGGTCACACCAGAGATCTGATTTAGCGGGTGGCGAGATTGTGTGATCTCAGCATTTTTTAAATCAGAAGTGTTGGAAGTTTTTCTAGGGTTTTGCTGGGTTGCAGATAGTATTCTGTCCTGTCCTATCTAGGCAGTGTTTGGCCCCAGCGTTTGCTCACTCTATTTTCTGCCTGTGTTTGTATTTCGTCTTGCCTAACCGCCATTATATGTGTGGGGGCTACCTATTCCTTTGGGGCTCTACTCCGGAGCAGTTAGCTTCCTGTTTCTATCTTTAGGTGTAGCTAACTCTCCGGCTGTGCCGAGGCGTCTAGGTCACCGTAGGTACATCCCACGGCTGCTTCTAGTTGTGCGGTTAGTTCAGGGATCTGCAACCCATTAGTTCCCAACCTCTCTGGTGTTTTGCTGCCTTGGCTGTTTTTTGCTCCTGTCCTCCTCAGCTACCAATTCATAACACCATATGCTCCACAGATTATGCCCCATATGCTCCACTGATTATGTCCCATATGCTCCGTAGATTATGCCCCATATGCTCCACAGATTATGCCCCATATATTATGCCCCATATGCTCCACAGATTATGCCCCATATGCTCCATAGTATAGGTCCCATATCCTGCCGCTGCTGCTGCAAAAGAAAAAAAAAATGACATACTCACCTCTCGTCGCTGGGGGCCAGGTGCCGGTGTCCTGAGCAGGCGGGGACACCGGCGCGCTATGGGGGACAGGTGCCGAGGTCACTGCTGGCTCAGGGCCCCGGCACCTGAGATATTCACCTGTCCCCGGTCCACCGGCAGTGACTGTTCAGGCAGAGGGCGCGATGGCGTAGCTAGTGCGCGCCGCGCCCTCTGCCTGAACGTCACAGCCAAAAGACGAGGAGGTCAGAGCAGCGCGCAGCGGTGGACCGGGGACAGGTGAATATCACATATACTCACCCCCTCCTGGCGCGAAGCAGCGGGGCTGCAGAGACGCGCTGGCGGGGGGGGGGGTAAGTATGATCTGACATCCCCGCTCCCCCGCCGACCCCCCGGTATATGACTTGTGTGAAAGCAGAGAGGGGGACTTTCAGCCTTAAAAAATGGGCTGAAAATCTCAACTTATATGCGAGTATATACAGTATTTATTTAAATATTTAAAAAAAAAAAAAACACTGTGGAGACCCCTCTGTTCTTGATAACCAACCTTGCTGAAGCTGACAGCTGAGGGTTGCAGCCCCCAGCTGTGAGTTTTGCCTGACTGGTTATAGAAAATACAGAGGAACCCACATCATTTTTTCATTTAATTATTTATAGCGCAGGCAGTTGTTGCTGAATACCCCCATCAGCTGCTCCTGCTGTCACTGTCATTAGCAGCAGCATGGGTAGGCTGATGGGAGTAATAGTCCCATCAGCCACCGCTTGTTGTCTCTTTTATCAGTTAAATCTAACTGTTATCATTCTCCCCTGCTCGCGCCGATCAATGGCAGATCAGGGGAGAACGATGAGAGCTGTGTTCAGCACCCTGCACCAGGGAACAGCGCTTACTGTAACGCTTCTTCTCCGGTGCCAATACGTGTCACAAGGATGACATCCATCTGAGTTATGCGTGTGCACGTGTGCGGGACGTTTTGTGGCCTGTGCCGACATTAAAAACGGACATGTTAGCGTGTTTTGCTCACGGACATAGAGTCCGTGGAAACACACTGACATTTGCACAGCCCATTCACTTGAATAGGCAAATAGCTGTCCGTTCCTCCCAAGGCTCTCCATATGGCTAAGTAGCACTGTACAGCCACATATGGGGTATTGCAACTTTCAGCAGAAATTAAGGGACAAATTTTGGTGCCATTTTTACCCACTTCTTGTATGAAAATGTAAAATCTTTGGCTAAAACAAAATTTTGGTGGTAAAAATGTAGTTATTTTGTCTTCACTGCCCAATGGTATAAAATTCTTTGACAAACCCATGGTGTCAATATGATCACTGCACCCCTAGATTAATTCATTGAGAGGTATAGTATGTAAAATGGGGTCACTTATGGGGGTTCTGCTGTTCTGGCACCTCATGGGCTCTCCCAGTGGGTCATGGCACCTGCAAACCATAACAGTAAAATTTGGCGCTCCTTGCCTTCTGAGCTTTGCACTGTGCCTGAAAAATATTTCCCGATTGCATGTAGGGTATTGGCACACTCAGGGAAAAAAAATGCACCTCAGTTTGTTGTAAAAAAAAATTCCTATTAGCCCTTAGAAAAATTAAAAACTTGGGGCTAAAATAATATTATAGTGGTAAAAATGTAATTTATTCTTTCTTCACTGCTCAGTGGTATAAAATTCTGTGAGGCACATGTGGTGTCAATATGATCACTGCACGCCTAGATGAATTCATTGGGGAGTGTAGTTTGTAAAATGAGTTCACATATAGGGGTTTCTGTTCTGGCACCTCAGGGGCTCTGCCAATGTAACATGGCACCCTCAAACCATTCCAGCAAAATCTGAACTCCAATTTGGCGCCTCTTCCCTTCTGAGCTTTGCATTGTGCCTCAAAAGTAGTATTCCCTATATATGTGGTATCGGCGCACACAAGAGAAATTGCATAACAACTTTTGAGGTCCAATTTCTCCTGTTACCCTTGGTGAAATAAAAAATTGGGGGAAAAAAGGTCATTTTTGTGGAAAAAAAAATATGATTTTTTATTTTCACGGCTCTACGTTATGAGACTTGGGGGTTCAAATTGATCACCACACATCTAGATAAGTTCCTGGGGGGGGGGTCTAGTTTCCAAAATGGTGTCAATTGTGGGGAGATTTCACTGTTTAGACACATCAAGGGCTCTCCAAACGCGATTCTCAATTCCAGCCAGTTTTGCATTGAAAAAGTCAAACGGCGCTCCTTCCCTTTCGAGCTCTGCCATGCGCCCAAACAATGGTTTACCCCCACATATGGGGTATCAGCGTACTCAGGATAAATTCCACAACAACTTTTGGGGTCCAATTTCTCCTCTTACCCTTGGGAAAATAAAAAAAAAATTGGATCTGAAGTAATTTATTTGTGAAAAAAGTTTTTTTTTTTTTTTTAAACATTCCAAAAATTCATGTGAAGCACCTGAAGGGTTAATAAACTTGAATGTGGTTTTGAGCACCTTGAGGGGTGCCGTTTTTAGAATGGTGTCACTTTTGGCTATCTTCTGTCAAATGTGATGTGGTCCCTAAAAAAAATGGTGTTGGAAAACTGAGAAATTTCTGGTCAATTTTAACCCTTAAAACTTTGTAACAAAAAAATTTTTTGATTACAAAATTGTGCTGCTGTAAAGTAGACATGTGGGAAAGGTTACTTATTAAGTATTTTGTGTGATATATCTCTGTGATTTAAGGACATGAAAATTCAAAGTTGCAAAATTTTCGCCAAATTTCTGTTTTGTTCACAAATAAACGCAAGTCATATCAAAGATATTTTACCACTACCATGAAGTACGATATGTCACGAGAAAACAATGTCAGAATCACCAGGATCCTTGGAAGCGTTCCAGAGTCATTACCTCATAAAGGGACAGTGGTCAGAATTGTAAAAATTGGCCCGGTCATTAACGTGCAAACCACCCTCGGGGGTAAAGGGGTTAATAAACTTCTTTAATGTGGTTTTTGAGCAGCTTGAGTGCTGCAGTTTTTAGAATGGTGTCAATTTGGGGTATTATCTGTCATATAGACACTTCAAATGTGATGTGCTCCCTAAAAAAATTGGTTTTATATATTTTGCGTCACGCTCATGCCCTGGCTGGTTGGCGTGAGCCAGGAGGTTGTGGCCCCACTGTGCCACAAACCAGACTACCCTTGGAGGGTGTGTGACTAGGACATCTGCCTCGGTCTTCACTGGAGCCTAAATGTTGGTGAGGTCAGGCTTGTGCGGCAGGCAGCTGCCAGGTGCCACTCCAGGGTGGTATCTGGTTGTGGCTGCTGATCCCACTTGGGGAGACGGTGGCATGGCTGAGACACAGGGCTGGCAGGCACGGATGAGACACAGGGCTGGCAGGCACGGATGAGACACAGCAAATGCAGGTACTGATACTGACTGGATGGAATGGTTTATGGAGAAACAGCAAATGCAGGTACTGGTACTGAATGGAAGGAATGTTGTATGGAGAAACAGGTAGAGAGATCTGTTAACACAGGAGGAGAACAGTAAGGCTGCAGAGAAGGGCTGTAGAGCAGCAAGAGGTGCTGCAGCGGCAGAAGCAAAGCGGAACCGCAAGGTATGCGGAGAGGAGCTGCAGCAAGAGGTTCTGCAGCTGCAGGAGTAAAGCGAAGTGGAACAGCAAGGTATGCGGAGAGGAGCTGCAGCAAGAGGTTCTGCAGCTGCACGAGTGAAGCAAAACGGAAACGCAAGATACGCGGAGAGGAGCTGCATCAAAAGATTACTGCAGCTGCAGGAGCAAAGCAGAGTTGAACGGAGCAGAACTGCAAGAGTGCAGACAAGAGGCGAAAGATTCAGAGAGAACACTAGGCAAGACACAGCAAGGAAGGAAACCACAGACAAGGAGACTAAGAGACAGATATAGGACAGAGTTCAGACAAGGAAATGACACGAGACAAGGTACAGGGACAAAGACACAGGGACTTGGATATTCTGCCTCCTGGATGGCGGCAAGGACAAGTACAAGACAAGGTCAGGAGCAAGAGCACAGAGACAAGGATATTCTGCCTCCTGGAAGGCAAACAGGTACAAGGCAAAGCTAGGAGTGAAGGCCTCCAAAGATGGAGGAACGCAGAGCAAGACATGGCAGCTCAGTAGCAAGATACTAACTGAGTAAACACATTGCACAGGCCAGATCCACAGGGTGGAGCTGCCCTAAATACTAGAAGTCTAATGGTAATTGGTTATGGACAAATTAAACAGGCGCACCATGACTCTATAAGAACCAGAGAGTTTTGGCGCCGCTCCCCTATGGACACAGCAAGGAGACAAGCACAGAGCAGATAAAAGACAAGAAGCACAAAGCATGGTGCTGGCTGCAGACAAAAATCACAGCATGACTTGGAGCAGTGAGCAAGTTGGTATGTGGGGAATGGGAGGCCATGCAGTGATGCCAGCAGGGTTGTTACATTTTGTTGGAAAAATTAGAAATTGCTGATCAACTTTTAACCCTTCTAACTTCCTAACAAACAAATGTTTCAACAATTGTGCTCATGCAAAGTAGACATACGGGAAATGTAATTTATTAACTATTATTGTGACATAACTCTCTGATTTAACCCCTTCATTACACAGCCTATTTTGACCTTAAAGACCTTGCCATTTTTTGCAATTCTGACCAGTTTCCCTTTATGAGGTAATAACTCAGGAACGCTTCAACGGATCCTAGCGATTCTGAGACTGTTTTTTCGTGACATTGGGCTTCATTTTAGTGGTAAATTTAAGTCGATAATTTTTGCGTTTATTTGTGAAAAAAATGGAAATTTGGCGAAAATTTTGCAATTTTCAAATTTTGAATTTTTATTTTGTTAAACCAGAGAGTTATGTGACACAAAATAGTTAATTAATAACATTTCCTACATGTCTACTTTACATCAGCACAAATTTGGAAACATTTTTTTTTTGTTAGGAAGTTATAAGGGTTAAAAGTTGACCAGCGATTTCTCATTTTTACAGCGAAATTTACAAAACCATTTTTTTAGGGACCACCTCACATTTGAAGTCACTTTGAGGGGTCTATATGGCAGAAAATACCCAAAAGTGACACCATTCTAAAAACTGCACCCTCAAGCTACTCAAAACTACATTCAAGAAGATTATTAACCCTTCACAGGTGCTTCACAGGAACTAAAGCAATGTGGAAGGAAAAAGTATTAAGTTACTTACCGGTAACGGTATTTTTCGGAAGACCATGACAGCACCACGAGAGGGGATCCGCCCTTCAGGAACAGGAAACCTACAGATACAAAAAGGGCGGCTCCCTCACACGCATCAGTTGGATTACAGAGCCAAGAGGACCTTCATGGTTAAGGACACAAATTATATACGAACTCTAAACAATCTAGTCTACGTGGACTTTATAATTAAAGGGAGTGTTCGATACACGTGCAAGGGAGGGAACTAAGGGTGCTGTCATGGTCTTCCGAAAAATACCGTTACCGGTAAGTAACTTAATACTTTATTCGGACTCCCATGACAGCACCAAGAGAGAATTACAGAGATGTAACACTATTCTAGGGAGGGACTACAGCCTGCAGCACTCTTAACCCGAAGGAGAGATCCGAGGAGGCACTCATGTATAATCTATAATGATTAAAAAAGGTGTTAGGAGAAGACCAAGTGGCCGCCTTACATATCTGGTCAATGGATACTCCAGATCTCTCCGCCCAAGAGGTTGCCATGGCTCAGGTAGAATGCGCTCTCAGATTCTGTGGAGCCGGACTGCCACCTGTTGAGTAAGCTAGAGAAATAGCCTCCCTAATCCACCTTGCTAATGTGCATTTGGAAACGCTAAGACCTTTTTTATCTCCCTGGAAACATATAAATAAGGCGCTGCCCTTCATCCATGGATCAGTGACGGACCGGTAATGTAACAAACACCTTCTGACATCTAAGGTATGGAGTTTCTCCTCTTTCTGGTTAGTGGGGTTAGGAAGGAAGGAGGGGAGGACTTTTTCCTGTGTTCTATGGAACCGAGAGGCGACTTTGGGTAAATAGGCAGGGTCCGGTCTAATTATTACCCGGTCTTCCATAATCTGTGTGTAAGGAAGGTCTCTGGAGAGAGACTGTATGTCGCCTATCCTTCGAGCGGACGTGATGGCTACCAAGAAGGCTAGCTTGAGGGACAGATTTTTAATTGTGGCGGACACCATGGGTTCAAACGGAGCCTCCGTCATAGCCGTAAGGACTAGGTTTAAGTCCCATGGTGCGTACCTTGCTTTGTGTATAGGTCTCGTTCTGTCTGCCGCTTTGATAAACCTGGATATCCAGTAATTTCTTGCAATCTCACAGTTGAACAGGGCACCGAGGGCTGATACCTGTACTTTCAAGGTACTAGTGGCTAGACCTAGATCTAATCCCTCTGCAGGAATTCTAAAATCTGCCCTATAGGGATTTCCCCTTCAGCTCCGAGGTTAGCGGTGGCTAGAAATTTTTCCCAGGTCTTAGCATAAATTTTTGTTGTGACTAACTTTCTACTATTAAGTAGGGTATTAATCAGATTGTCAGAGAATCCTTTATCCTTCAATAATGACCTCTTAAACTCCACGCCGTAAGATGGAGTCCGGCTACTTGTGGATGATTGACTGAGCCCTGGAAGAGGAGGTCCGGAAGATCTGGAAGAACCCAGGGGTCGCAGATTGACATTTTTCTCAGCCACGAAAACCAGGCCCTTCTGGGCCAGAATGGGGCAATCAGTATGACCCTTGCTTTGTCCTCCCTGATCTTCCTTATTACTAAGGGTAACAGTGCTAGCGGGGGAAAGGCATAAGCCAGGCCGAAGTTCCATTTTGTCAGGAAAGAGTCCACCACTAGAGGTTTTTCTGTCGGATTTAGTTAACAGAATTTCTCCACCTTCCTGTTTCGTCTGGTAGCAAAGAGATCCACCTCTGGTTGACCCATAGTTTGACGACCTGGGTGAAAATAGCTGTATTTAGGCACCACTCTCCCTGTCTTAGCGTGTTGCGGCTTAGAAAGTCTGCTGTGGTGTTGTCTTTTCCTCTTATATGTAGTGCCATCAGGGATAGAAAATGTCTCTCTGCTGTTTGGAATATGCGTTCCACCACTCTCATCAGGGTCTCGGACCGTGTTCCACCCTGGTGGTTGATATATGCCACTGTCACCTGGTTGTCAGAGAGAATCCTGACGTTGTGTCCCTGCAGGTGTATAAGCAGTTCCTTAATCAAAATCTCTACAGCCGAAAGTTCCTTAAAGTTAGAGGAACTCTATCAAGGGGTCCCACCGCCCCTGGACCATGATCTCCCCCATACAGGCCCCCAACCCGAGGGACTGGCATCTGTGGTTATGACTCGGGATATGTGATTTTCCCAGGGAACCCCAATTGATAAGTTAACTTTGCTGAGCCACCAACTTAAGGATTTTAAGGTAGAATGGCGTAAAGTCATCTTCTTATCTAGTGAGTCCAGGATCCTGTCATTATCCAGGATATCCCTTTGAAGGATTCTGGTGTGGAGCTGAGCCCATCTGACAGCTGGAATGCAAGCTGTTAAGGAGCCTAAAAGGGACATGGCATGTCTAAGAGTTATAGTTGGCTTATTTACTGCTCGAAACACCTGTTGACAAATTTGGACAATCTTGTTAGTTGGCAGACGACATTCTTGAACCTCTGAGTCTAAAGGGTATGCCACACTAAGCGAGATCGCTAACGAGATCGCTACTGTGTCACCATTTATGACGCAGTAGCGATCTTGTTAGCGACTTAGCTGTGTGTGACATGTAGCAGATATGTGGCCCCTGCTGAGATGTCGCTGATGAACGTTCTGAGCCGTTTTTTGGTCGTTGGTGTCTCGCTGGTAAGCCTGAATCGCTGAGTGTGACACCCTTTATGAACGACTTCACCAGTGTCGCAGATGGGACTAGGTTTTCCCAACGACCGCAGAGGTCGTTATACAGATCGCTGATGAGTTGTGTTTGAAATCACAGATCGCTGATGAGTTGTGTTTGGAATCTAACTAGCAATCACATAGCGATTGCACTAGCGATCTCGCCAGGTTAAGTCGTTGCCGTGATCGCTAGTGCGATCGCCAAGTGTGGCAGTGCCTTAAGGTAAGCCCAAGGAATTGCTGGACCCTCAAGGGTTGTAAACGGAACTTTTCCCGATTTATCAACCAACCTAAGTGTTCTAGGATGGATATGGATTTTTCCAATTGAGAGCTGCAATGGTCAGCAGAGGTTCCAATAATCAAGAAGTCGTCTAAGTATGGTACAATCAAGATGTCATACTCTCTTAGATGGGCCATTACTTCAGAGACCAACTTTGTGAATACCCGAGGAGCCATTGAGAGCCCAAAGGGTAAAGCTTTATATTGAAAGTGACGGATTACCCACTCATGGAAACCGCCACCCTCAAAAAACCGTTGGTGATCCGCACAAATGGGTACAGTACAGACTAAAAGTTTGGACACACCTTCTCATTCAAAGATTCTTCTGTATTTTCAGTGTAACGGGTCCGGGGGGCGGAACCTCTGAGCTACTATACAAGGGGGCGGTCCTTGTAAGGGAGCGGGTGGCGACCAGGGTAGACAGGCAGACAGTCACAGCAGGTAACCGGGGCAGTCTCTGGATGGACGGGCAGGAGGTCACGGCAAGTGACCGGGGCAGTCTCTGGATGAACGGGCAGGAGGTCACGGCAAGTGACAGGGGCAGTCTCTGGATGAACGGGCAGGAGGTCACGGCAAGTGGCCGGGGCAGTCTCTGGAAGAACGGGCAGGAGGTCACGGCAAGTGACCGGGGCAGTCTCTGGATGAACGGGCAGATACGACCTGTGATGGCTGAGCCTCCCGGTAGGCTAGCAGGCAGATAGCAGATGAGCGCTCCCAGGTGAGCGGGCGAGAGTCTCTGGAATAGCAGGTGGTCACTGAACGTGACGGCAGAGCCTCCAGGTAGGCTAGCAGGCAGGCAACAGATGAGCGCTCCCAGGTGAGCGGGCGAGAGTCTCTGGAATAGCAGGTGATCACCGAACGTGACGGCAGAGCCTCCAGGTAGGCTAGCAGGCAGGCAACAGGTGAGCGCTCCCAGGTGAGCGGGCAGGCTGGTCCATAGACAGACTGGCAGGTGATGGTGGACAGACCGTCGGACGGTGGAGCCTCCAGGTAGGCTAGCGGGCTGGTAACAGGTGAGCGCTCCCAGTTGAGCGGGCAGGAATCTGGCAGGTAACAGGCAACGGAACCTGAGGGCTGAAGCAGAGTAGTGAACAGTGCAACAACATTGCTCGGGCACCTCCATTTTGGAGGAGGTGCCTTATATATGGTGAAGTCCTCCGGCCATTGGCCGGGGACTATTTAGGAGGACGCGCGCGGCCCCTATAAGAGGAAGGGAGCGAGCGCGCGCGCGCCCTAAGCACAGTGGCCGGAAAGGAGCGCACGCCACCAGCAGAGCGGGAGGAGGAAGACGGACCCGGAGCAGAGGGGTGAGGGTAACAGCGTCCCTGCCTAGCAGAGGGCAGGGACGCCGACGCTACAGTACCCCCCCTTTAGGCCCCCTTTTTTAGGCCAGAGAGAAATTTAGCTAAGATGAGAGGGGCATGGATGTTCTCCCGAGGCTCCCACGTTCTCTCCTCAGGACCAAACCCCTTCCAATCCACCAGAAAATAGGTCTTTCTTCTTACCCTTTTGGTGGCCAGAATGTTCTCTACCTCAAATTCGTTTTCAGCAGAAACTGGAGCAGGAAGCGTACCTGTAGGCTTCACAAAAGAGTTAAGTACCACCGGTTTGAGGAGAGATACATGGAAGGAGTTAGGAATCCGCAAATTGGCCGGGAGTTTCAATTTATAGGCCACTGGGTTGATCTGACTGATGATCTCCAGAGGACCGATGAACCGAGGCCCTAGCTTATAGGAAGGAATCTTGAGCCGGACATACTTGGACGAGAGCCAGACCTTATCCCCAGAACGGAATTGAGGAGGATCCAGACGTTTTTTGTCAGCATGTTTCTTCATGCGCTCGGATGACAGAATGAGTGCGGACAGGGTACTCTCCCATATGGTGGAAAATTCGTTAAGAGATTCCGCAGCTGGATTGTCCACAGAGGTGGAGACGGGAACAGGGATCCGAGGATGCTGACCGAAGACTACAAAAAACGGAGATTTGGAGGAAGACTCGCTCTCGTGATTGTTGTAAGAAAATTCGGCCCATGGCAGGAGATCCACCCAGTCAGAATGGTGGGCATTAACGAAGTGCCGGAGGTAACTGGTCAGAATCTGATTGATCCGCTCCACTTGACCATTGGACTGTGGGTGGTAAGCGGAGGAGAAATCCAGGGAGACGTCTAGCAACTTACAAGTGGCTTTCCAGAAACGTGAGGTGAACTGTACCCCACGATCCGACACAATGTGACGAGGCAGGCCATGAAGACGGAAGATGTGGCGGATAAAGTCTTTAGCCAGTTCGGGTGCTGACGGAAGACCTGGCAGGGGAATAAAGTGAGCCATCTTGGAAAAACGGTCAACGACCACCCAAATGACTGTACAACCGGCAGAGACGGGGAGGTCAGTTATGAAGTCCATGGCTATATGCTGCCAGGGGGCAGCGGGTACCGGAAGCGGAAGGAGGCGGCCGGCAGGCAGGTGTCTCGGAACTTTGTTGCGGGCACAGGAGGCACAGGCAGAAACAAAGTCTTTTACGTCCTTGTGCAGGGTAGGCCACCAGTAATGCCGGGTAATAAGCTGGAGGGTCTTTTTCTGACCGGTGTGGCCAGCTAGTTTAGACGAATGACCCCAGTGTAGGATCCTCTCTCGATCGGGTACCGATACGAACGTCTTACCAGGAGGGAGACGATTTAGACTCACGGGAGCCACCTGCATCACTCTGGCGGGATCGATGATATGTTTAGGTTCCTCCTCGAGATCCGACACCAGGAAGGATCGAGACAAGGCGTCCGCCTTGATGTTCTTGTCTGCCGGGCGAAAATGTAGAAGAAAATCAAAGCGAGCAAAAAACAAGGACCACCAGGCTTGGCGAGGGTTAAGTCTCTGAGCTTGCTGGAGGTAAGCCAAATTTTTGTGATCAGTGTAAATGATTCCCGGATGAAGAGCCCCCTCGAGTAGGTAACGCCACTCTTCTAATGCCAGCTTGATGGCCAATAGCTCTCGGTCTCCTATGGAATAATTGCGCTCGGAAGAGGAGAAGAGTTTAGAGAAGAAGCCGCAAGTTACCATCCTCCCAGAAGAAGATTTTTGAGTAAGTACCGCTCCGGCTCCAGAGGAGGAAGCGTCAACTTCCAAGAAGAACTGCTTGTTGCCGTCCGGGCGATGCAGCACCGGAGCGGAAGAGAAGGCTTGTTTTAAGGAAAGAAAGGCCTCCTCTGCTTCGGGCGTCCACTGTTTGGGGTTAGCGTCCTTGCGGGTGAGCGCGGAGATTGGAGCAGTCCGGGAAGAGAAGTGCGGTATGAAGAGGCGGTAATAATTGGCGAAGCCCAGGAACCGCTGAATGGCCTTCAATCCTTCCGGTCTTCGGGGCCATTTCTCAATGGCAGATAGTTTCTCCGGATCCATTCGTAGACCTGTCTGAGAAATGATGTAGCCCAAAAACGGAAGCAAAGTCTGCTCAAAGAGGCACTTCTCATATTTAGCGAAGAGGTGATTCTGCCTGAGCCTGAGCAGAACCTGACGAACGTCCCTCCGGTGAGACTGGAGATCCAGAGAGAAGACCAAGATGTCGTCCAGGTACACCACTACGCAGGAGTAGAGAAGGTCCCGGAAGATGTCATTGACCAACTCTTGAAAGACTGCCGAAGCGTTACAGAGACCAAAGGGCATCACCAAATACTCGAGTGGCCGTCCCGGGTGTTGAATGCCGTCTTCCATTCATCTCCCCGACAGATACGGACTAGGTTATATGCCCCACGAAGATCCAGTTTGGTGAAGATTCTAGCCCCCCTCAGACGATCAAATAATTCTGGAATGAGCGGAAGGGGTACTTATTCTTCACCGTGATCAGGTTAAGACCTCTGTAGTCTATACAGGGACGGAGAGAGCCGTCTTTCTTTTTTACGAAGAAGAAGCCTGCTCCGCTGGGGAGGTAGATTTCCGGATGAATCCCTTGGCCAAATTCTCCTCGATATATTCGGACATCGACCTGGTCTCAGCAGCAGACAATGGGTAAATACGCCCACGGGGAGGCGTAGTACCGGGTAGCAGGTCGATAGGGCAATCATAAGGTCTGTGAGGAGGTAATGTCTCTGCCTACTTTTTATTAAAGACATCAGCGAATGACCAATATGGAATCGGGAGCCCAAGTAGATTAGTTGGTGTAGGAGAAGGACGGACGGGATGAACAGGAACCAAACACGTTTTATGACAGTCTTGTCCCCAGCGAAGGATCTCTCCAGTCTGCCAGTCGAGCACGGGTGCATGCTTTTGGAGCCAAGGTAGACCTAGTAAGAAAGCGTGAGAGAGTCCAGGCAGAACATGAAAAGAGATGCTCTCAGAATGCAGCATACCCACCTGCAGAGTTATGGATTCGGTGATAAGTTGGATGGGACGTGGTAAGAGACCCCATCCACAGCAGCGACAGATACTGGTACAACCAGAGGTTTGGTAGGAATGCGGTATTTTTCTACCAGAGCCTGTGAAACAAGATTCCCGGCTGCTCCAGAGTCAAGTTGGGCTAGTTCGAAATAACGGTTCTCCCGAGGAGAATTGAGACTGACAGCAGCAGAGATGGAGAGGATTTATCTTTGTCTAGGTCGACCACTCTGAGCGAACCTAGACACAGGCGTTTCCCGACCTCTCCGGGCAGGTATGGATCCGGTGCTCCTTACTGCCACAGTAGAAGCAACTCCCTCGGCACGGCGTAAGTCCTGACGGGTTTTGACCATCTTGGTCTGGTCGACCTGCATAGGCTCAGGAGAGTGTAATTGGTGAGAAACGGAGGGAGTGATGGGTTTCTGAAACGTAGGAGCTAGACGTGGAAACCTCCTCTCACGGGTGACCTCTTTGGCCCGCTCCTGGAACCGTAGGTCAATCCGGGTGGCAAGAGTTATTAGGTCATCGAGAGTGGTAGGAATGTCCCGACCAGCGAGTTCATCTTTAATACGACCGGACAGACCCTCCCAGAAAACAGATACCTGAGCGTCGTTATCCCAGGCCAGCTCCGAGGCAAGGGTACGGAATTGTATGGCATACTGGCCCACGGTGAGACCTCCCTGACGGAGGCGTAGCAGAGATGATGCGGATGAGGTCTTCCGTCCGGGTTCGTCGAAGACCTTCCGGAAGGCCGCGAGAAAGGCAGACAAGTCGGACACCAGGGGATCTCCTCTCTCCCAAAGATGATTTAGCCAGGCCAGGGCCTCACCGGTGAGATGGGACATGATGAAGGCAATTTTGGCCCGGTCGGAGTTAAACTGGTGGGACAGGAGTTCAAAGTGCAGGGTGCACTGATTAATGAAGCCCCGAGCCTGAGCGGGGTCGCCTCCGAAGCGAGGAGGTGCAGAAAGCCGGGGTCCGGGACAGGAAACCACGGAATGGGTGGAGAGTGGAGCTGCCGGATTGCGGGTCATGGCACCAGCGGTGGTTGCTGGTGTAGCGGCCAGAGTGTCCAGGCGAGAATTGACATTCCGCAGGTGACCCAGGATGGACTCCTGTTGGGACCTCTGACGGGACAGTTCATGACACAAGTCTGAGAGCGAGGGAGCTTGGGTGCCACCGGGTTCCATGGCCCGAGCAAACTGTAACGGGTCCGGGGGGCGGAACCTCTGAGCTACTATACAAGGGGGCGGTCCTTGTAAGGGAGGGGTGGCGACCAGGGTAGACAGGCAGACAGTCACAGCAGGTAACCGGGGCAGTCTCTGGATGGACGGGCAGGAGGTCACGGCAAGTGACCGGGGCAGTCTTTGGATGAACGGGCAGGAGGTCACGGCAAGTGACAGGGGCAGTCTCTGGATGAACGGGCAGGAGGTCACGGCAGTGGCCGGGGCAGTCTCTGGAAGAACGGGCAGGAGGTCACGGCAAGTGACCGGGGCAGTCTCTGGATGAACGGGCAGATACGACCTGTGATGGCTGAGCCTCCCGGTAGGCTAGCAGGCAGATAGCAGATGAGCGCTCCCAGGTGAGCGGGCGAGAGTCTCTGGAATAGCAGGTGGTCACCGAACGTGACGGCAGAGCCTCCAGGTAGGCTAGCAGGCAGGCAACAGATGAGCGCTCCCAGGTGAGCGGGCGAGAGTCTCTGGAATAGCAGGTGATCACCGAACGTGACAGCAGAGCCTCCAGGTAGGCTAGCAGGCAGGCAACAGGTGAGCGCTCCCAGGTGAGCGGGCAGGCTGGTCCATAGACAGACTGGCAGGTGATGGTGGACAGACTGTCAGACGGTGGAGCCTCCAGGTAGGCTAGCGGGCTGGTAACAGGTGAGCGCTCCCAGGTGAGCGGGCAGGAATCTGGCAGGTAACAGGCAACGGAACCTGAGGGCTGAAGCAGAGTAGTGAACAGTGCAACAACATTGCTCGGAAACCTCCATTTTGGAGGAGGTGCCTTATATATGGTGAAGTCCTCCGGCCATTGGCCGGGGACTATTTAGGAGGACGCGCGCGGCCCCTATAAGAGGAAGGAAGCGCGCGCGCGCCCTAAGCACAGTGGCCGGAAAGGAGCGCACGCCACCAGCAGAGCGGGAGGAGGAAGACGGACCGGAGCAGAGGGGTGAGGGGAACAGCGTCCCTGCCTACCAGAGGGCAGGGACGCCGACGCTACATTCAGGACTATGAAAATTGTAGAATCACACTGAAGGCATCAAAACTATGAATTAACACATGTGGAATTATACATTACACTTTACAAAAAAGTGTGAAACAACTGAAAATATGTCTTATATTCTAGGTTCTTCAAAGTATCCACCTTTTGCTTTGATTACTGCTTTGCACGCAGAAAGGTGAACGGATGGACTCTACATGCCTAGTTCCCACCGTGAAGCATGGAGGAGGTGGTGTGATGGTGTGGGGATGCTTTGCTGGTGACACTGTTGGGGATTATTCAAAATTGAAGCGGTGAGCGGTCCAGCTCACCCCAACCATCTCGATAGGGTTCAGGTCTGGTGACTGTGGAGGCCAGGTTATCTGGCATAGCACCCCAACACTCTCCTTCTTGGTCAAATAGCCCTTACACAGCCTGGAGGTGTGTTTGGGGGTCATTGACCTGTTGAAAAATAAATGATGGTCCAACTAAACGCAAAGCAGATGGAATAGCATGCTGCTGCAAGATGCTGTGGTAGCCATGCTGGTTCAGTATGCCTTCAAATTTGAATAAATCCCCAACAGTGTCACCAGCAAAGCACCCCCACATCATCACACCACCTCCTCCATGCTTCACGGTGGGAACCAGGCATGTAGAGTCCATCCGTTCACCTTTTCTGCGTGTAAAGCAGTAATCAAAGCAAAAGGTGGCTACTTTGAAGAACCTAGAATATAAGACACATTTTCAGTTGTTCCACACTTTTTTGTAAAGTGTAATGTATAATTCCACATGTGTTAATTCATAGTTTTGATGCCTTCAGCGTGATTCTACAATTTTCAGAGTCATGAAAATACAGAAAAATCGTTGGAGAAGGTGTGTCCAAACTTTTGGTCTGTACTGTACATGGTAATACGCATCTTTTAAATCTAAAACCACCATAAAACAGTTTTGAAACAATAATTTTATTGCTGAGCCAACTGTCTCCATTTTAAAGGGTCGAGCTACCAGAAATTTATTCAGACCCCGGAGATTAATGATAGTTCGATAAGAATTATCTGGTTTCTTCACCAGAAATAAGGTAGAGTAAAAGCTTTTACCCTCCTCTAACGCTGGTACCGGTAACAGAACTTTTTTGCGGCACAAATCTGTTATCTCTGTTTCTAGGGCCAACTGTTGATTTTGAGAGCGTATAGGGGTTATCGTAAATTTATCCCCAGGGACTGAACTGAAGTCCAGCTTCAGACCTGCTAATATAACCCCTCTCACCCAACTGCTGTTGGTGATTTGGACCCAGGACAGATAATGAGCTGACAGTCTACCCCCTACGGGGGTTGCTAGTCATTGACGGGGTCTTTTCCGTTCTCCAGAAGAACGCCCGAACATGAACCCGATACCTTTTTTCCTCCTGTCCTCCCATTTGGGACAGTCTCTAGTCGGCCTTCTTTGACCAAACTTCCTCCTATTAAACGGCCGTTGATATGATGAGGACGCAAGGCTGGGAAATTTCTTTTTCTCATCACCTGCTTTTTCCAAAAGCTCGTCTAGGACAGGCCCAAAGAGATATTCCCCTTCACAGGGTATTGCGCACAGTTTGGACTTTGTTTGTATGTCGCTTGGCCAGCACTTAAGCCACAGCGCCCTGCGGGCTATGTTGGAGAGGCTCGCTGCCCTAGCTGCCATTCTGACGGAATCTACTGATGCATCGGAAAGAAAAGCTGCAGCCCCCTGTATTGTTGTTAGGGCACCTAAGATTGAGTCTCGGGGAACCCCTTCTTTCAGCTGAGTCTCTAATTGGTCCAGCCAGACGATCACAGATCTGGCCATGCACGTGGATGCCACTGCTGGTCTTAAGGAACCTGCCGCCATCTCCCAGGTTCCTTTAAGAAAGATGTCCGCTTTCCTATCCAGGGGATCCTTAAGGGCCCCCATATCCTCAAAGGGTAAGGCAGATTTTTTTCAATGCCTTAGCGACCGCGGCATCTAACTTGGGCGCTTTATCCCAAACGCTAGTATCCGGCTCATCGAAGGGATATCTTCGTTTAAGGGCTGGTGGTAGAGAGCCTTTCTTTTCCGGTTTCCGCCATTCGTGAAGGATTAGATCCGGATTTTTTTATTCAAGGGAAAGGCCCTTCACTTCTTTTGATCCAACCCTTTGAACATCATATCCTCTACGGACATATCTGGTTTGGCCTTCACTATCCCCATCGTACCCCTGACCGCTTTCACTAGTTTGTCCACACGGTCTAGGGGAAGACAAAAGCGGCTGGAGTCCTCCTCCAACGAGGAAGCCGATACAGATGGCTTAGGGGATTCCTCATCTCTCCTCCAGTCTACCGATGAGTCTGATTCTGGAATATCTCTCTGCTTGGGACTTCCCGCAGGTGTCATCGATCTTAGGGAATCCCTTCCTTCGGACCTGATGAGGTCCTTCAGATTTAGGGTGAAGTTGGGGGTCTCCTCCGCCATCTGAGGAAAATACCAAACGGTGGGGAGTCTAGACTGTTCTCAGCTAGAGCTACGCCCTCCTCCCCACTGCCTGAGACCTTACCGTCTGCTGGATACAGAGGGGCATAATCTTTTCGGACAATCATCCGGAAGGGGGCATCCACAGAGGGCGCATTCCCTGTGCCATGATTTGTCTCTGCATTTCTTCCCCTAGAATGATATCAAAAGGGGGAGGCCCATCACGGAGTGAACTTTCACGACGATCACTTACCAGTGTCTGCCGAAATTAGGTACCGGAATATGAGGCAGAGAAGTCCTGGATGAAGCCGTCCCCTGCCGACTGGAAGAGGCTTTCCGACCTGCCTGGTTCCGGTTGGTGTCCCGGGCTTTCTGACGATTCTGGGACGCCTGGGACTTTTTCACTGAAGTCTGCTTTGGGGCTTCATCTGGCTGCATGGGTTGCAGCTGCTCATCCTCCATTATGAGAAAATGGGCCAGAAGCATGGGTCCCCCTGCTTGGCCGCCTTTTATCTCCCTCCATCCGATGCACAGCAGCCATGCTTCGCCTCCCCCCCAGCATCGCCCATACAGGGCTTGTGTCTCCTAGGATGGCGGCCGCCATTTTTTTTAGGAGTCCGCGCATGTGCAGTTCACCGTCGAAGCCCGCGACCCAGAAGTGACCGCTGGCTCCGCCCCGGATGTCAACCGGCGCCAAGATGGCGCTTCCCACCGGTTCAGAGGGGGAAATCCACGCTGGCGCTACTCAGGGTGCCGCTCCCCTGCCCCAATGCTCCCAGCGGTCACCTCCAGGGAGCCCCCTGGAGATTTTATCAAGGAGGGGGAGCGCCCAATATATTAACACTGCCGCCAGCCTATGAGGCGCTTAAGGGAGGCTGGGGGTATACTTACCCCGGCGTTGCTCCGGAGGCATCGATCCTCTGGACCCTGCTCCCTGCTATCCATCCACAGACGTGCTAACCAGCCAGGAGAACCGTGGCGCTTCAGGAACACCGCACCGGCCGAGGTAGGAGACCCCCCAGCTACCTGAGCCAACCGGCCGGGCCTGGGACATCTTGTATTCATCTGTAGGATCCGGTCTCCAGGAACAGGAAACCAACTGATGCGTGTGAGGGAGCTGCCCTTTTTGTATCTGTAGGTTTCCTGTTCCTGAAGGGCGGATCCCCTCTCTCGTGGTGCTGTCATGGGAGTCCGAATAAAATGGACATTTAAATTTTTCCAACAAAAATTTTCTTTTAGCATCAATATTTTCATTTTTACATCGGCAACAGGATAAAATGGATCCTAAAATTTGTTGGGCAATTTCTCCTGAGTACACCGATACCTCATATGTGGTCATAAACCACTGCTTGGGCGCACGGCAGATATCAGAAAGGAAGGAGCACCATTTGACTTTTTGAATGGAAAATTTGCTGGAATATTTACTGGTTGCCATTTCGCATTTGGAGAGTCCCTGTGTGCCTAAACATTGGCGCTCCCCACAAGTGACCCCATTTTGGAAACTAGACCCCCCCCCCAAAGAACTTATCTAGATGCATAGTGAGCACTTTGACCCCCAGGTGCTTCATAAATTGATCCGTAAACAAAAGAAAGTACTTTTTTTTCACAAAAAAATTCTTTTAGCCTCAGTATATTCATTTTCACATGGGCAACAAGATAAAATTGATCCTAAAATTTGTTGGGCAATTTATCCTGAGTACACCGATACCTCATATGTGGTCATAAACCACTGTTTGGGCACACGGCAGGGCCCAGAAGGGAAGGAGCGCCATTTGACTTTTTGAATGGAAAATTAGCTCCAATCGTTAGCGGACACCATGACGCGTTTGGAGAGCCCCTGTGCCTAAACAGTGAAAAAAAAACCATATGTGACACCATTTTGGAAACTAGACCCCTTACGGAACTTACCTAGATGTGTTGTGAGCAATGTGAACCCCCAAGTGCTTCACAGAAGTTTATAACGCAGAGCAGTGAAAATAAAAAAATCTTTTTTTCCCTCAAATATGATTTTTTAGCCCGCTATTTTTTATTTTCCCAAGGGTAACAGGATAAATTGGACCTCAAAAGTTGTTGTCCAGTTTGTCCTGCGTACGCTGGTGCCCCATATGTGGGGGGAACCACTGTTTGGGCGCTCGGCAGGGCTCAGAAGGGAAGGAGCGCCATTTAACTTTTTTAATGGAAAATTAGCTCCAATCGTTAGCGGACACCATGTCGTGTTTGGAGAGCCCCTGTGTGCCTAAACTTTGGAGCTCCCCCACAAATTCCCCCATTTTGGAAACTAGACCCCCTAAGGAACTTATCTAGCTGTACAGTGAGCACTTTGAACCCCCATGTGCTTCACAGAAGTTTATAACGCAGAGCCGTGAAAATAAAAAATCATTTTTTTTCCCTCAAAAAATGATTTTTTAGCTCACAATTTTTTATTTTCACAAGGGTAATAGGATAAATTGGAAACCAAAAGTTGTTGTCCTGTTTGTCCTGAGTACGTTGGTACTCCATATGTGGGGGGAACCACTGTTTGGGCACACGTTGGGGCTCGGAAGGGAAGTAGTGACGTTCTGAAATGCCGACTTGATGGAATGGTCTGCGGGCGTCATGTTACGTTTGCAGAGCCCATGATGTGCCTAAACAGTAGAAACCCCTCAAGTGACCCCATTTTGGAAACTAGATCCCCAAGGAGCTCATCTAGATGTGTGGTGAGCACTTTGAATCTCCAAGTTCTTCACAGAAGTTTATAACGCAGAGCCGTGAAAATAAAAAATCATTTTTTTCCACAAAAATAATTTTTTTTAGTCCACAATTTTTTTTTCCCCAAAGGTAACAGGAGAAAATAGACCCCCAAAGTTGTTGTGCAATTTTTCCTGAGTATGCTGATACCCCATATGTTGGGGTAAACCACTGTTTTGGCACACTTCGGCGCTCGGAATAAAGGGAGCACTGTGACTTTTTGAACGCAAAATTGGCTGGAATCAATGGTGGCGCCATGTCGCGTTTGGAGACCCCCTGATGTGCCTAAATAGTGGAAACCACTCAATTCTAACTCCAACCCTAACCACAACCCTAACCCCAACACACCCCTAACCCTAATCCAAACCCTAACCATAACCCTAACACACCCCTAACCCTAATCCCAACCCTAACAATAACCCTAACCACAAGCCTAACCCTAATATCAACCCTAACCCCAACACACCCCTAACCCTAATCCCAACTCTAACCCTAACCACAAGACTAACCCTAATTCCAACCGTAACCCTAATTCCAACCCTAACCCTAATAGTAACCCTAACCCAAATTCCAACCCTAACCCTAATTCTAACCCTAACCCAAATTCCAACCCTAATTCTAACCGTAACCCTAATTCTAACCGTAACCCTAATTCTAACCCTAACCCTAATTCTAACCCTAACCCTAATTCTAACCCTAACCCTAATTCTAACCCTAACCCTAATTCTAACCCTAACCCTAATTCTAACCCTAACCCTAATTCTAACCCTAACCAAACATGATCGCGGTGTACTGGGGGCACAGGGGAGGATCGCGTAGGGTGGGGGCTCCCTGCGCGCCCCCCTGAGACCCTCAGACCAGCGCAATGTGATCGCGCTGTTCTGAGGGCTTCCTCCCTCCCAGGACCCGGATCCAAGATGGCGCCGGGGTCCTGGAGGGAGGCGGCTTCCTCAGTGCCTGCTGAGAGCAGGCACTGAGAAGCCTGCTGCACTGCCTGAGCGATCGCTGGTGTGACAGTGTGCTGTGCACACTGTCACACCAGCGATTTGATAAAATACAGTGATGTCCCACCCTGGGACAAAGTAAAAAAGTTAAAAAAATAAAAATAAACATGTTATAAAAAAAAATCCAAAATAAATTAAAAAAAAAAAATATTCCCCAATAAATTCATTTCTTCCTGTAAATAAAAAAACCAAAACAATAAAAGTACACATATTTGGTATCGCCGCGTCCGTAACGACCCCCCCTATAAAACTGTCTCACTAGTTAACCCCTTTAGTGAACCCCTTAAAAAAAAAAAAAAAAAACGAAGCAAAAAATCAATGCTTTATCATCATACCGCCGAACAAAAAGTGGAATAACGCGAGATCAAAAAGACCGATATAAATAAACATGGTACCGCTGAAAACGTCATCTTGTCCCGCAAAAAACGAGCCACCATACAGCATCATCAGCGAAAAAATAAAAAAGTTATAGCTCGCAGAATAAAGCGATGCAAAAATAATTATTTTTTATATAAAATTGTTTTTATTCTATAAAAGCGCCAAAACATAAAAAAATGATATAAATGAGGTATCGCCATAATCGTACTGACCCGAAGAATAAAACTGCTTTATCAATTTTACCACACGCGGAACAATAAAAACGCCTCCCCCAAAAGAAATTCATGAATTGTTGATTTTTGTTCATTCTAACCTCCCAAAAATCGAAATAAAAAAGCGATCAAAAAATGTCACCTGCTCAAAAATGGTACAAATAAAAACGTCAACTCGTACCGCAAAAAATAAGACCTCACATGACTCTGTGGGCCAAAATATGCAAAAATTATAGCTCTCAAAATGTGGCTATGCAAAAAACTATTTTTGCAATAAAAAGCGTCTTTTAGCGTGACAGCTGCCAATCATAAAAACCCGCTATAAATAGTAAATCAAACCCCCCTTTATCACCCCCTTAGTTAGGGAAAAATAATAAAATTAAAAAAATGTATTTATTTCCATTTTCCCATTAGGGTTAGGGTTGCGGCTAAAGTTAGGGTTAGGGTTGGCGCTAAAGTTAGGATTAGGATTAGGGTTGGGATTAGGGGTGTGTTAGGGTTAGGTTTGTGGTTAGGGTTGGGACTAGGGTTAGGGGTGTGTTGGGGTTAGGGTTGGAGTTAGAATTGGGGGGTTTCCGCTGTTTAGGCACATCAGGGGCTCTCCAAATGTGACATGGCGTCTGATCTCAATTCCAGCCAATTCTGCGTTGAAAAAGTCAAACCGTGCTCCTTCACTTCTGAGCTCTGCCATGCGTCCAAACAGTAGTTTATCCCCACATATGGGGTATCAGCGTACTCTGGACCCCAAGAGTTATTGTGCAATTTGTCCTATTTCTTCTGTTACCCTTGGGAAAATAAAAAACTGGGGGCGAAAAATATCATTTTTGTACAAAAAAAATTATTTTTTTGTTTTTACGGCTGTACATTATAAACTTCTGTGAAGCACTTGGGGCTTCATAGCGCTCACCACACATCTAGATAAGTTCCTTGTGGGGTCTATTTTCCAAAATGGGGTCACTTGTGGGGGGTTTCCACTGTTTAGGCGCATCAGGGGCTCTCCAAATGTGACATGACGCACCCAGACAATTCCATCAAAGTCTGCAATCCAAAACGTCACTACTTCCCTTCCGAGCCCTGACGTGCGCCCATACAGTAGTTTTCTCCCACATATTGGGTATCAGCGTACTCAGGACAAATTGGACAACAACTTTTGTGTTCCAATTTCTTCTGTTACCCTTGTGAAAATAAAATATTGGGGGCGAAAAAATCATTTTTGTAAAAAAAAAAAAAAAGATTTTTTATTTTACGGCTGTACGTTATAAACTTTAGTGAAACACCTGGGGGTTCAAAGTTCTCAACACACATCTAGATAAGTTCCTTGAGGGGTCTAGTTTCCAAAATGGTGTCATTTATGGGGGTTTCCACTGTTTAGGCAGATCAGGAGCTCTCCAAACACGACATGGCGTCCAGCCAATTCTGCGTTGAAAAAGTCAGACGGCGCTCCTTCCCTTCCAAACTCTGCCATGCACCCAAACAGTGGTTTACCCCCACATATGGGGTATCAGCGCACTCAGGACAAATTGCACAATAACTTTTGGAGTCTTGTTACCCTTGGAAAAATAAAAATTGGGGTGAAAAGATCATTTTTGTGGAAAAAATATGATTTTTAAATTTTACGGCTCTACGTTATAAACTTGTGTGAAGCACTTTGGGGTTCAAATTGCTCATCAAAAATCTAGATAAGTTCCTTAGGGGGTCTAGTTTCCCAAATGGGGTCATTTGTGGGGGGTTTCCACTGTTTAGGCACATCAGGGGCTCTCCAAATGCAACATGGCATCCAAACTCAATTCCAGCCAATTTTGGTTGGAAAAAGTCAAATGGTGCTCCTTCCATTCCGAGCTCTGCCGTGCGCCCAAACAGTGGTTCCCCCCCACATATGGGGTATCGGCGTACTCAGGACAAATTGTACAACAACTTATGTGGTCCAATTTCTCCTGTTACCCTTGGGAAAATAAAAAATTAGTGACTAAAAGATAATTTGTGGGAAAAAAATAGGATTTTTTATTTTCATGCCCGGGCATTATAAACTTGTGTGAAGCACTTGGGGGTTCAAAGTGCTCACCAAAGATCTAGATAAGTTCCTTAGGGGGGTCTAGTTTCCAAAATGGGGTCACTTGTGGGGGGTTTCCACTGTTTAGGCTCATCTGGGGCACTGCAAACGGAACATGACCCCCATTAACGTCTGCATTCCAAAACGTTACTACTTCCTTTCCAAGCCCTGCCGTGCGCCCAAACAGTTCCCCCCCCCACATATGGGGTATCAGCGTACTCAGGACAAATTGGACAACAACTTTTGGGGTCCAATTTCCTTGGGAAAATTCAAAAATTTGGGACTAAAAAATCATTTTTGTGGAAAATTGATTTTTTTTTTTTTCACACCCAGGCTTTATAAACTTTTGTGAAACACTTGAGGGTTCAAAGTGCTCACAACAGATCTAGATAAGTACCTTAGGGGGTCTAGTTTCCAAAATGGTGTCACTTGTGGGGGGTTTCCACTGTTTAGGCGCATCAGGGGCTCTCCAAACGCGACATGGCATCCAATCTAAATTCCAGCCAATTTTAGTTTGAAAAAGTCAAACGTCGCTCCTTCCCTTACGAGCTCTGCCGTGTACCCAAACAGTGGTTTTCCCTCACATATGGGGTATTGGCGTACTCAGGAGAAATTGCATAACAACCTTATCTGTCCATTTTCTCCTTTTACCCTTGTGAAAATAAAAAAAAAGTTTGTAAAAGATAATTTTTGTGGCTAAAAAGTTAAATATTCATTTTTTCCTTCCACGTTGCTTTAGTTACTGTGAAGCACCTGAAGGGTTAATAAACTTCTTGAATGTGGTTTTGAGTACCTTGAGGGGTGCAGTTTTTAGAATGGTGTCACTTTTGGGTATTTTCTGCCATATAGACCCCTCAAAGTGACTTCAAATGTGAGGTGGTCCCTAAAAAAAAATGGCTTTGTAAATTTTGCTGTAAAAATGAGAAATCGCTGGTCAACTTTTAACCCTTATAATTTCCTAACAAAAAAAAATTTTGGTTCCAAAATTGTGCTGATGTAAAGTAGACATGTGGGAAATGTTATTTCTTAACTATGTGTGATATATTTCTCTGTTTTAAGGGAATAAAAATTCAAAGTTTGAAATTGCAAAATTTTAAAAATTTTCGCCATATTTGCGTTTTTTTCAAAAATAAACGCAAGTTATATCGAAGAAATTTTACCACTAACATGAAGTACAATATGTCACGAGAAAACAATCTCAGAATCGCGAAGATCCGTTGAAGCGTTCCAGAGTTATAACCTCATAAAGAGACAGTGGTCAGAATTGTAAAAATTGGCCCGGTCATTAACGTGCAAACCACCC
Organism: Oophaga sylvatica; assembly: GCA_033576555.1. Classification (NCBI taxonomy): domain Eukaryota; kingdom Metazoa; phylum Chordata; class Amphibia; order Anura; family Dendrobatidae; genus Oophaga; species Oophaga sylvatica. The sequence goes on from JARQOD010000003.1 coordinate 200,252,469, forward strand.
TTGGGGGTGAAGGGGTTAACTGACAAACAAAAACATTCTTACCTTATCACTCCTAAACAATTTTTGCATAATAATTTGGAACACAGTGTATTTATCTACTCTGAGTCCAGGTATAAAATTCTGTATGTATAGCTTAACATCTAATCTTTATGAACCCATTAATGACACTATTTTTCATTTTTGTGATTTCATATCTGCCTCCTCTTCTTCCAAGAGCCATAACTTTTTTTTTTATTTCTGGCATGAATTATAGTTTTAAATGACTATTCACTTTACCATATAATAATATAATGAAAAAATAGGAGATTCCACATACGATGAAATAGTAAAAAAAAAAAAAAACTGCAATCCCTCCATTGGTTTGGTTTTTACAACGTGCTGACGGTGCTGTAATGCCAATAAACATTTAACAAATGAAAGAATAAAAATTTGAAGTATGAAAAATAATAAACACTTAATTTGTTTTGTTAATTTCCGAGACCCATACATTATTTTTATTTTATTTGTTTTTAGATGTAGTTGTATGAGGGCTTTTTTGAGTAATGAACTGACGTTTTTGTTGACAACAGGTCGGGATACATACGGCGTATTAAAGGTGTTAGCAGGTTCAAATCATACCTAAGGTCTTGCAATGCCTGCACATGAGGAAAGAGACATAGCGAATCAAACAAACTAGACTACATTTCTAATTGGATGTATTTGCTTAAATTATTATTACTACTACACCCACTACATGTTGAGAGAGGATCTTGGAGATGCAAATATCCCTTTAACTAAAGCCTGCCAAGTGGATTGAAAAGGTATTTGCCATCATGAAGTCCCTTTAACTACTAGTGCTAAAGAAGTTTTGGCTACTGGCAAATATTAAAATGCTGCAGCACTATGGAAACTTACTCATCTCCTTCAGGACATTGCCCTGACGTTTCATCATATTTTGTGCAGTAAATATCCGGGCTGTAGTTAAATGTCCCATCTCTGCGTCTTACAGATCTTCTCCGTCGTTGGTTAACAAAGTGCCAATGGAAACAGGTGTAGGGTCGATGCTGGGTGCATTTGTGTTGCACAAAGAGTGGGCACTGCTCAGTCCGGAACTCTTTCAGGTACCTGAGAAAACAAGCAAATAAAAAGTGAGGAGGATCACTACATTAAGATTGCGCTGGGGAATTCATAAGTCTGCAGTCACATAAGTGAATTCATAAGTGACTGCAGACTTATCGATTTGGACCGGACAACCCCTTTAAGGAGCAGACGCCAGCTGTGGTACACAGTCAGCATCTGACTAACAGCAGCCAATGGAGCTAGTTCCGATCGCTGCTGCTTAGCCATTTGAATGCTGCTGTCAATCACTGGCTGTGATGAGACTGCAGGGTCCCAGTGGGTTACCAATTCAGCTAAACATTGCCATTCTGAAGTATATAGTAAAAGTGATCAAATGGTGATGAATTCAAATCTCAAAAAAAAAAAAAAAAAACACATTTACAATTTTAGACAGGTTACATACTCCAAAAATTCAATCAAAATATCATATGTACTCCACACGATAACTAAACATCATCTCAGCTCACAAAAACGAGCCCTCACACAGATTTATTCATGGAAAAATTTAGTTATAGGTCTGATTTTCTTCCCTTGATTTCAGAAACCCATCTCTAGTTTGTGTTTTAAAAAATGAAAACAAACGTTGCTCGACTCACCATTCCAGGGTTCAGCGCTGAGTTTCTGCCACAGCTCCCGCTGTCTGTTACTGTCTGGAGGGCTGACTAGGTCAGCGCCGCAGCCAACTGCAGAGCTCTGACAGAGTAGACAGCATGAGCTACTGAGCTTCAGCTCCATCAATGTGACATCAGCACTGCAGCCAACAGCGGAGCTCTGGCAGAGTAGACCGCATGAGCTACTGAGCTTCAGCTCCATCAATGTGACGTCAGCACTGCAGCCAACAGCGGAGCTCTGACAGAGTAGACAGCATGAGCTACTGAGCTTCAGCTCCATCAATGTGATGTTAGTACTAAAGCCAAAAACAGACACCAGGAGCAGCAGCGGTTTTGTGCTGGGTCCAGGGAGGGCGAGTCAAGCACAGGGTCTTTTTCTGGAGAGTTTTTCTTTTTTTACAGCCCTTAACCCCTCCCCGACCCACGACGCCTACGTCATGAAAACCTGTGCCATCCCGACCCATGGCGCCTTTGTAGGCGTCATGGTATAAATCCCGTTCCTGCGGGTCGGGTGACCGGGGTCACTGAAAGGTCACACATATAGATAAGTTCCTAGGGGGGGTCTAGTTTCCAAAATGGGGTCACTTGTGGTGAGTTTGTACTGTTCAGGCATATCAGCGGCTCTGCAAACGTAACATGACGCCTGCAGACCATTCCATCAAAGTCGGCATTTCTAAACATCACTACTTCGCTTCCGAGCCCCGACGTGTGCCCAAACAGTGCTTTCCCCCCACATATGGGGTACCAGCGTACTCAGGACAAACTGTACAACAACTTTTGGGGTCCAATTTCTCCTGTTACCCTTGTAAAAATAAAAAATTGCGGGCTTAAAAAATGATTTTTTGAGAAAAAAAAAAGATTTTTTTATTTTCACGGCTCTGCATTATAAACTTCAGTGAAGCACATGGGGGTTCAAAGTGCTCACTGTACAGCTAGATAAGTTCCTTAGGGGGTCTAGTTTCTAAATGGGGGAATTTGTGAGGGGGAGTTTCTACTGTTTAGGCACATCAGGGGCTCTGCAAACGTAACATGATGCCCGCAGACCATTCCATCAAAGTCGGCATTTCAAAACATCACTAATTCCCTTCCGAGCCCCGACGTGTGCCCGAACAGTGGTTCCCCCCACATATGGGGTACCAGCGTACTCAGGACAAACTATACAACAACTTTTGGGGTCCAATTTCTCCTGTAACCATTGTGAAAATAAAAAATAGGGGGCTAAAAAATCATTTTTTGAGGAAAAAAAATGATTTTTTATTTTCACAGCTCTGCGTTATAAACTTCTGTGAAGCACCTGGGGGTTCAAAGTGCTCACTATGCATGTAGATAAGTTCCTTAGGGGGTCTAGTTTCCAAAATGGGGTCAATTGTGGGGGAGCTCCTAAGTTTAGGCACACAGGGGCTCTCCAAACACGACATGGGTGTCTGCTAACGATTGGAGCTAATTTTCCATTAAAAAAGTCAAATGGCGCACCTTCCCTTCTGAGCCCAGCCGTGTGCCCGCATACGGGGTACCAGCTTGTTCAAGACAAACTGGACAACAACTTTTGGGGTCCAATTCATCCTGTTACCTTTGTGAAAATAAAAAATAGCCGGCTAAAAAAATAATTTGAGGAAAAAAAAGATTTTTTTATTTTCACTGCTCTGCGTTTATAAACTTCTGTGAAGCACTTGGGGGTTCAAAGTGCTCACTACACATCTAGATAACCTCCTTGGGGGGGGTCTAGTTTCCAAAATGGGGTCACTTGTGGGGGGTTTCTACTGTTTAGGCACATCAGGGGCTCTGCAAACGCAACATGACGCCCGCAGAACATTCCAAGTCTGTATTTCAAAATGGCACTCCTTCCCTTCTGAGCTCTCCCACGCGCCAAAACCATGGTTCCCCCCACATATGGGGTAGCGGCGTACTCAGGACAAACTGCACAACAACTTTTGAGGTCCAATTTCTCCTGTTAGCCTTGTGAAAATAAAAAATTGCGGGCTAAAAAAATCATTTTTGAGGAAAAAAATGATTTTTTTATTTTCACTGCTCTGCGTTATAAACTTCTGTGAAGCACTTGGGGGTTCAGAGTGCTCACAACACATCTAGATAAGTTACTTAAGTGGTTTAGTTTCCAGAATGGTGTCATTTGTGTTTTTTTTCACTGTTTAGGCACACAGGGTCTCTCCAAATGAGTCATGGTGTCCGCTAACGACTGGAGCTAATTTTCTATTCAAAAAGTCAAATGGCGCTCTGTCCCTTCTGGGCCCTGCCGTGCACCCAAACAGTGGTTCATGACCACATATGAGGTATCGGTGTACTCAAGAGAAATTGGCCAACAAATATTAGGATCCATTTTATCCTGTTGCCCATGTGAAAATGAAAAAAACTGAGGCTAAAAGAAAATTTTTGTGAAAAAAAAAAGTACTTTTTTTTTTACGAATCAATTTGTAAAGCACCTGGGGGTTCAAAGTGCATCTACAGTAGATAAGTTCTTGCGGGGTCTAGTTTCCAAAATGGGGTCACTTGTGGGGGAGCTCCAATGTTTAGGCACACAGGGACTCTCCAAATGTGACATGGCAACCGCTAAATATTCCAGCATATTTTCCATTCAAAAAGTCAAATGGCGCTCCTTCCTTTCTGAGCCCTGCCGTGCGCCCAAACAGTGGTTTATGACCACATATGAGGTATCAGTGTACTCAGGAGAAATTTCCCAACAAATTTTAGGATCCATTTTATCCTGTTGCCCATGTGAAAATGAAAAAAATTGATGCTAAAAGAATTTTTGTTGGAAAAATTAAAATGTCCATTTTTTCCTTCTAGGTTGCTTTAGTTCCTGTGAAGCACCTGAAGGGTTAATAATCTTCTTGAGTGTAGTTTTGAGTAGCTTGAGGGTATGTGCACACGTTGCGGAATTGCCATGGAAATTTCCGCGGCAATTCCGCACCTCCCTGCCGCGGGAAATACGCATTTTATTGGTATGCGTATTCCCGCCAGAAACTAGCGTTTTGCAAGCGTAATTAGCTTGCAGAATGCTAGCCGTGTTTGCATGGGGTGTCCATCAACCAGCCATCCTCCACTCCATCTATCTGGACCATCGAGCGTTGCACGGCACTCATCGGTGAACAAAACAGTTTTGAAGTCAGTCTTCATGTATTGCTTGGCCCACTGGAGCCGTTTCTAATTGTGTGCAGTGGATAGAGGAGGTCGACAGGATGGCTTACGCACAGCTGCAAACCTCTGAAGGACCCTGCATCTTGTTGTTGGGGGACGTTAGAGGCACCAGCAGCTTCAAAAACTTGTCTGCTGCTATGACAAGGCTTTTTTGCCGCTGCTCTTTTAACCGGACGTAATTGCCTGTAGGAAAGAGTCCTCAATTTTCCCTTATCAGCACGCACACGTGTGTACTGTGAATCAGCTACATACTTCTTGATTGTGCGATGATCAGGATGAAGTGTCTTGGCAATGTTGATTGTAGTCATGCCTTGACCTAAACACTCCACAATTTGTTGCTTCTCAGCAGCCGACACATCCTTTTTCTTTCCCATTTTGGCAGAAAATGTAGGCTGCTTAATAATGTGGGACAGCCTTCTTAAGTAGTCTTGCTTTTCATTGGACACAGCTGCCAAACTAATTAGCACAGGTGTCTGCAATTGCTTACAGTGATATAAAGAGCCCTGACACACATCACCATCAATAAGTTTAACTGACAAACAAAAAAATTCTTACCTTATCACTCCTAAACAATTTTTGCATAATAATTTGAAAATAGAATTACCGTATATACTCATGTATAAGCCGACCCGTGTATAAGCCGACCCCCTAATTTTGCCACAAAAAACTGGGAAAACTTATTGACTCGCGTATAAGCCTAGGGTGAAAAAGGATTATGCCCCCATATGATGCTCCACAGATTATGCCCCCATATGCTGCACAGATTATGCCCAATATGCTTCAGAGATTATGCCCCATATGCTCCAGATTATGCCCCCATATGCTCCAGATTATACCCCCATATGCTCCAGATTATACCCCATATGATCCACAGATTATGCCCCCATATGCTCCAGATTATTCCCCCATATGTTCCACAGATTATGTCCCCATATGCTCCAGATTATGCCCCATATGTTCCACAGATTATGCCCCATATGCTCCAGATTACGCCCCCATATGTTCCACAGCTTATGCCCCCATATGCTCCAGATTATGCCCCCATATGCTCCAGATTATGCCCCCATATGTTCCACAGCTTATGCCCCCATATGCTCCAGATTATGCCCCCATATGCTCCAGATTATGCCCCCATATGCTCCAGATTATGCCCCCATATGCTGCACAATTATGCCCCATAGTATAGGCCTCATATGCTGCTGCTGCAAAAAAAAAAAAAAAGACATACTCACCTCTCGTCGCTGGGGGCCAGGTGCCGGTGTCCTGAGCAGGCGGTGACAGCGGCGCGCTATGGGGGACAGGTGCCGGTGTCACCGCTCGCTCAGAACCCCGGCACCTGAGATATTTACCTGTCCTCTCTGCACCGCTGCGCTGCTCCCTCGGTCTGACTCCTCTGGCTGTGAATGATCTGGCAGGGGGCGGGGCGCGCACTAACGACGTCATCGCGCCCTCTGCCTGAACATTCACAGCCAGAGGAGTCAGACTGAGGGAGCAGCGCACAACAGTGGCACGGGGACAGGTAAATATAGCTATACTCACCCCTCCGCCGCGCGTCCCTGCAGCCTCTCCTCTTCTCCCGGCCCTCTCCGCAGCTCTTCAGTCCTGCAGCGGTCACGTGGTACCGCTCATTAAAGTCATGAATATGTGCATATTCATGACTTTAATGAGTGGTGCCATGTGACTGCTGCAGGAAGGAGCCGGAGATCGTGGGAGAAGCAGGGGGGCTGCAGAGACCGCGCCGGCGGAGGGGTGAGTATGATCCGACACCCCCGCTCCCCCTCCCCGCCGACCCCCGTATATGACCCGCGTATAAGCCGAGAGGGGGACTTTCAGCCCTAAAAATGGGCGGAAAATCTCAGCTTATACATGGGTATATGCGGTAGTCTTACCGGTAATTCGGTTTCTAGGAACCTTCCACGACAGCCACCTGGAGGACGTTTCCCCGCCCTAATGGGGAACAGGAACACACAAGAGGTTAAATACCCCTCCCCTTCCTGCACCCTCCAGTGCTTTTTCTAAATACTTCAGCATGTATAATTACCACTAAGTGCAGGAATCCATTATAGTGAATAGTCTTTTGGGGAGGGAAATTAGTGCTGTCGTGGAAGGTTCCTAGAAACAGAATTACCGGTAAGACTAATTCTATTTTCTCCAGTCACCTTCCACGACAGCCACCTGGAGTTATACCAACGATAAACTATTAGGGGGGGACCACAGCCTGCAGAACATGTCTGCCGAATTTAAGATCCCTATCAAAATTAAGTCTATAGTGTCTGGGTGAAAGTGTGCACAGACGACCCTGTAGCAGCTCTGCATATCTGCTCCGATGAAGCGTTCCCTTTTGCTGCCCATGATGTAGCAACTGATCGCGTGGAGTGAGCTTTCAGCGAAGCAGGATGGGGAAGATCTCTTGATGAGTATGCCAAACAGATAGATTGTTAAATCCAATTTGCGATTGTGCTTTTGGCCGCTTTCTTCCCCTTATTGCGACCTGAGAATTGAATAAAGAGATTCTTCTATTCTACAGTCCTTGGTTTGTTCTAGGTAGTGGAGTACCACTCTGCGGACGTCAAGAGTGTGGAAGCTTGTTTCGTCCTCATTAGAAGGATTTGGGTAAAATGAGGGCAACACAATATCTTGACCTCTATGGAACTCTGAGGACACCTTGGGCATAAAGGAGGGGTCTAACCGTAAAACTATCCTATCTGCGTTCAGAGATAGGTAGGGCTCTTGTATGGAAAGAGCCTGTAACTCCCCTATGCGTCTAGCCGTCGTGATTGCTACAAGGAAGACAGTTTTGTATGTTAGAGTTTTCAGAGGTAAAGAATAAAAGGGCTCAAAGGGGCTTTGTGTTAGGCTGTTGAGAACTAAGTTTAGATCCCAAGGGGGAACCCGGTTAGGGTTTCTGGGACGTATCCGACTTGCGGACACCATGAATCGTTTGATCCAACGGTGTCCTGCTAGATCTTTGTCGAAGTATGAACTGAGGGCAGAAACCTGGACTCTTAATGTGCTTGGGGTAAGCCCCAGTTCCAATCCCTTTTGGAGGAAGTCCAGAATTTGAGCAATGTTAGGATTGAAAGGGTCCGGAACATTAGGAAGGCACCAGGAGGAGAATCTCTTCCATACTTTGCCATAGATGGCACTGGTCACCAGTTTTCTGCAGGGTACAGATCACTCTCTCTGAGAGCCCTCTGGCCTTTAGGATGTCGGCTTCAGCAATCAGGCTGCCAGGTTTAGGTTGCTGAGGTTTGGATACAGTAGGGGACTTTGATGGAGGAGATCGGGCTCCTGGCCCAGAAGAACAGGATTGTCTTGGGCCATCTCTAATAACGCGCTGTACCAACTTCGCCCTGGCCACATTGGGGCTATTAGAATTGTTGTGACTTGGTCCAGTCAGATTTTCTGCAGTGTCTTTGCCAGCATAGGAATTGGTGGGAAGGCGTATGCCAGATTGAAGTTCCAAGTGTGGGCGAAAGCATCTATCCCTCGAGCTCCGTACGAAGGACTGAGGGAGAAAAATGTTTTGGCCTTGGTATTCTGAGTGTTCGCAAACAAGTCTATCTCTGGATTGCCCCATCTTGATGTTAGAGATAGGAAGACTTCTTGGTTCAGGCACCATTCTCCAGTGTGGACGTCTTTCCTGCTCAGGAAGTCCGCCTGGATGTTGTCTGTGCCTCTCAGGTGGACTGCCGAGACAGATAGCAAGTGCTTCTCTGCCCAGAGAAATATTCTTGCCGCAACTGCTTTCAGGCTGGCGTATCTCGTGCCCCCTTGATGACGAAGGTAGGCTACTGTCGTCACATTGTCGGAGTAGATACATGATGGTCTTTGATGAGGGCCCAGGCTGCTTTCAGCGCCTCTTCCACCGCTTTCAATTCCCTCCGGTTTGAGGAGCTTGTTCTCATGTCTCGGGACTACAGACCTTGGAAATAAGCCTTTCCTATTACTGGGCCCCAACCTCTCCGGCTGGCATCCGTGTGAATCACTTTCAGGGGGAGCTTGTCCCAGTCCACTCCTTGCCGCAGGTTTTTGTTGCTCAGCCACCATGCTAGGGTCGTTTTCACATGTCCGGGAAGCGGAATTCTTCTGGACAGGATATTTTGACACTTCCTTGCGTGTAGCAGGACGTGAGACTGGAGTACCCGCGTGTGTGCCTGAGCCCAGGCAACTGCTTGGATACATGAGGTCATTGACCCTAGTATGGACATAGACTCTTTTAGAGTTGGGGTACTCTGTTGCCTGAACCAGGCCATCCTCTGGCGGAGATCTTGTTGTCGTTCCTTGGGAAGGAAGGATGCCCTTTGTTCTGAGTCCAGGAGAACACCTAGGAACTTCTTCCTTGGAGAGGGAAGGAGGTCTGATTTTAGGAGATTCGGGATCCAACCTAGAGATCGTAGAATCTCCAGGGTTTTTGTCACATCTTGGTTTAGACGGACTGCTGATGGTGCGACTTCAAGCAGGTCGTCCAAATATGGAACGATGCAGACTCGCTGTAGGCGGATGAAGATAACTGCTTCTCTCATGATCTTCGTAAATACCCTTGGTGCCGGAGATACTCCGAACGGAAGGGCATTGAATTGGAAGTGGCTGATCCCCTGTTCGTGAGCCACCGCGAACCTGAGGTACTTCCTGCAATCCGGATGGATTGGCACATGATAGTAGGCGTCCCTCAGGTCTATTGTCGCCATGACCCAGCCTTTCCCGATAAGAGGAATCGCTGATTTGATTGATTCCATCTTGAACCTCCGGTATTTGATGAATTGATTTAGGGGTTTTAGGTTTATTATAACCCTGCATTTCCCGGAGGTTTTTTTTTTATGAGGAAAAGACGGGAATAATGACCCTTGCCTACTTCCTGTTGGGGTACCCGTAGAAATTACTTTCTCTTGCAGTAAATTTTGTACCTGTAGAAGCAAGGAATCTTGGCGATTTGGGCCCTGTCGGGGTGTAATTTTCAGGCATGGGGGGGGGTGTCGAACTCCAGCTTCAGCCCGTATTGTATGGTGTGGAGGATCCACGGGTTTGTGGATATCGACTCCCATCGGGCTATGAATTGTGAGAGTCGACCCCCCACTGGAGAGTCACTTTTTATCCGGGGTGCGCTGTTGTTGAGGGACAAGGATGCTCTTTCCCTTATTTCCTTTCGGGTAGCTCCACCGGCCTGTTTTCCCTTTCCCTCTAAACTCTTTTTGAGAAGGCTGTTCACGTTGGGAACGAAAAAAGCGTTTTTTGGTATTTTTCTGCTCTGACAGTGACTTCCCCTTGTCAGAGGCCTTTTCCAGAATTTCGTCCAGTACTGGTCCGAAAACCTGGTGTCCCTGGAAGGGTATGGCACAGAGTTTGGATTTTGATGTGATATCACCCCCCCCATGACTTTAGCCAAAGTGCTCTTCTGGCCGAGTTAGACAGAACCAGAGATTTGGATGCCACCCTAACGGATTCCCCTGAAGCATCAGCTAGAAAGCCCGTAGCTTTTTGTAGAAGGGGGAGGGATTCTAGGATCTCCTGTCTAGAGGTCCCTTGAGATAGGTGGTCTTCTAGGGTGCAGAGCCAGAGGGAGAGGGCTCTAGCGATGCATGTTGAAGCTATATTTGCTTTCAATAAACTAGCTGAGGCCTTACAAGATTTCTTTAGGTGGCTTTCGATCCATTGGATCTCTCAACTGAGAAGCATCCTCAAAGGGAAGAGAGGTCTTTTTGGTAACCTTAGAGACCTGGACATCTACCTTAGGGATCTCCCACAGTGAATTGTCTCCCTCCAGAGGAAAGCGGTTCTTTAACTCCGAGGGTACAGGCAGCCCCTTTTCAGGGGAGGCCCATTCCTGGAGAATCAGATTTTGCACATTCTCATGAACCGGGAACCCTTTCCTACCTCTGGGTTTCAGCCCCCCAAACATTTCATCCTGAACTGTGTATAATCTGCTCCTCCTCCACCCCCATGGTGTTTCTCACCATTGAAACTAACTCTTCTATATCCTCCGAAGAGAAGTGATATTTTTTATGGTCAGGTTTAGGGGTGGATGTGGAGCCCTCATTTTCCCAGATATCCTCAGATCCTGATGTATGGATTTCACCCGAGTCAGAGTCGGTTTCGACCGGGGCCCGTTTTCTCTTTTTTGGTAGAGGGAACGTGATGCTGGGGTCTGGGAAAGGGCTGCCATGGAGGTGTGCACTTCTTGCTTAATGAGGGCCTTGATACTGTCCAGGAGGGAGGGCTGCTCAGCACGCAATATGTCATCCGTACAAGGTTGGCATAGTTTTTTCTTGTAAGCGGAAGGGAGTTTATAGCCACATACACCGCACTTGCGGCTGGGTTTCCTAGTGGCAGAGGCCTTTTCTCCCTGGAATGAGAGGGAAGGAATACTAAGTAACCCATATGCGTGCGTTTGGACAGTCAGGGGACCAACCCTGCTACTCACGGTAGGAGGGTTAACGCTGGGCTCCGCAGATGCAGCTGAGGGAGTGTCGCCTTCCATAGCCGAGTAACAACAGTCACGCAGAGACAGGGACAGGGCTGCGTCTTACCTGGAAGATCCTGCCAGTATAAGTAGGTTCCAGTCAGTATTTGTTTGCTCCTCCTCCCTCCTGGTCCAAGGGGAGGATCCGTGGAACGACCCCTGTATGCTGTCTCAGCGCCGAGGCCCCTTCCACGCCCGAAAAGCGCCTGTGGAGCGTGTGTTCCAGGCTGGAACACATCAGACGCGAAACCGGAAGCGCCGCTGACAGCACTTCCGGTTCAAGTGGACTACGGCTCCTGACACAGCGAGGTGAGGGAGGAGGACGCCGGGGAGCTGGAGGGGACCCCGGCCGCACTTCACCGCCCGCTTTACCTCCCAAGAGGCGCGGGAGGGGCGGGAGAGGGGTCCCGAGTCACATGGTGATCCAGGAGCAGCCACACAGAGGAGGAGGCGAACCCCATGAACTCTGCTACCCGGCGGTAAGTAATCCAGGTGCTCCGCTCGCCGTCTACGGCAGCCCCTGCCGGACCTCTTCATGCGCCACTGGGGAACAGGAAAAACACTGGAGGGTGCAGGAAGGGGAGGGTATTCCTGTTGCGTGTTCCTGTTCCCCATTAGGGCGGGGAAACGTCCTCCAGGTGGCTGTCGTGGAAGGTGACTAGAGAAACTGGTATTACACTTACCGGTAATTATATTTCCAGGAGTCCATCCTGACAGCATCCTGGAGGACGTCCTCCTTCTCCTTGCAGGGACAGGAAGCACACAAGAGGTTAAAAGGCCCGCTCCACCCCCTCTACCTCAGTGATTAACAAGTACCACACCATGGCTCATGAAAATAACACTTTAATGATACCATCATATTACATCATATGATACATCAAACAAGGGGGGGGGGAAGTACCCATGCTGTCAGGATGGACTCCTGGAAATATAATTACCGGTAAGTGTAATACCAGTTTCCCAGGACGTCATCCTGACAGCATCCTGGAGAGTACCAAAGAACCTCCTCAGGGTGGGATTACTGCCTGTAGAACCTTCCTACCAAAGGCAGTATGTTGACCTGACATTACATCTAATCTGTAGTGTCTACAAAATGTATTAAATCTAGCCCAAGTTGCGGCTCTGCAAATTTGGTCTACCGAGGCACCTGCTCTCTCGGCCCAGGAAGCCGATATTGCTCTAGTGGAGTGTGCCCTCAGACCTTCCGGGGGACTAGAACCGTCCACCTGATAAGCGTCTGAGATGACTTTGATTATCCATCTGGCTATAGAAGCCTTAGAAGCTTTTTTACCCTTGTTTTTACCCCCGAACAAAATAAAGAGGTTGGAATCTAATTTCCATGTTTTGGTGGCCTCCAAATAGTCCAAAACTGCTTGTCTCACATCAAGCGAATGGAGTATTTGTTCCTTCTCATTAGAAGGTTTGTCACAAAAAGAAGGTAATATAATTTCTTGGTTGAGATTAGCGTTGGACACTACTTTTGGTAAAAAGGCCGGGTCTAATTTTAGAATTATACAGTCATCTCTGATTTGCAAATATGGATGTTTCATTGATAGGGCCTGAATCTCTCCTATCCTCTTGGCCGTAGTGATGGCTACCAAAAAGGCCGTACGCCAAGTACAATATGAAATAGGCATATCTTGATTAGGAGCATAAGACCCCCTGCATAATGCATTAAGTACTAAGTTTAAATCCCAGAGGGGAGTTAACTGCCTAATAGTGGGGCGTAACCTTTGGGTAGCCTTTACAAATCTTATAATCCAAGGGTGAGAAGCCAAAGGAAAGTCAAGAAAGGAACTAAGGGCCACAATCTGAACTTTAAGCGTGCTTGGTTTTAACCCTTTGTTAAAGCCAGCCTGCAAGAAATCTAGGATTCTTGGTATGTTAGGGGAACCCTCCAACACACTAGATCTGCCGCCCTCTAGACAGAACCTCCTCCAGATCTCAGATAAATCGCCGAAGTAACCGGCTTTCTGCTGGCCTGGATAGTGGCTATAACCTGATCTGATAAGCCCTTTGCTCTTAAGATGTCCCTCTCAGGATCCATGCCGATAGGTGTAGAGATTCGGGGTTCGGGTGATATACTGGACCCTGGTGAATCACATTGCTTCTCAGTGGTAGCTCGATCGGGTTTTCCTCCATCATTCCACCTAGAAGGGGAAACCAGCTTCTCCTCGGCCAGAACGGGACTACTAAGATTACCCTTGCACAGTCTTCTCTGATCTTTCTGAGGACCGCCGGAATGAGTGCAAGTGGTGGGAAGGCGTATGAGAGAGGTTCGTTCCAGACCTGGCTGAACGCATCTATTCCTTCCGGGCCATCTAATGGATCTAGAGAGTAGAACCTGGGAACTTTCGAATTTTCCCTTCTTGCGAAGAGGTCTATATTTGGGGTCCCCCAACGCCGGCATAGCTCCTGAAAAATGTCCTTGTTGAGCTCCCACTCTGTTGGGCAAACTTCCTTCCGACTGAAGTAGTCCACTAGATCGTTCTGGGCACCTTCTAGATGCACCGCCGACACAGAAAGAATTGTATTTTCTGCCCAGGAAAATATTTCTCCCGCCAGATCCTGAAGATGACAGTGTCTGGGTCCTCCTTGATGCTTTAGAAAGGATACAGTTGTAATATTGTCGGACAAAATTCTGACGTGTCTTCCGACCAATACCTCCTCGTTTCGTCTTAGAGTTTCCCATACTGCCAATAATTCTCGGAAGTTGGAAGATCTTCTTCTGACATACTCGGGCCACTTGCCCTGGAAAAATCTTCCTTCTAAGTGGCCTCCCCAACCCCACTCGCTGGCATCCGTAGTAACTACTACGCACGGAGAGTGTGATCCATAGACAACCTGTTTGGAGGTTTACAGGTTGCATCCACCACAGTAATGATTTCTTCACCGTTCCTGACAGTGACATTCTCTTGTCTAGGGATATATGATTTCGGTCCCATGTTGAAAGAATCTGTCTCTGCAGAGGTCTGGAATGAAATTGCGCCCATCTGACGCACGGGATACAGGCTGTCATCAGGCCCAGAACCTTCATAGCTTCTCTTATGGAGGTGCGCCGTTTCAGAAGTTTTTTGACCCTGGTCTTCACTTCTCCTTGTTTTTCCTTGGGTAAGAGGGATATTCTTCTTCTGGAGTCTAATAGAACTCCTAAAAAGATTTTTCTGTATTCTGGAATCAAGTCAGACTTCTCCCAATTGATTACCCATCCTAGGAATTCCAGGACTGCAATAGTTCGGTCTCTTTGGATTCTTAACGCTTCTTTTGATTCTGCAATCATAAGGAAGTCGTCCAAATATGGAACAATTACTATTCCTTGACTTCTTACGTATGCCACTACCTCTGCTACCAGTTTTGTAAATATACGGGGAGCCGAAGCTAGCCCGAAAGGAAGGCCCCTGAACTGGAAGTGTTCTGTCCGGGACGGCAGCTCCACTGCGAATCTTAGCACCCTCTGAGAAGAAGGGTGAATAGGAACCTGAAAATAAGCATTCTTCAAGTCGAGCGTACACATGACTGCCCCTTTGTCTATTAGATGAATTGCTGAGCGAATGGATTCCATTCGAAATCTTTTGTATTTGACCGAAGTGTTTAGGGGTTTTAGATTTATAATAGTTCGGGTTCCCCCTGACGGTTTTGGGACTGAAAACAGGGAAGAGTAATGACCTTTCCCCTTTTCCTCTGGTGGGACCGGAATTATGACCTTTGAACATAACATGTCCTGTAGGTCCGCCCACATGGGGGAGTCCAGCTGTACTACTGTTGGAGAAATATATCTTTCGGGGGTGGAAATAAATGCTCTATTTTGTACCCTTCCGAGATGGTTCTGAGAACCCACTGGTTTACGGTAACCTGAGCCCAGGCCTCTGAAAAATATCTGAGCCTACCCCCGATAACTCTGGCGTCATTGCCTTTTGGATCTTGAGGAAGAAGAAAAGGAAGGTTTTCTTGAGCTTTGACTATAGGGAACTCTATACGTTCCTCTAAAGGACCTGCTCTGACTCCTAAAGTCAGGTTGACGTCTAGGGGGAAAACTTCTATGAAAGGGCTGAGGCTGCTTTGGTTTCTCTTCCGGAAACCTTTTCTTTTTGTCGGACGTGGATTCTAAGAAATCATCTAGCGCCGGACCAAAAACTTTTGAGCCTGAGAAGGGAATAGCACATAATTTTGATTTGGACGCATTGTCCCCAGACCATGATCTTAGCCAAATAGCCCTTCTAGCTGCATTAGATAGTGAACTATTCCTTGCAGCGAATCTTACTGATTCCGCCGAAGAATCAGCAAGATATGCTGTAGCAGACTTTATTAGAGGTAAAGAAGCTAGAATATCTGCTCTAGGAGTCTTATTGGAAAGATGATCCTCCAATTGACCCATCCAGAACACCATAGATCTGGCTACCGACGTAGCCGCTATGTTGGTTTTAATAAGGGCTGACGAAGATTCCCATGCCCTCTTTAATAGAATGTCCGCTCTTCTGTCCATAGGATCACGTAGGCTTGAAGAGTCTTCAAAAGGAATGGATGTCTTTTGGCTACTCTCGCCACTGGGACATCAATCTTAGGAGTATCTTCCCACAAACTTATATCATCCGGATCAAAAGGAAGACGTCCTTTGAACTCGCGGTTTAACACAAGTCTACGTTCCGCATCCTTCCATTCATCCATAATCATAGTACGGATGTGATCGCTAACAGGAAACACTCTTTTCCTCTGGAACGTAAGACCCCCGAACATTAAGTCCTGTCTGGACTGTGGTTTCGGGGTTTCTTCAACCTGCATAGTCTCTCTAACAGCCTTCACTAGTTCATCCGTATCTTCAACCTGGAATAGATATTTCCTATTCTGATCCTGTATATCCGGTGGAAGTTCACCCTCTTCACAAGGATCCCCTTCCATCTGTATAGGTAGATCCTCTGAACTTCCATCTGATTCATCTAAATCTGTCTCCCATCTTACTCGCTTACGATCCTGTCTCGGACTAGACGGACGTTGTTTAGAAATATCGGATATGGAGGCCTGTACTTCCTCACGGATCATGGCCCTCATTTCATCCCGAAGAGACGATTGTTCCCCCTCCATAACCTTGGAAGTACAAGGCTTGCAGAGGGCTTTCTTATAGGAGCTTGCTAGCTTCACATGGCAAATAGGGCATCTAATGGATTTTGAAAGCGATTTGCCCGATTTTTCCACTGTAGATTGGGGAGCTGTCACCGATCCCTTATCCTATAATTTAAGATTAGGGACAGTCAGTCATATTATTCTAGGTGCCTACCAGATAATAAATCTGGCTAACAGTGGGGATTTGTCGCGCTTTTGCGCTCTTACCCCCCCTTCCACAGAACCATCCTCCATAGTTCCACAGCAGGTCTTTTCCTCCGTTATGGAAAAAGACACCTGTTTGTTCAGTGGTGAGCGTTACCTTAGCGTCGGCGCTTTTAAATGATTCATGCCTGCGCCCAGATCCCTGAACCGGAAGTGAAAACGTTACCTCTGCGTTCCACAGTGGAACGCACGCTGCTCTGCTCACCGCTGATGATTCCTCCTCGCTGCCCGCCCGGAAGTGTTCTGCCTCCTGCGGGAGCGTGCGCACCCGCGCCTGTCAGATCACAGAATCGAGAGCCTCCCCTCGGGAGGAACGATTCTTCCCAGGCGCCGTCCGCTGCCTGGTCTCTGCGGTTGAGGGACTCCCCTCCGGGAAGTTTCAAACCTGGGCTGCTCCCCAAGGGATCGGGTCCTGACCGCGTCGTGCCCTCCCCAGCCCTCCGGTAAGAAGTGCCACTGCGCTTCATCCTGTGTGTCCCTCCATGCAGGGACAGGAAAACACTGAGGTAGAGGGGGTGGAGCGGGCCTTTTAACCTCGTGTGCTTCCTGTCCCTGCAAGGAGGACGTCCTCCAGGATCCTGTCAGGATGACGTCCTGGGAAACAGTGTATATGGGGAGTATTTTGTATGGAGCATCTTAAGGGGACCATCATTAACTGTATGGAGAATTATATGGGGCTCCTGATGTCTCAATTAATTTTACTTTTATTGGTATCTATTTTTATTTTTGTAATTTACCAGCAGCTGCTGCATTTTCCACCCCTAGGCTTATACGCGAGTCAATAAGTTTTCCCAGTTTTTTGTGGCAAAATTAGGGGAGTCGGCTTATTGACAGGTCGGCTTATACATGAGTATATACGGTATCTTTCTCTGTAAACAGGGCTGTCAATCACCCGATGATCAAACGACGAGCAAACATTCCGCAACACAAAAGATCATTATTCTCGATGGTGCATCATCCTGTGTAAACTGTGTAGAACTATGTCAGCCCTTACACACTAAGCGATATACTAGTATCGTATACTCAGTGTGCATTGTTTACTTTGGTCTGTGAAATGACCTCCCATCGGGAAAAGTTTACCGATCAGCGGTCACATCATGCCACCGGTCTCTCTGTGTAAACAGACCCTTACAGTAAAGCCCCTTTAATTAGCCATCAACTTTATGGTGCAGTAAAGAGCAGATATGTTCAAACTATCACCAACAAACAGGAAAAAAAGAAATTGATCGAGTTACCCTAAATATCATATTGTAATATTGTACATGTGTCTGATGTATCAGATGACGCTACATATGGTGGGGTTTTTACTAGGGTCGTTGAGTAAAGGGTATGCCACACTAAGCGAGATCGCTAACGAGATCACTACTGCGTCACCATTTATGACGCAGTAGCGATGTTAGCGACTTAACTGTGTGTGACATGTAGCAGCGATGTGGCCCCTGCTGAGATGTCGTTGATCGCTTATGAACGTTCTGAGCCGTTTTTTGGTCTTTGGTGTCTCGCTGGTGAGCCTGAGTCGCTGGGTGTGACACCCTTTATGAACGACTTCACCAGCATCGCAGGTGGGACTAGGTTTTCCCAACGACCGCAGAGGTCGTTATACAGATCGCTGATGAGATGTGTTTGGAATCACAGATCGCTGATGAGTTGTGTTTGGAATCTTAACAGCTAAGTCGCTAACGAGATCACTACTGCGTCAAATGGTGACGCAGTAGCGATCTCGCTTAGTGTGGCATACCCTTTAGAATCAGTAAAAATGTAGTGACTCCAGCATTAAAGGGAATCTGTCACCCTAAATTGGCTGGATATTTAAATGATGGCAGTCAGGTCAGATGGGCGGTGTTTTGGGTACTTGCCTTAACATGTTGTTCGCCGCTGTCTCCATTATTTCTGGGAATTGTAGTCGTTGCCCTCCATATAACGCGCCTGCGCATTGCAATCTTGAATTGTATGCTTTGCCCGCAGATTGCAATGCGCAGGTGTGTTATATGGAGGGCAACGACTACAATTCCCAGAAATAATGGAGACAGCGGCGAACAACATGTTAAGGCAAGTACCCAAAACACCGCCCATCTGACCTGACTGCCATCATTTAAATATCCCGCCAATTTAGGGTGACAGATTCCCTTTAAATAACAATGATGTTTCCAGTGGAGTCAGTGTGTGAGAACAATAGATTTGGTACCTTAACTTCCTAATGCTGGATTTTACTACTTGTTTGACCAGCAAGGTAGATGCAGCTGTCTCCTAGTACGAGTTCCCACAATGAGTTTTTCACTGTGGAAAAAACACAGATTCTTAACTTTCCAGCAAAGTGGATGAGATATACAGAAACATCATGCCCCCTTGTGCTTTTAAAAACAAAAAAAATTAAAGCTGCATAAACTGACCTGCTTTGTGTTTTTTAACCCCTTTAGCCC